>CM070602.1:30733706-31200611 GCA_036346395.1 Hsuehochloa calcarea
ATGAGGAATGACATTAACCGTCCTCATCTTCCTCCACAAAAATACTCTCTGTCACACAAATCATCTCAGAGCAATTGATCTAGCTCGAGGCTAGTCTCATCAAAAGTGACATTACAAGTCTCTGAATAATGTTAGTCTCGATATTAAAACTTCGAAACCCTCGAATGAGCGGGATAACCCAAAATACCCCATCAAAAGTTCTTGATTCAAATTTATCTAAATTGCTGTCTTAAGAATAAAACATTTTGATCCAAAAACTCAAAATGCGAAATGAGAGGTTTTCTACCAAAACGAAGCTCATAAGGAGTCTTGCCTAAAGAAGGTCTCAAAAGACACGATTAGCAATATGGCAAGCGATAGCAATAGCTTCGCCCAAAATCTCCTAGGTGTGCTATACTCATCTAGCATCGTCCTAGCCATTTCGACCAAGGTCCTATTCTTCCTTTCCACCACGCCATTTTGTTGAGGGCGTGTGGAGAGGAGAAGCGATGCTCAATACCACGCTTCGGCACAAAAGAAGCAAAAGAAGCATTTTTGAACTCCGTGCCATTATCACTGCGAATCGCTCTCAAAGCACCGAGAAGCTCGAAGCCAAGCGAAGAACAAGATCATGAAAATAACCAAAAGCTTCATCCTTTGAAGTAAGAAAGAACACCCAAGTATATCTTGAAAGATCATCGACTATGACTAGAATATACCATTTTCCACCAATGGATCGGACTCTAGCGGGATAGCGGTATCCATATGAAGCAAGCTCACAGTCAGTCAGTCATAACCATAGTCCGAGAAGGGTGTGAGGCGACAACTTGTTTGCCATGCCTACAAAGCGCATATCTGACATCTTTGACACTTTGAGCTTAGGCAAACCTCTCATGAGATCAAGGTTGCTAACTCGCGTCAAATGATCAAAACCAATGTGCCCCAAGCGTCGATGCCAAAGCCAAAATCGAAGAAGATGTAAGCAAACATTTAAGAGATCCGGCAAGAGATTACGAAAAGTCGACTCCAAAATTCTACCAACTCTAGAGATTCCAAACACAAGCTCACGGTAGAATCAAGCACCACGACAAGCATTTTTCTTAAAAGCAGTCTCATACCCATCATCAAGAAGTGAGAAGCAGAAGGAGATTATACCTAAGCTTGTCCACAAGAGCGACATCCTTTAGAATGAATTTGTTGTTTACCCTAATTGATCCTGTTCCTTCAATTCGCCCTTGTGTATCATCTCCAAAGGTGATGAAGTCATCACTGTTGCTCGCGTGAAAGAGGTGAACCATTTTGAGTTCGGTCATGTGGCGTGAACATCCGAGTCAACGAACCACGTGTTCTTCCCTTTCCGCGGTAATCCTAAAAATCAAGGAGCAAAAGAGCGATGTGTCTCAATCTGGGATTAGATAAACAAGATTTAGGAATCGATCTTTCGAGACACACGTCTACAAGGAGTATACAAACCAGAAGTACTATCCTTGATTTCATTTAACATTTGGTTATGAGCAATGTTCAAATTAAAATGAGACTTGAATCTGTCCATGGGCGGTCGTAGGCTTTGTCTTTGTGGTCGGGCCGGTGACCAAAACAGTCGAACCGGTGAGCACCAATGTCGGACCGCCATCTGATACACATTAGAATTAGGATGTCTAGAAACATAATAATTTGCATGAGATAAAAATCCTAATCCGTGTTTATTCTTTTCGATGTTACCATGTCTCATAGAAGCTCTAGGTTGCATGAATGAAATTCTATCAAAATTTTTCCTATCATTTTCAACCTCGCCAATGCAGATTCAATCAAATGTCCACCTTTTTGCAATAAGTGCAATGGTACTTGGTACCACTAGAAGAAGCACCATTTGAATTAATACAAGGTTGGGCAAAACCTGCAGATTTAAAAGATGTTTTTGCGGGTTGGGTTTGAATTCAATTAAACCTTTTCCAAGACTTGAATGACTTTTGGGTTGAATTGTCTTGAAAAGAATTGAATCCTAAACCTTGCTTCTTATAAGGAGTTTTAGACTTGTCAAGAATCATGTTTAATTGTTTCTTACCTTTAGAAAATTTCTCTAATGTATCATGAAGGTAAGCATTTTCTTTTCTCAAGTTGACACAAGAATCACAAGTTTTATCCATAGATTTTTCCTTATACAAAGCAATTTCAAGCTTAAGAGTGGAACATGAAGCACAAGTAGTATTTTCAATATTGTCCTTAAGCTTAGCATATTTGACTCTAGCGACTTCTAAGATATCTTTGATTTCACGTTCTTTTTCTAAGCATGAAGTGCAAGGGCTAGAATCAAAAACATCAAAAGCAATCAATTTACTAGATTCTAAACATTTTTCACAAGGAGCACTTTTAATTTCATTTAGTTCAGATTTAGCATTCTCAAGTTGTTGTACACAAATATTATGAGCAGATTGTAACTTGGTAATTTCGAATGCATAGCATGACAAGATAAACATTCATCGAGTTCAAGAGTCTTAGCAGTTTTAAGCTCTACTTTCGGTTTGCTAATTTTGACTCTAATTTCTTATTTTTGTCATAACAAATTCAAGCGCTTCATCTTGACTAAGCAATTGCTCAACTATAGAATCATATTTAGCGAAAGCTCATCATAAGAAAAAGATACCTCATTATCATCAATGTCGTCCGTGTCGACCATGAAGCACATGCCATGAAATCTTTGGCCTTCCCTTTCTTTTTACCTTGAGGATCTCCTCCTCCTTGTCCTCCTCACTCCCGGTATCCACATCGCTCAAGGATTGATCCTCAAAAGCGGCAAGGACCGGTGGCGCACTTCACAAGCTTATTTGCCTCATACCTTGATTTGTTGAAAGGAGGCTTCTTCCAAGTCGCTTTCCTTCCTTATGATTGCTCTTACCTTTCGACTTGGGGCAATTTGCGGATATGATTGAGCTCACCACATTCATAGCATGTTACTAGACCACCTCTCTTTTGTTTCTCACATTATTGTAGGCCCGTGTGAATTTCTTAGCTAGAAGAGCTAACTCTTTTGAGAATACTTTCAAGCTCCTCTTCATGAATAGCAGATAAACAAGCAAATGAAAATCCAGAAGAAGATTCACAAGAGTCATCAAAAGCCTTTTTGAGAGGATCTGCTACAAAAGCTAAATTATCTTTCTTAGGATGATCAACTCTTTTAATTTCATGAGTCTTGAGTTTACTATAAAGCAATTCTAAAGTAAGACTTGAAAGATCAACATTTTCTTCTATAGCAGTAGCTTTCATCTCCCACTCCTTGGTGTTGATTGCAGCCAAGAGATGGGTGGCATTTTCAGATTGAGAATATTCAATATCAACAGCTTTCATTTGATTAATTACTTTATTAAATCGACTGAAAATGTCATCGATGCTCTCTCGGGGCGCATCTCGAATTTATTGTACTCACGCTTATAAGCGCTTTGGCGCACCTTTTTGATTTGGGACGAACCCTCATGATATGTTTGAGAGTGTTCCAAATTTCATGCTTGATTGAAAGATTGCAAATTCTATCATATTCTTGTCTACCAAGTGCACCATATAAAAGATTCTTAGCCTTATTGTTGTTAGCCAAAAGAATTGCGAAGCGGTGTAGCAATTTCAGAATAACCAATGGGCTCTAACAACATCCCAAATAGCTTGTCCCTCGCTCTCAAGAAAGACGCGCATACGATTCTTCCAATAAGCATAGTCGTGCCCATCGAAGATATGTGGTTTAGTAGAAAACTTATCCATCGCTAAAGTTCGGTGACCGGTTAAGATCAAGATTGAACTAGCAGGGCTCGATACCACTTGTTGGACCGTAAAGGCGACTAGAGGGGTGAATAGAACACGCTCACTTTTTACAAATTATGAACTCAATACAAATTAACTCCAGTAGCTATTAGGAAGCTATGAAGATCAATATACGATCTGTGGAAGACTAGTATTGAATCCAATTAAACCCTAAGCAATATAACAAAATCAACTAAGATTACCAAGACTCACAGCCTGCAGGATCGACCGTTATACTCAGCCGGTCGGACCGATTGCTTGGCGATCGACCGGCGTTGTCTTTGGCGGTCGGACCGCTCAAAATCGAGTCGGCCGGTGATGACAAAGCGATCGACCGGCCGACTCGAACCGATCTACAACAATAAAATCAGCCCGATGACGAAGTTGCAATTAGGTGAAACTTTTGATTCTCAACTCCAATCTTTATGAAACTTTGCACACACCTTCTATATACTATTGAGGACCTATTCAATCGAATATTATGATAATTCTTGGAGCGATCTTGAGCAATTGTCAATTGATTAACGAAGGTCTAAAACCGGGCAAGAACGAAAACTTGATCCTAAAGCTTGTTCGTGAGAGATTGATGATCAAGATGATGCTAGATAGATTCACACATATCACACAAGCTAATTCACGTGAAAGAATCAATCACAAACTCGTGGATCAAAGAAAGCCCTAAAATCACCAAATTGAAAGCAAGAACGAAAAGAGACTTATCTCAAGCAAACCTTGCATAGATTGATTTTGTGATTGAAGTGGATTACATCCACACCATCATGGATCGATAAACAATCAAGGATCACGAAATTCTCCTCAAACCATGAAAAGCCCTAGCCTCCACCTCAACTCCCTAAAGACAATTAGGGTTTTGAAACATAAGCAGCGAGAGAGAGAGAGAGGTGCAGCCACCATCTCCTCCTATTTATAGTGGAGGCCTAAAACTCTTAGGGTTTGACTTAATTGGGCTCCGTTAAGGCCCACTAACAAGCGGGTCACACACGCACGCTTGCGGCGCCGTCTTTAACCTTTGACCTAAACCGCTTCACCATGCGTCATGGATTCGCCAATAGGTCACCCTTGTCCATCTTGTGTCACGCTTGAGTTGTTGACCTCACCCGCATCGTCGATCGTTACGGACCTCAACTCTTCAAGTCTAGTCGATTCTCCTCGCCGCTGACCGTCGTTGACCACCAAGCTACTGCACAACCACGCACAAGAAAACACGATTCGGGAACAAGTTCTTCACAACTTGACCCATGTTAGTCAAAACATGCATCATGCAAATCATATGCCATGAAACCAATGACTTTGACCTAACAAAACAACATCGCCACGAAGTTGGTGACGTTCAAGTAGTTCTGGTCGGCGACCTCGGTGGCGGTCGGCCATCCATGGCGGTCGGACGCTCCACAATGAGCTTGATCGAACCCTATAAGACTTAGCCAAAATTCAAGCTCCCAAAATCCAAACCTTCGGAAACTTTAAACCAATAGAACTTTTCACCGGAGGCTCCAAAATCATGAGACCAAGTGCATTGGGATCCCCTTACTTGTCTACAACACCTATTTTGGCCCACTCGATTTGAACACTTTTGGTCATCGCCGGTCCGATCCGCTTGAGATGGCGGTCCGACCGATATGGGACCGGTCGGACCGCCGTGCAAGGACCGGTCGGACCGCCCCTGAGCAGTAAGCCTGTAACTTTGTCGAAAACTCGTGAAACGACAAACCGTAAACGCCATTGCCAATTGTCACATCATCCTAAGATCTGGAGCATATCCCCATGAAATCCACAGAATCAAATAATTGGGTGAAGTGCATGATTCCAAGTGCGCTAGCCCTTCACGAGTAAAACGTCATCACTGGTCACCTAAAAACAACAATAGAGCAAGAATGAGTCCAAGACTCAGCAAATACATAATAAAGCCATAAACAATAGTTTATTAACCATAATCAAAGTTATCATCATCATCCATTTAGTTAATGCCATTGTCATTCTCAAACAACCAAGCCATATTCCATATAGGTAAAGTTACACAATTTAACAATTTACTTAGATATGCGAATGCACTAACATGCTCATGCTCATATGCATCTCATCGGTGATCTGGGGTATAGCGGAGTGTTCACCGTCGATGACACACTCTATCCTTCACTCCGTGAAGTACCCACCAAAGTAGGATTTTATCTAGAGCTCTCCTGACTAGTCATGTATCTTTCTCACCGACCTCACGGAATAGTTACATAACTTTCTCACCGACTGGCTCATGCAACCCCTGTCATGATGAATGTAAATGATCGACATCTTTATTTATTCATCAACATAGTCCGTCTCATTAACTCAATATCTCCTCCTCATTTTCTCAATATCATAATCTCATTCACTCAAGGTCATCAATATCATGTATAAGAATAAGCTGAGCGAAAGCATAATAAATAGCATGATAAGTAACAACAATGATCATGGTGAATAACCCATTGTTCACCACTCTACCATGTACTTGCCTTCCGTGTTGTGGACGAGTTAGGAGGCAGCGACGAATTCTCCACTCCCCGCCCACCGCCTACACAAATATTCATTGAAATAAGAATAACAAGGCAGGGCGTGGCTACAAGCGTTTTACCATAACCGTCTATCTAATCAACAAAACCAAAAACTCAAAATGACGAATTAACTAATCAGCCAATATCGCCCTACGAACAGCAGTGCGAGAAAAATCGTAATTAAATATCTGTAAATCCGAATGACTTGAAACCAGTGCTCAAATACTCTTAACGCATAACACTACGAAACTCTAGTTGACTGGATCTTTTGATTCGGCCAAAACAGTGGCCTAAACAACAGACGAAAACACAAACAGATAACTGTCCAGATTACAGAACAGTAGCAAAGAAAATGGTGTAACTTTCAATATACCGATCCAATTGAGGTGATCTTTATCAACTCGGAAAGATAATTTCAAGGGCTACAAAAACCTAGCTGGGTGGAAGTTCTGAATCGGACTCTAACTAGATCAAAACCGAGGGGCAAACCAGCAGTTCCAAATTCTCAGGCACACAGGACAGTGCGCGATTAAAAATTCATATCTCCTAAACCGTAAAGCGGAATCTAGTGATCTCGGTTCCAAAAGAAAGATAAAGACATCAGGAACAAAACTCTAGAAGACGAAATTAACAGATTCGGCCTCTAAGTAAATCATAATGGCCCGACAAGAAAATCTTCCAAATCACGTCAGCTCTCCTGAATTGTCGCGGTAAAACTACCATATCTCCTAAACCGTAACTCCAAATCAGATGATCTCGGTGCCAAAAGAAATATAAAGACATCAGGAACAAAACTCTACAAGACGAAATTAACAGATTCGGCATCTAAGTAAATCATAATGGCCCGACCAGAAAATCTTCCAAATCACGTCAGCTCTCCTGGACAGTCGCGGTAAAACTACCATATCTCCTAAACCGTAACTCCAAATCAGATGATCTCGGTGCCAAAAGAAAGCAAAGACAAAGGGATACAACTTTCTAAGAGGTGAGAAGATCAGAAAAAGTACAGAACTTACCCAAAACGGACGATCAACAGTGGCGCAGGGAAGAGGTCGGGAGAGGCGGCGGCCACTAGGGGAATAGGGGAGGAGGAGGGTTTTAGGGTTTTGGGAGTGGGATCCCCCTCATGGCGGCCCCTCTTGGGCCCCTCTGGGCTGCAGCCAGGCTCGAGTTGTTGAAATAATGTGAAAAACCCTTCTTGTTTCAAATTTGTACTCCTTTCTTTGCCCTTTCTTCTCCCGGCTGATAGTCTAATTACCCGATTCGATTCCGAGGTATTACATTCTACCCCCCTTAAACAGAATTCGACCCCAAATTCTTTCTGTCGTTCTACTCGAAGGACATTTACAATTAGCACGCGGGATTCCAGCTCCCAAGTCGCTTTTAAGCTCGATGCGATGCATCCACCGCATTTACTAACTAACGTATTATGTTGTATTATTCATCCGCTCTTTTGAGCCACTCCACGAGCGGACTCGATAGCCGATGTCGCCTCGTGGTTCGACGACTCTAAAGAAACCTCACGCTCGGATGCCTCAAGTACTCCCTCGACACCGGGTTGCACAAAACATTGCATACCACGGCGGGACTCGAGGCGGTCCTAGCGATTCTCCTCCTTCCAAAATCACTGCAGCTTCCAAAAACGAACCTTTATACCTTAGGCCACTCTTCTCTTCGGTACCAAATAACACAACCAACACAAAACACTTGGAACTCTTGTTCCACGTCTCAATCAGTTCTTTCACCTTAACAAGGAGCACAACCAGTAAACCGAGGCGTAAAGCGAACTCGTTTTTAAACAACTATTTTGCAAGCAGATCCCAACTTGAAAATAAAAGATTCTCATCGTAACCATGTATTAACAACTCCCTACCAATGTAATCAAATCCAAAGTTGAAGATTTATCTCAAGAACCTTTTCCATTTCCCAATGTAGACAATTTGCAAATAAACACCAAGTAAGCCAAGTGAAAATCACTCGAATGCTCAAATCAATCTCTTCCTTTATTCTTTATGAATCGGAAAGAACCACACATACCCGCATAAAGCCAAATCAAATTTGCAAATGACACCCGTCATGACACATTGCTCGAACAAGAATTAAGAGAGCATTCTATTACCCAAGAAAACACTCTGCTCCCTCAATCCATATTTTAGGAATAAACATTCATTTAGATTCAGTATTCCCAATTAACACGCTTGCTCCTTTCTCTTATCCATGACCTCAAAGCGTTGCTCAACCCAAAGCAACAACCACACTCATGTAGAGAGACTCTACTAATCCACAAATACATGCTCTAGCCAACTCCTCTACCAAATGAATCACTTTGATAAATATTTTCCAACGTACCTCAATATAGATTGCACCCACGAGCACATCTTCTCAATCCTTTAAGAATAATCAACTTAAAATTCATGACACACACCCTCATTTACTACACCCAAAGGATGCTATCAATGATCATCGTGCTATTTAAAATCCACTTTGTTCTACTATTTCTACACAATCTCATTAGCCTCCAAGGTCCTAGCATAGAACACCAAGTCAAAATTTTCAATCTCCATGTCTCGTGTAAATGTATTTCGATGCAACTGATATCAAAACTCTCAAGTCCGATGACTAAGATTCTCACCATCTAAACATATTCATTCATTAACAACCACCTGAAAAACTTATTCTCAACCAAATTATCTTTAGAGAGATTCTAACTCCTAGAGGGTTACTCACTGAAGCCAAGTCGTACCTTGTAATAATTCAGCAATCCCTACTCTCCCATCAATTGACATTACAATCAGATTTCTTCGCTAATCCTGCTCTCATTAACTTATACCTTCATTTTTTTTTGCCAGATTGTTCATTTTTTTTTGCCTATACAATCTGGCACATTACTCAATTCATCTGTAATAGACTAACCAAGATTTTCATGCTTTCAACAATTCTAATGTTCCACTCAACATGAACAAATAATCTTTGACCGCAAACACTATAGGTTCTATTAGTTACAAATATTGCCATCGGTTTGGCCCCAAAGACCAAACTTTCTATTTAAGGTAAACCCTCTCCAAGGACTAGTCCAAGAAATCAACTTATCACTCAATGCATCTCAAACAAATTGACACGCAGAGTCTCACCCAAAATCATCTCCTTGACCACCACTATCAAGTTGCCATTATACATCCTAAAAGATATTGCAACACGAATCAGTTAATCTTTTCTCAAAAGAAGCTATAGGTAGAAACACGTTTGACGTAAAAACATTTACCACTCGCAGATGACACAAAACCAATGGAGAGAGTCAAATAGCCAAGATCTCGGAAAATAGAGGCGAGACCACAATTGAGCTCACAAATTCCACTAGAAGCGAATTTTCAACACTCAACAAACAAGAATAAAACATTGCCATTGAAACTCAAGAAACTCTTAGCGACAACAACCAAAATGTTAAACACACTTTATTAAGTTTGCCAGCTGCAAAACTTAACTCCAAATACCTCTACCACACTCTTTTCCTTAACAACGAAAATAATTTTCTTTGTGTACCACATCACTTGCCACCTCTAACAAGAAGTGCCTTAAAACCAGAGCACACTAATCACTTAAGAACCCGTAGAACATTCTCACACCTCGATTAATCTAAATTTTTTTTGCTCAACGATTTCAGCTACTACGGTAATCATGATTTACCAAAAGTTCATGAATACAAAACTCTTAAACTTATCATTTATCCGATATTACACAAGGCGGTCAAATTACTTTCTTTATGAAAGAATCATCACCGCTCCCGCAAGTCACAATCCATTGCAGACAATCTCACTAACATTTAGAATAACACACTCTTTAACATGATTCCTTATCGTCAACTCTTCCATTGTAAAGCTCCAAAAGTTCACGAATTGGTATATACCACTTTATCATCTCAACTTCAAATTGAGGGTATACTAAAATCATGCAACCTCACTTCAACAACTACTTTAATTTAGAGGAATCTACTACACAATTTAATAGGTTATACCAAAACCCTTTCATCGAGGCATACTATTATCCGACAATTTCATCGTCATGCAAACACACATCTCCTATTCAATCATATCATAAACCCTTCTAAAACAAACACAATAAACTATTTCATAGTATTTACATTATTTCAATAATATTCTAACGGTCAACTTGTCCTAGAGATTATCGATACACAAACCACACTATCAAAGCAAACCTCTTTTAACAAGGCCATGCGACCAAGTCAGCCTCATAAAACACACATGAATAAATTACTTTTAAATTTCAACCCTTTACCTCTTAACAATGCTCACACTAATCTAGTACACACTAATTCCAATGCAGAGGTTATCATAAACCATTGATGGTTATCCAATCATGGACGAATCTATGGTTCTTTCTCTATTTGTATTCCTCGGGCATACACAAGATCATCAAGTAACCAATCAAAGAAAGTTCCATATCATTATCTCTTGAGACAACGATCGAACAAATCCTTATGTCTCTCATTCTACACGTTAGATTAGCCTATCGAGACCAAATAATCCAACAAGTTTAGCAAACTACACAATTCTAATAATCAACCATTTCATCAATGTTCCACACTTTTAATAACTCTATTGATTCCAACAAAGTATAGTCACCCTCATATTCACGACTCATCAAGAACTACTAGAGGACAATATCGACTTACGATTTCACTTCGGGTACTCGTTAAAATTTATTATGCACATACTTTGCAAACCCAGTGATAACCCATATCATACCCATTAATTTCTTTGATAGTAACCTCTCACTTAACCATGAGAATACATCGCTAAAAGGATTTAACATTTTCTTTCATAAAGAGAACCATTCAACTTCAGCGCTCGAATACCCAAAAGAGTTACATTGAGTCAAACCTTCCACATACTAAAAGACTACAAAAGAAAACCTTCATTATCCAAATCATCAAGCGAAATACATGGGTCATGTTTACCAATAAGAAAGACAAAACTCCAATTCAAAGGTCAACCTTGACGAGTTAACCAAGCTCACCAAGAGCAAGAATAACTCAACAATTGGGAAAACAATAATTGCTTTAAGAGACAAGTTAAGCCAACGGAAACACATTAATCTTTCTCGAAGCAACCATTAACCACAATGAACTTCTCAAGGACCAAATAGAACTTTTCAACACGTTGCTTTGTACCCACTAATCCATGAGAATTCATCAACCAACAATGGCTAATCAGAATATCCCAATGGAAACTCAAGAAAACAAGCTTCCCAAGGAGACCCATCCCCAACTTTCATAACAAAGTTTCTCGAGTAAACACTTCCCTTTTCCCTACCACCAGCGGCGTATAACTGACCATACCTATGGCCATAACCACAATCTCTACCTCTCAGCATCTACTATCATCACATATAACAATCACGTAACCAAATCATAAGCATTCATAATCAATTCATATCAGCAATAATCAATGCTACATAACGGAAACGTAAATGCAATGCTTTGCCCATTCCACTCCTACTGTGCACCAGTGTGTCAAGTTTTAAGTTAATTAACCATTAACATATTTTTTTTGTACAAATCAAGTTACCTAAGTTGCTAAGCTATTCACCACGGACCTAAAGCCGTGCTCGATATAAGCTAACACCCATTTCAACATTGAGCACGGAATGCCACCAAACTACTCTTATCATCTATTATACATCAACACACTATGAAATTTCAGCAAGCATAACAACATTAAAACCCGTCCACGGGTCGCATTAACACAAGCATAACACTATGACAATCATAAATAAATTAGACCTAGGAGCATAGCAAAATAATAAACCAAGATTAAAATAAACCAAGCATCTATGGTTATTCAATATCATCATGTCCTAGATATAAATATTCAGGTTATTCTAAAAGTTTCTCATGTCCAATGAATCAAATAATTGGGTGAAGTGCATGATTCCAAGTCGCTAGCCCTTCCCGAGTAAAACGTCATCACCGGGTCACCTAAAAACAACAATAGAGCAAGAATGAGTCCAAGACTCAAAAATACATAATAAAGCCATAAACAATAGTTTATTAACCATAATCAAAGTTATCATCATCATCCATTTAGTTAATGCCATTGTCATTCTCAAACAACCAAGCCATATTCCATATAGGTAAAGTTGCACAATTTAACAATTTACTTAGATATGCGAATGCACTAACATGCTCATGCTCATATGCATCTCATCAGGTGATACCGGTATAGCGTAGTGTTCACCCGTTGATGACATACTCTATCCTTCACTCCCATGTAGTCCCCACCAAAGTAGGATTTTATCTAGAGCTCTCCGGACTAGTCATGTATCTTTCTCACCGACCTCACCGAATAGTTACATGACTTTCTCACCGACTGCTCATGCAACCCCTGTCATGATGAATGTAAATGATGCGACATCTTTATTTATTCATCAACATAGTCCGTCTCATTAACTCAATATCTCCTCCTCATTTTCTCAATATCATAATCTCATTCACTCAAGGTCATCAATATCATGTATAAGAATAAGCTGAACGAAAGCATAATAAATAGCATGATAAGTAACAACAATGATCATGGTGAATAACCCATTGTTCACCACTCTACCATGTACTTGCCTTCCGTATTGTGACGAGTTAGGAGGCAGCGACGAATTTCTCCACTCCCCGCCCCACCGCCTACACAAATATTCATTCAAAATAAGAATAACAAGACAGGACGTGGCTACAAGCGTTTTACCATAACCTCTATCTAATCAACAAAACCAAAAACTCAAAATGACGAATTAACTAATCACCAATATCAGCCCTTCGAACAGCGATGCGAGAAACATCGTAATTAAATATCTGTAAATCCGAATGACTTGAAACCAGTGCTCAAATACTCTTAACGCATAACACTACGAAACTCTAGTTGACTGGATCTCTTGATTCGGCTAAAACAGTGGCCTAAACAACAGACGAAAACACAAACAGATAACTGTCCAGATTACAGAACAGTAGCAAAGAAAATGGTGTAACTTTCAATATACAGATCCAATTGAGGTGATCTTTATCAACTCGGAAAGATAATTTCAAGGGCTACAAAAACCTAGTTAGGTGGAAGTTCTGAATCGGATTCTAACTAGATCAAAACCGAGGGGCAAACCAGCAGTTCCAAATTCTCAGGCAGACAGAACAGTGCGCGATTAAAAATTCATATCTCCTAAACCGTAAGGCGGTATCTAGTGATCTCGGTGCCAAAAGAAAGATAAAGACATCAGGAACAAAACTCTAGAAGACTAAATTAACAGATTCAGCCTCTAAGTAAATCATAATGGCCCGACAAGAAAATCTTCCAAATCACGTCAGCTCTCCTGGACAGTCGCGGTAAAACTACCATATCGCCTAAACCGTAACTTAAAATCAGATGATCTCAGTGCCAAAAGAAAGATAAAGACATCAGGAACAAAACTCTAGAAGACGAAATTAACAGATTCGGCATCTAAGTAAATCATAATGGCCCGACAAACAAATCTTCCAAATCACGTCAGCTCTCCTGGACAGTCTCGGTAAAACTACCATATCTCCTAAACCATAACTCCAAATCAGATGATCTCGGTGCCAAAAGAAAGCTAAGACAAAGGGCTACAACTTTCTAAGAGGTGAGAAGATCAGAAAACGTACATAACATACCCAAAACTGATGATCAACAGTGGCACAAGGAAGAGGTCGGGAGAGGCGGCGGCCACTAGGGGGAATAGGGGGAGGAGGGGAGGGGTTTTAGGGTTTTGGGGAGTGGGATCCCCCCTCATGGCCGGCCCCCTCTTGGGCCCCTCCTGGGCTGCAGCCCAGGGCTCAGGTTGTTGAAATAATGTGAAAAACCCCTTCTTGTTTCAGAATTTGTACTCCTTTCTTTGCCCTTTCTTCTCCCGGCTGATAGTCTAATTACCCGATTCGATTCCGAGGTATTACACCGCGCCCATTCCCCTCCTTTTTCTGCCTTACTTGCCTGCGTCCCGCCTGAGCACATGGACGTCCAGAGCTCGCCCATGTCGTGCCCATGCCGCTCTCCCTCCTCAGCCTTCCCTGTGCCCTATAAAGGCAAGCACCAAGGAGCCCTTGACCTCCTCTTCTTTTCGCCCTACTATCCCTCTCTATCTCGCCCTCTCCTCCCCATACTTCAAGGTTTGCTGCTGCCAATCGGAGCTTGCGTCTTCACTTCTAGCACCGCCATTGAAGCCCCTTCGCAATCGTGGTTGCCTCTGTTGGTTTCGCAATAGCGCGTTTGTCCTTGAGCTCACCTCCACGTCACTCGAGACCCGCCAGAGACTCAGTGTTGTCTTCACCCGCATCTCACCGGCGCTCTCCAACTTGCCACCAGCCGCTCCGTTCCTACCCTGTCATCAAGATTGTGCGCACCAGACCCCCCTTGCCTCGCTCATTCTCTAGATGCCACCCACGTTCCTCGCCGTGGCGTAGAACGCTGGTGAGCCATCGGGCCTCGAGGACCGCCGGCTTAGGTGTTGACGTGGCCACCACCTCAGTTCCACCTAGTGCCACCTCAGCTCCCTTTGCACACATGGTGGTTGCGTCAACAATTGCGTTACTCCTGTCCCTATTCCACGAGCCGGGTCCACCGTGGACCGGCACGCACTTGTGGACCTAGTCCATAAAACATGGGGTCCACCTGTTAGAGACTCATGCTTTTTCTTTTGAAAAATAAATAATCCAAAAATCAAAATCCCATGCTGACATCATCGTGACGCAATAAAGTGATTTTCCTTTAGAAAAATAATTCCAAAAATCCTGATTTTCTTCATTTTATAGGTTTTCAAACTTTCGAAAACCCGTTCTCCTTCGTTCGAGCTTCGATTCGAGTGATTGAAATTTCTAAATTCAATATCTTTATTGCGGTTCTAGTTTGGTAATTTTTTGATCTTATTTGGAATTGTTTTATTTTTTTGGCTCTTTTCGCACGTATAGATTCTAGCATTTTCGAAGAATTTTTGGACTCGACGACCGAAGCGTCTCAATTCTTCAACGAAGGTAAGTCTAGGCCTTTGATCATGTAGTACCCACTTTATAAAATTATGCTGCTTTATATCAACATGCATTGCTAGTTTTATAATAATGGATGTGGGAATAGTTAATTACCTAATTGCCATTATGCCCGCTTGGAAAGTTGTGAATCACATGTACCCTTGGACACCATAGGTTGGGTTCATTTTAGTTGGACATTTTTTTATTACCAACATGGTATCGTATTATGCTTAGCCATGCTTAGTCGTGATGGAATTCATGATCATATATTTATAAATTATTAATCTTGACTTAATGATATATGGAATTGTGGTGCGACCACTACTATTTAAATTTATTGTGCCACGGCAAAGGGTTTCCATTTGGTCGGGTTGAACCATAAATAACTTCATACCCAGGCGATTGATCGTGTAGTAAAGGGGATGATTTTGGGATGTGGTTGATTCGCCTGAGTAGACGCTAAGGACTTAACTTTGTGCGCCATTGATCTGGGCCGCACCGTACAACCACAAGTCTATTTATGAGGTGGACTTAGCCAACTAACTAGCAATATTTTGATTCAGTTCTGTTTTGGTTGATTATAGCATAAGAGGGGGTCGGCGTGGCAAAATCTTAGCGAGTAGCACCGAGTCAAAATGGAGCTTTATAAAAGCCATGTGATAATCTCTTTTTGATTCACATATCTAAGGAAACATGTGTTTTTATCAAGATAATTATCTCCTATGGATCAAGCTGTACAACCTCTACAGAGTGTTAAAATCTATTCGAATAGCCGTGTCTCTAGTTATGGACAATGCCTTGTGATTTCACACGAGGGGTAGATTTTCATAAAAATGTGGGAATGGTTTGGTTGCGAAATGATCTGTTTGTCGTTGATGGTTGGAAAGTGAACGATGTGTTCACTACTTGTTTCAAAAGAACTTGTTTACTTATGTATTAATTTTTTAAACTTTGTTTTGCAATCTACTTATTGTATTTACTATCAATACTTCTTTCTACAAAATAGCCATACAGTTGTCCTTGTTCAAGTCTTGCATGAATACTACTTGCATACATTTCCCTACGACTTATTGAGTAGTTTAAATTACTCACAGCTTTGCGCCACTTGTTGATCAGTCGCCAAAAAAGAACCAGTGGGCACCGAGTTCTATGAGGAAGATTACTTCAAAGACTATGCGAACTTGGTCGCGTCCCCCCCCCCCCGATTTCCTGTCGGCATGTCGGATGGCTACCACGAGATATTTTTATTTCCGCTGCAAGTTTATCTTTTATTGTTAAGCCCTGCGTGGCAACCTCTATAAGACTTGACTATATGGTCCTTTTTCTACCAAGTAATATTATTTTATCTGCTTCATTTGCTACTCTGCTGTATGGATATGATAACATCAATGTTGCAACTATGTGAGCTAGCTACTAATCCGAGGCTAGTTCAGAATACACAGAGGGCTCGGATCCCTTGGCTCGTGGTCGCGGTAGATACCCATTTCAACCGTTAATTTTTCTTGAGTCTAGTCTTATTTATTAATTTTGTTCAATGTTATGACCCGAATTTATTGATCAAACAACAGAAGAACTTTACCAAAACGCCGTTGAACTAAATCCATTAAAAAAAGAGAAGACAAGTAGCATTCTACGATTATCTTTCGCACAAATTGCAAATATTTTTTATTGTTATTTTCATTTACAGTACTTATGCCACCCAACTAATCCCGACCACCCACACCACCTCTCTTTGCAGTTTTTTTTTCCAAATTTAATTATTTCATTTTCTTCCCGTCTCACTAATTGTTCAGTCTAGACTTATTTATTTCATTTCATCATGGGGCGATACTTCTAGTGCTTCTACTTGCTTACCAATACTTTCAATTGCGGGGGCAAGTCCCTTCAGTTTTTTAGCTCCGATGTGTGCGCACACATCCATACTGATGTCTCCTCCGTGGGAATATTCAAATTCGGTATGCCTTTTACTGAAGGTTCCATACTGGTGTCAGGTCTCAACTGGTTCCCCTTCTGGTTGTGGGGAGCTTCAGTGATCGGTTGTGTCAAGTCCTTCTTATCCTTTTTCGCCAGGCATCCCCAGTTACTTGGGATTCGAGAGGCCGGAGTTCTCGTCCTTTTATTCTGAGGCCTTTGGACGGGATTAGGGATACCTTCAATTTTCCTTGGTATTTCAACCCTCTCCGGCGCATTGCATGCAGGCACATGTGACTTGGTCACGCTCTTCAAATCACTAAAGTGGTCAGGCAGTTGATTCGCTAATTGTGGATATCATGGGGATATGCTCCATATCTTAGGATGATGTGACAATTGGCAATGGAGTTTATAGTTTGTCGTTTCACAGGTTTTCGACAAAGTTCAGATCTGTCAGTACAGGGGCGGTCTGACCGGCCATAGCATGGTGGTCCGATCGGTCCCACATCGGTCGGACCGGCGATGAGTGGCGGTCGGACCGGCCGTGACCAAATAGTGTCAAATTGAGCTGGCCAAAAATAGAGGGTGTAGGCAAGAGAGGGGATTCTATTGCACTTGGTCCAATAATTTTTGGAGTCTCTAGTCAAAAGTTCTATTTGTTTTAAATTTCCAGAAGGTTTCGGAATTTCAGGGCTTGAAATTCGGCTACCTCCTTTGAAATTTGTCGGACCGCCTATAGGTGGCGGTCCGACCAAGCAAGCTGAGGTCCGACCAAGCCCCGAGGGGCGATCGGACTGTTGTCCTGAGCGCCGGCCTTCGTGGTGGCGTTGTTTGTTGGTTAGGTCAAAGTCATGAGTTTCAGGGCATATGTATTGCATGATGCATGTTTTGACTAACATGGGTCAAGTTGTGAAGAACTTGTTCCCAAAATCGGTTTACCTATCTATGGTTGTGCAGGTTGCTTGGTGGTCAACGACGGTCAACGACGAGGATGATCGGGACTATGCTTGGAGAGCCGAGGTCTAGAACGATCGACGATGCCGGGTGAGGTCAATGACTCAAGCGTGACGCAAGATGGACAAGGGTGACCTATTAGCAAATCCGAGGTGCAAGATGGCGCTAGGTGAAGCTGTTTAGGTCAAAAGGTTAAAGACGGCGCTTTGCGAAGCGTGCGTGTGTGACCCATTTTTTAGTGGGCCTTAAAGGGAGCCCAATATGATCAAACTTCTAGAAGGTCTAAGCCTCCACTATAAATAGGAGAGGGTGGTGGCTGCACCACCCTTGACCCTCTTTATATTAGAAAACCCTAATTTTATTTAGGGAGAGCTAGGCGTGGAGGCTAGGGTTCTTGAAGGTTTGATTGGACTTTCGTGCTCTTGGATTGACCACTGATCCTTGATGGAGTGGGTGTAATCCAGCATCAATCACGTTTTAATCTATGCAAGGTTTGCTTGAGATAAGTCTCTTTTCATCTTGCTCTAAATTTCGTGATTTTAGGGCTTTCATTGATCCACGAGTTTTTGCTTGATATCGTCACGTGGATTAGCTTCCTGTGTTGTGTGGGAACTCATCTAGGATCTTTGTGATCATCAATCACCCACGAGCAAGCGATTGGATCTAGTTTTCACTTTTGTTCGGTTTTAGACCTTTCTCCAATCAGATCGTAAAAGATCTTTGTTTGTCCAAGAATTATGATAATTGTTGATTGGAATAGGTCCTTAATATCATAGAGAAGGTGTATACCAAGTTTCGTGAAGTTTGGAGTTGAGAATCAAAAGTTAGATCTATTTGCAACTTCGTCATCGGGGCTGTTCTAGCTGTCCTGGAGCTTGGCGGTCAGAGCGCCCGAGGGCACCGGTCCGACCGATTTGGTCAGCAGTCCGACCGCCACTAACACAGCGGTCAGACCGCGAGTGCATTAAATTGTTTCAATCTTTGGTGATTTTGTCATATTGCTTAGGGGGTTAAATTGGATTCAATACTAGTCTTCCGCTGTACTGGTATATTGATCTTCATAGCTTCGTCATAGCTATTGGAGTGAAATTGTGTTGAATTCATAACTTGTGAAAAAGTGAGCGTGCTCCTATTCACCCCCCCTCTAGTCGCCTTTTCGGTCCAACACTAATGCTTTTAAATCAATTATCTTTTGGACTTATCTATTTGTTTCACTAGTGTGCGGGTCATGTGCATGGATTCCTGTGGCTTGCCATGTCAGTTCCCGACATTTTTCATCATAGAGTTGATTACCCCCCCTAATGTCGGGAAACTATCCTCATCAAATATGCTGCCAGCGAAGTGGGCTGTATGCAAATCTCCAGTCATGGGGTCCAGATACCTGATTATGGATGTTGTCTCATGACCAACGTATATCCCAGACTTTCGGAGAGGGCCCATTGCAGTTCGCTGCAGTGGTGGTATAGGTACATAAACATTGCAACCAAACCTTCGAAGATGAGAGATTTTCGGTGCTGACCCTCGCGCTAGTTGCATAGGTGAATGGATGTTATATGTGGATGGTCAAAAATTGATGAGAGTTGCTGCGTGCAAGACTGCGTGTCCCCAACATGTAGTTGGTAAATTACAATTCTGCAAGAGCGGTCCAGCAATAAATTTAATTCTTTTAATTAATGCATCTGTTAGTCCATTCTGGGTGTGGACATGTGGTACAGAATGCTCAACGGTAATTCTCTTTGCCATACAATAATCATCAAATGACTTTGAAATAAATTCTCGGGCATTGTCCATCCTGATGGACTTCACATGATGATTAGGAAAATTATTCTTAATCTTAATTATCTACGAGATTAGCTTTGTAAAAGTGTGATTTCTCGTAGACAACAAGCATACACGTGACCATTTCGTGGAAGCATCGATGAGCACCATAAAGTACCTAAATGGCCCTGATAGGGGCTGTACAGGACCACAAATATATCCCTGGATACGGTCTAGGAATGCATGGATTTCATCCTTTACTTTCAGAGTAGAGGGTCTAGTAATCATTTTCCCGGTGGCACTTCCAGGGCACACAAAATCTTCTGGATTCGGGAAATTCTTTAGATTTACATTATGTCTCTGAGAATTAGTAATTATATTTCTCATCATTCTAAGACTGGGGTGGCCTAATCTATCATGGTAGACACAGAAAAGTTCAGAGCTTCTAAAAGTTGTTTTCAGGACAGTATAGGCTGCATGTGCCTTAATATGAGTGTAGTATAGCCCAGATTCATATTAAGGAAGTCTTTCTAATACCCTTTTTTTTTATTTTCTTCACGCTTTGTAATGAGTAGGTATTTCTTACTGTTGGACCGAAAAGGCGACTAGAAGGGGGGGTGAATAGGAGCACGCTCACTTTTTCACTAATAATGGATTCAATACAAATTTCACTCCAGTAGCTATGCAAGCTATGAAGATCAGTATATCAGTATAGCGGAAGACTAATATTGAATCCAATAAAAACCCCTAAGCAATACTTCACAAGATCAAACATAAGATAACAAATCTCAGTGCACTGCTGGTCGAACCACTAGCTCAAGGGCGGTCAGACCGATTTCCAGCCGATCGGATCGGTGAAGCTGGCCGGTCTGACCGCTGGCCTCCAGAACAGATCAAACAGCTCGATGACGAAGTTGCAAATAGATGAAACTTTTGATTTACAACTCCAAACTTGATGAAACATGGAACACACCTTCTCTATGATATCAGGAAGCTATTCCAATCGAAGATTGTGATAATTATGGGAAGAATAAAGATCCTTTTCCGTTTGATCAAAGAAGGGTTCAAAACCGGGTCAAAACGAAAACTTGATCCAAGATCTTGCTCGTGGATGACTGATGATCAAGATGATCCTAGATAGGTTCCCACACGTCACAGCAAGCTAGATCACATGAATAATTCAATCAAAAACTCACGGATCAAAGAAAGACTCAAAATCATCAAATATAGAGAAAGAACGCAATGAGTCAAAACATTGATCAAACTTTCCTTTGATTGATTGATATGATATGGGCTTACAGCCTCTCCATCAATTGAGGACAATGCTAGTCCAAGTGCACGAAAATCACATCAAACTGTCAAGAACCCTAGCCTCCACAAAAGCTATCCCTATGAAAATTAGGGTTTACAAAAATAGCAAAAGAGACGATGAGGAGGTGCAGCCACCTCCCTCTCCTATTTATAGTGGAGGCTTAGACCTTTTAGATGTTTGACTCTATTGGGCTCCCGTTAAGGCCCAAAACAAACGGGACACATATGCACGTATTTTAATACGCCGTCTTTAACACCCCTTGACCTAATTAGCTACACCTAGCGCCATCTTGCGCCTTGGATTAGCCAATAGGTTACCCTTGTCCATCTTGCACCACGCGTGAGTACATTGACCTCACCCGGCATCGTTGATCGTTCTGGACCTCAGCTCTCCAAGCCTAGTCCCGATCATCCTCGTTGTTGACTACCAAGCAACCTGCACAACAATAGACAAGTAAACCTAATTTGGGAACAAGTTCTTCACAACTTGACCCATGGTAGTCAAAATATGCATCATGCAACATATATGCCCTGAAACACATGACTTTGACCTAACAACCGAAAATCGCCGCCACGACGAGCGACGAACCAAGTGAAAACTGGTCAGACCATCCCCAGGGCCGATCTGACCACCCACCTTGGCCGGTCTGACCGCCAGCATTGGCTGGTCAGACCGCCAGTAATGACTTAGCCGATTTTTAACCTCTGAAAACCAAAACCTACTGGAAATTTCAAACCAATAGAACTTTTGACTGGAGACTCCAAAAATTATGAGACCAAGTGCAATAGAATCCCCTCTGTTACCTGCTACCTCTATTTTTGGCCCAGCTCAATTCAACACTTTCTGACATTGGCGGTCCGACCGCCGCTAGGGCCGGTCAGAACGATCTTGGACCGGTCTACCGCCGCCCTGGCCGGTCAGACCGGTTGAGACCTGACAGTCCTGAAACATTGCCGAAAACACGTGAAACGATAAGCCGTTAAGCCATTACCAATTGTCACATCATCCTAAGATCTAGAGTATATCCCCATGATATCCACACTTACCATACTCTTCTTCAGTCTCTACATGGAGACCGTTAGCGTGAATATTTTTAAAGCTTAAGAGAGTCCTAGTCGATTCTGGGTACAACAAGGCTTCTTCAATGACCAATGTTGTGCCTATCGGTCGTAAGACTACCAGCATTCTTGCTGATCGACTGGAAAAAAAATTTCTCTCTTAATATGGTATTCATTGTGCCGCTGTCTGCGAAGCACACTTCCTCCATAGGGCGCCACACTCATTTTGAAATATATATAGTATTTATTAATATGGGGTAGAAAACAACCCACACATATAAGTAAAATACTTCAAAACAGAACATAATTTGTTATTAATACGGGAAAATGTCGTGCGGGACTCATAATAAGAATTTATTACTTTGCTATCCTAGAGCTTACAACCATTGTTCAAAATCAATGTTCTATCACAACCATAAACAGCAAATGACTATAAAATCTAAGTGTAATGCGTGCACTAGATCGAACCGGCAAAGTAGGAAGAAACTTCTTCCTGAATCTGTGCCATGTCCATCTTCTCTTCTTCGGCAACTACAGCTGCTGCCACTGCGATTGTTGGAAATATGCCCTAGAGGCAATCATAGAGATGATGATATTTTATTATGTTCATGATTTTGATAATATGTTCATGATTTTGATAATATGTTTTCATGCTCCTTGAATGAATCATTTGTTATAGATCAATAAGTACGTGACTTCTTGGTTGAACTCTTTAACTTATATGATCTCATTCTAAATGTATCCCTGGTCGGAACACCAGTGACTCTATCACTAGCACATGTATTGATTGATGACCTTGTTTCACCGGTCATGGATATAGGGATATCGAATCAATAATGTGAGCACTTGTTAGAGAACATGGGGCTGGATAGACCCATCATTGAGACACTATTGAGATTGCTATGAATCTTTGTGTCATTAGTTGGTCTCAAGTAATGATGATGTATAATCCTTAGACCTGAGATTAGCATGGTTCCCTACATGTGTCAGGGGTAGCCAAACGCTACTCGTAACTGGGTAGTTATAAAGGTAGCTTTCGGGTATGCTATGAAACATGTGGAGGGATGTGACTGGCCGAGATGGGATTTGCCCCTCCTAACATAACAGGAGATATGTCTCTGGGCCCCTCGTGGTGATCGAATAAAGAAAGTGCATGATCATGCCGCTAGTGGTCGAAGTGTCGACCAAATGAAATTATCTGACACTCGATCGAGAAAGTATTGAAGAGTCCATGGTTGACACTATATCTCACCTGGAGTTCAACCAGACATCGTGAGGTCAAGGGAGAATGCATGAGTAGGTCGCTTAGTTCGATCTGTTACGGAATAGTCATATGGAGATACAAGCTGGTCGTAGATTGGTCTAACGTAATCATAGAATGGTAAGGACCTGGTCGTAAGGAGTTACGAACTGGTCGGGACCAAATACGATCTGGTCGTATGGAGATACGAATTGATTGTAAGTGATGAGGACCTGGTCATAGATCATATTACATCAAGGTTCGTCCGATATATTCTATGTGTATTTGGGAATCGTTATGTGCTACTAGGTACCGCTAACGACTGGTTGTCGGAAAGGAGTTTTCGAGTCATAACCGATTACACATGAACCTGTAGTGTCACACACTTAAAGCGCTGGGATTTATTTTGGATGGTGATCCGAATTCATATAGGCCACAAGTTCCTAATGGACCTCAAGATCGAGACCCATCATTGATGACTATATAAAGAGGGGCGGTGGCATGGGGTGTGGGGTGGATGATCTTTGGAAGAACTCCCAAAATCCTAACAGCCACGCCTTCTCAACCATGCTGCTGGTGCTAGCACTCCAGCGCGTGGTGATCCATCCCCGTAGGTGTGGATACCTCAGAGGTGTTGTTGCGAAGCATCAGCACTAGGACGATCCGCAACTTGGACGATCACCGGTGTCGGACGAGAAGTCGTGTGGTGAGTACGACCACTCAGAGGAGCAGACGCGCGGCGAGTACGACCGCTCGAAGGAGGAGACACGTCGTGAGTACGACTACGACTGCATCAACTCGCTACAACGACTCTACTTCCGCTACGAGTCGGTGCGTCTAGCGGTAATCTCGTGATCTATTGCTAGCGGTGGTTCCTTGGTTGCGCGGTAAAAATTTTGTTTGTGCTTTCGTAGCCTTGCCCGTAACCCTTCAGTTGTATCAGAGCCATGCCGTCTAGTTTTAGATTCAGATTGGTCACACATTGTGATATGTGGCAGTTATAAATGTGATCTATTCCTGTTTCTGCTGGTCGATTTGATCGTCCATACGCATTGGTGGTAAGATGGGTTTTTATTCGTTATTCTGTGATCGTACTTGCATGGTCATATCACGACTTGCCTCTACCAGTCGGTTTCTTCCATCGGGGCAGACAATGATCGTAAAGCCATTGGAGCACACGAAGATCAATGTGGTTGATCAAATCGAAGTTACGATCAAAAAGTACCGGATGTTTTACTGCGCTTGTCCATGATCACATTGCATGATACTACCGGTCGAAATTCCACCATTGGAGTATGCCGCAATGTGCGGTCGTATTAAGGCAGTGACCAGATCGGTTCGGAATAGGATTAATATGATTAATCTGATGATTTCCAAGGCTCGGTTTCGTGAATAAGATTCATGTTCCAGAAAAACTTTCGAGAGCGCTGCCCCTTCGTACCCCACCCGCTAACCGGCTAGCGGGACCGCCGTGCTGGGTATTCGTACCGTGCATTAGAGGTGGTATTGCTAGTTCACACCTTCCATTAGAATGCGATTCTATGCATAAATTGTTGTTGCAGGGATTGATGTGAATAGTATGACCCATGATGTATAAGATGCATGCATGTGTGTATTGTTCATGACCTGTGTGTCAAGTTTATTGCAGCCCAAGGCTGTCTATATTTGTATAACGTCATGCGTGTCGACTTGTGATGCTTTTTCACTCCATGTCATTTTAGCCCTATTGCTGTTAGGAGTAATGGCTTAGTGGGAGTACTTGGAGGTTTTAGCAACTTGGAATCATGGCGAATAGGATGCTTGGCGATGGAGATCATCATGAGGAAGGGTCATACTATATCACAATGCAATTTGATTGTCTGTGAATGCCCTTATATTCCTGTTCATTTTCCTTCTATGCATGTTATTTAATTACTTGAAATGCTTTTAACATAGTAGAAGTAAAATTCCCTCAGATAATATTAAGTTAAATTGATGCCCTCTCAATTAGCTGCACCATTCATAGTCTTGTATTTTAATGGTAGGTCTTGCTAAAGCAGAGTGCCATTAATATTCCTTGACTAGATGGGTTTGTGTGGGACACTTACACGCAAGCGTTGGTTTAACTTGACAAGGTCATCATAACGGTTATGGACCTTGGGACATAGGGTTGGGTGCCGGAGCATAGGGATGCTGCCCAACAACGAGAGTCATATAGAGATATGATTAGCAAGGGGTTGCTTACCAAATTCACTAATCTTCTAGCAATGATGCCAAAGCTCACTAGTAGATGAATTGACTATGGGTCTTGAATCACTAAATATCATAAGAGGGATATGGTATTCAGTGGGAGTATCTTTATTAAATTGTTTAATAGAAGTTACTTTTCTTGAACATATGTCTTAGTTTTGCATATTTCATGTTGTAGATCATGGCACCAACTACTGTACCTACATCCAGTTTTGCTTTACGTTCGATACTTGATAAAGAAAAACTGAATTGAAAAAATTTTGTAGATTGGTCCCACAACCTGAGAATTGTTCTTAGGTAAGATAAAAAGAAACATGTTCTATAGGAACCAATTCTTGATGTGCCTACTGAGAATGCTGATACTGCTCTTAAAACAGCCAAAAAAAGGCACGTGATGAGTCCCTTGATGTTAGCTGTCTCATGCTTGCTGCCATGAACTCAGACCTTCTGATGCGGGGTACCCGATCTTCTCGATGTAGAACCTCTCGATAACTTGTGTATCCTGACGAACCACCAGCTTACCCCCCGCGCCAATGCACGGACTTGCAACTCTATGCAAAATTCGCCTAAACACACACTTGATTGGATTCTCGCTGACCACAAGCGAAGATCGTCGAACCCTCAATTCCTAGTGGAAAAGCAAAAACGACCCCTTATTCTCAACGCTCAATTCCCTTTGTTTTGGCTATAAGCACAACAGGATAATAAAGAAAAAGCTTTGAAAATATATTAAACGTGGTCTGAGATTACAATGGGGGTCTAACCCTTAATATATAGTGCCCCTTCTCCTCCTCATGGCTGGCCAAGAGGCCATACTCCTATTCTAATTCGGAATTAAACTCCTACTCCAATTCCGACTCAATCTAAAACAAAAAGGAAACTCTAATTTTACAATCGTCATATTATTTCGGTCATATCTTTTGATACAGTACAAATTTCGGAGTGAGGGAGGATCCTGTGGATCAGGCGTGAAGTTAGCTTTCCAACAAGCCCAAAAACACTCAAATCGAACTTCGTATGAGAAAGTTATGACCTTTTTACTCCAGACTGTCCTGCTGATTCCGAATCCAAATTTGAGGCTGATTCTGAATCCGAATTGAATTCTGAGTTGATTCCGAGTTTGAATTTGGTTGTGCTTGTGGATGTTTTGAATTTGACTTGGATTCTTGGGCTTCTCTCCCCTTGCTTGTCTCCCACGAGCTTCTCCTCCATTGTGACGACCTTTCTTCAAGAACAATCTCAAATCCTTCATCTTCGTTCATTATTGAATCTTCCAATCTGAGCACAAGCAAAACACTAGTTTTAGGTAGTATGAAATTCTCATTGATAACATTATGTGATTCAGCTAGACACAAATTCACCTGTTCTTTTAATAATTTGGCCCGTGCTCTTGTAATAGGTCCAGATGGCAGATCTGGAGCTTCAACACTTATAGCTTGATCTATAGTAGCATAAGATGGCAAAGAGCTAGGGATGCCCTCATCATCCTCCCCCTCTTGAAAAGGCATCGACCTCGATGCTGGATCGTCAACATCAAAGAAAGGTGATAAATCAGCTACATTGAACGTAGAACTCACGCCATAGTCATCTTCGGGCAGCTCAATCTTGTATGCATTGTCATTAATCTTCGCAAGCACCATGAAAGGTCCATCTCCTCTTGGCAGCATCTTTCACTTGCGGTGTTCTGGAAAGCGATCCTTGCGATAGTGTACCCATACTAAATCGTCTGGTTGAAACAACACTTTCTTTCTTCTCTTGTTCGCCTTCTCAGCATAATACTTTGTCTTCTTCTCAATTTCAGCATTCGTTTTCAGATGCAATTGCTTCAAAAAATGAGCTCGTTTGGTAGCCTCCATATTAGCACAATCAGAAAGTAGCAGTGGTAACAAATCCAGTGGCGTAATTGGCTTAAAGACATATACCACCTCAAACGGACACAGCTGCGTAGTGGAGTGCACAGCCCGGTTGTAAGCGAATTCCACGTGCGGCAAACAATCCTCCCACTCACGCAGGTTCTTCTTTATCATGGCCCGTAGAAGTATCGAGAGTGTTCGGTTAACCACCTCCGTTTGACCATCTGTTTAGGGATGACAAGTAGTGCTGAATAACAACTTCGTCCCCAATTTGCGCCACAACGTCTTCCAGAAGTAGCTCATGAACTTCACATCACGATCTGAGACAATAGTCAAGGAACACCATGAAGTCGCACGATCTCCCTGAAAAACAAGTCAGCAATATGTGACGCATCGTCGCTCTTGTGGCACGGAATGAAATGAGCCATCTTAGAAAAACGATCCACAACCACAAATATAGAATCCCTTCCCTTCTTAGTTCTTGGTAACCCCAAAACAAAATTCATGCTAATATATTCTCAAGGAATATTAGGGACGGGTAAAGGAGTGTACAAACCGTGTGGATTCAACTTAGATTTAGCTTTATGACAAGTAATACAGCGTTGGACAAACCTGTCCACATCTCGCCTCATCTTAGACCAATAGAAGTGATCGCTCAACATCAATAAGGTCTTTTCACGTCCAAAATGGCCCATCAAACCACCTGCATGCGCTTAACAAACGAATGGACGATTCTGAAATACACAACTTATTAGTACGAAAAAGGAATCCATCATGTATGTGAAACTTATCCCAACCTTTCCCATCTGTGCATTTGGAGTAAGGAATCGAAAAATCATGATCAGCTGCATACAAATCACGTAAACTTTCTAATCCAGGAACTTGGACGCCTACTTGAGTCAACAGTACGCTTTTCCTAGATAAAAGATCAGCAACCACATTGTCCTTCCCCTTTTTATATTTCACAATGTATGGGAAAGATTTGATGAACTCTTTAGGCCATAAATAGTGCTGCCAAGTTTCTAAAGCACGCACTAACGCATAAAGTTCTTTATCATAAACCGATAATTCAATTGTGCACCATTCAGTTTCTCGCTAAAATAAGCTACCGGTCTACCTTCTTGCATTAAAACACCGCCAATCCCAAGTCCACTAGCATCACATTCAATTTCAAAATTCTTAGTGAAATCAGGTAAAACAAGCAAAGGTGCTTCAGTCAAGCGTTTCTTAAGTTCAGCAAAAGCATTTTCTTGCGCTACCCCCACACAAATTCAACACCCTTTTTAGTAAGTTCATTCAATGGGGTAGCGATAGTGCTAAAATCCTTCACAAAGCGTCGGTAAAAACCAGCAAGACCATGAAAGCTCCTAATCTGACTTACATTCATAGGAGTTGGCCAATTTTTAATCGCTTCAATTTTCGATTCGTCTACTTCAACTCCTTGCGCAGAAACAACATATCTCAAAAAGATTACATGATCTTTGCAGAATGTGCACTTTGCCAAGTTACCAAACAGTTTAGCATCGCGTAAAAGTTGTAGAACTTGTCTAATATGACAAATGTGTTCAGATTCAATGCGACTATAAATCAGGATATCATCAAAGTATACAACCACGAATTGACCAATCAAATGTCGTAAAACATGATTCATTAAACGCGTGAATGTACTAAGTGCATTATTTAAACCAAATGGCATTACCAACCACTCATACAAACCAAATTTTGTCTTAAAGGCTGTTTTTCACTCATCCCCTTCGTGCATCCTAATTTGATGGTAACCACTATGCAAATCTATTTTAGAGAAAATAACAACACCACTCAATTCGTCTAGCATATCATCTAAGCGAGGAATAGGATGACGATATCGAATAGTGATATTATTAATCACTCAAAAATCTACGCACATACGCCATGAACCATCTTTCTTAGGAACTAAAATAACAGGAACAGCGCAAGGGCTTAGGCTTTCACGAACGTACCCTTTGGATAGAAGCTCTTGTACTTGTTTTTGAATTTCCTTTGTTTCCTCTGGGTTGGTGCGGTATGGTGGCCGATTGGGCAGTGACGCTCCTGGAATCAAGTCAATCTTATGTTCGATCCCACAAATTGGTGGCAGCCCAGCGGGTACCTCCTCGGGAAACACGTCGCTGAATTCCTGCAAAACATGAGCAACACCACTAGAAAATGAAGTTAAGTCATTAGCAGCAAGCAATGCATCCTTGTACACAATTACAAAGTGCATCAAAGTGGGATTCTCACTCAGCTCCCTTATTTCTGATTTGGAGGCTATCATCACTAACTTGTTTTCTCCCTCACTTTTCTTTTTACCACTCAGATTTGGCTTGTGGCGCTCACTCACCGAAGGTGGAATCTCTCTATTTTCCCTTTTTCGTTCGCACTCTCTAATTTTATCTCCGTCTTTTGTATGGAATCATTCACAATTTCAGCAGGAGTAAGTGGTTTTAACAACACATCCTTGTTGTTCCACTTGAAGTTGTAGCAATTGCTGCGCCCATCATGTTTGGCAGCACGGTCATATTGCCATGGTCTACCCAGCAGTAGATGGCAAACAGTCATAGGGACAACATCACATTCAACGGTATCACGGTAAGTGCCAATCTGAAAGTGTATACGTACCATATAGGTCACCTTTACCTCTCTATTCTCACTTAACCACTGAACATGGTAAGGATGAGGATGTGGAATAAACTTTAGTCCCAGCTTGGTGCATAATTCTTTGCTTGCCAAATTGTGACAACTACCACCGTCGATTATCACTTTGCATGCTTTCCCTTTTCCCACTTGTGCGTGGGTCTGAAACAGGTTGCATCGTTGTTCCATAGATGGTGCGGGCAGCACACTTAACACCTTTTGCATGCAAATCACCGTTGGCATATTAACGGCGCTGCGCACGAGTTGCCCATCTCCATCCTCGTCCACATCATCAAAGCGTTCAAATTCAGCAAACGAATCATCTTCATCATCGCTAGCTGATGCATACTCGCCCGCTTCAGTGTACAACATGGTCTTGTTATTTGGGCAATCCTTCCGCATATGCCCACGTCCCAAGCACTTGAAGCATTGTATATTACGAGTTCTTGCTGTAGAACCCACCGAAGAAGTGCCACTTGCAGCTGGTTGGGCACTTCGCCTTGCAAGGGATGGAGGCTCGTCCCTCTTGCCACTTGGTGCACTCCGGAAAGTTGAACCACTAACTAGAGATGTGCTCTTACTCGGAAAATGCTTATGCACAAATTTGCCGCGATCCGAAGGACCATGAGCAGAAAACCGTGCATCTTCCTCCAATTGTTGTTCAGCTTTCGTTGCTGGATGCACCAGCTCACATGTGTTGTTATATGGTTGAAAATTAACAATGCGCCTGATATTGTGATTCAGACCAGCAAAATATCGTGCCATGATTTGCTCTTCATTTTCATGTACTTTGGCATGAATCATTGCTTGCTCCATCTCTTTATAATACTCATCTGCAGATTTAGCTCCTTGTTTTAGACTTTGGAGCTTGCTGAAAAGAGAACGTGTATAATGTTTTGGCACAAAATGAGCACGCATCTGTGTCTTCATATCAGCCCAAGTGGCCACGGGTGGTTCTCCCCATTCGGCTTGTTGGCGCTCCACTTGGTCCCACCACACAAGAGCATATCAATCAAATTCCACAACAGCAAGCTTCAATTTTACATCTTGAGCAGTGGCGCAAGCGAAATAATTTATCCACTTTCAACTCCCATGTGAGGTACTCTTCAGGATCAGTTCCACCTTAAAATTTGGGAATGTTGAGCTTGACCTTTCCCAAATCATCATCTGCATGTTGTCGGTGACGATAATTATCATTGCGGCGCAACTGAAGGTCGTCGCCCCAATCAACATCATATGCCGCAGCACCACCTCGACCAAAGCCTTGAGCACGTCCACGGCCACGTCCAGGGCCAGGAGGATGCCTTGCATTAGCAACTGCATGGTCACGGGTCATGCGCTCGATCGTCTGTGAAGTTAACATGGGCCTCGTCGGCTTCTGGACCATATACACTTCCAACATCTCCTCAGTTGCCCCCAAGCATCTCCTTGAGTTCAGCAATGCCTTGGCGCAAGGTATTGATCTCATTAGCAACTCGCAACTCCCCACTCTGCATGTCCTCACCAATGACTGCAGCCACATCATCCAGATTCTTCCGGAACTCCCGTTGCAACTCAGCGCGCAATGCATCAAATCGGTACTGCGGGACTGATGCATTAGGATCCTCCACCTCCGCTTCAGATCCTGCCAAGGTGTAATACCCCGGCCTGCTCATAGCGTGGCCCATATGGCCCATGAGGAGTTGTGTGGTGGGATTAGTCCCACATTGCTTGTCTCAAGTGAGTTGTACTAGTATATAATTCATGTTGGATCCAAACATAGCACCTCCGGGTTAACCCTTTTACACGAAGCGAGGACGAAAGTGTAAGTGAGGTGCTATGTGTGGGCGGGCCCGCCTCACGGTGGGCTGGGCATTGAGCCGAATTTGGGTCAGGGTGTTACACATGGTTAGTGAAGTACAGAACAAAGTATAGGTGTGTATATGTAGAGGTCACTCAACTCACAATCCTAACAAGGTGAAGTTTCTTTACTATTCTGAAAGGAATTAAGATCAACAATACTTACACTTCAGGGCAGCAGGAACCACAAGGTGATGTGTGAGCGAATTTCAAGAGCAAGTCAAAGCATGACAACGGGTGTTTTGTAGAGCTTGGTATGGATACCTACTTAATTTGAAAATTCTAGGTATTGTAAGGCTAAGTAAATATCCAAACTAGAATTCAATGCCTAGTTGCCGATCACAAAGATATAAGTGAAAATCAAAGCAACTCACACGCAAAGATATTGGAACTTAGTGCAATCAAGGAATGAGCTATGTAAGATATAAGTGAAGAACAAAATAGCTCGTATTGCACAAGTTATAGAAAGACGCTAGCTAGTTGCAAATAATGAAACTAGCGCACAAGATTGCACAAAATATTGATATTCTAACAATTGAATCAAGAATGAGTGGGGATTTTTGCTCAAGTTTATGGTTCGGCTATGCGCTTTCTTTTTCCTTTTCTCTTTTCTTTTTCTCTTCTTTCTTTTTTTTCTCTTCTCTTTTTCCTTCCTTTTTTTTGAACTATTGCCAAAATTCTTGTTCTACCAAAAATGAGCAAAAGTTCTTTCCCACCTTTTGATCTTTGAACAATTGCAAGAACACAAATATTAATATGCAGCCCTAAGCAACGATTTAGCTAGTCTTTAAATAGGTTCAAAGTATTCGCAAAGGATTGAAAGGTTCACAAAGGACAAATTAATGTCTCACTTCTTTTTTTTATAGACACGACTAAAAAAAATCAAACTATGCTCAAATAAAAAGCAACGCAAAAAAAATTCAAGATCAGCAAACTAAACTTGATTCTAATGGACAAAAACTTAACAAAACTCGCTAGAATAACAAATTAAATACTACGGCTAAATTTTTTTTGTATGACTTTTTCGTGTATGGGACAAAAAAAAGATAACTGGATAAAGATCCTCTTGAGTTAGCTGACTCGATACCACGATGCGGGGTGCCGATCTTCTCGGCGTAGAACCTCTCGATAACTTGTGTATCCTGACGAACCATCAGCTGATCCCCCGCGCCAATGCACGGACTTGCAACTCTATAGAAAATTCGCCCAAACACACAGTTGATTGGATCCTCGCTGACCACAAGCGAATATCGTCGAACCCTCAATTCCCAGCGGAAAAGCAAGAACGGCCCCTTGTTCTCAACGCCTAATTCCCTTTGTTTTGGCTATAAGCACAACAGGAGAATCAAGCAAAAGCTTTGAAAATATATTAAACGTGGTCTGAGGTTACAATGGGGGTCTAACCCTCAATATATAGTGTCCCTTCTCCTCCTCATGGCTAGCCAAGAGGCCCTACTCCTATTCTAATTCAGAATTAAACTCCTACTCCAATTCCGACTCAATGTAAAACAAAAAGGAAACTCTAATTTAACAACTGTTATATTGTTTCGGTCATATCTTTTGATACAGGATGAATTTCATAGTTAGGGAGGATCCGTTGGATCGGGCTTGAAGTTGGCTTTCCAACAAGCCCAAAAACACTCAAATCAGACTTCGTATGAGAAAGTTATGACCTTTTTACTCCAGACTGCCCTGCTGATTCCGAATCCGAACTTGAGGTTGATTCCGATTCCGATTCCGAATCCGAATTGAATTCTGAGTTGATTCCGAGTTTGAATTTGGTTGGGCTTGTGGAAGTTTCGAATTTGACTTGGATTCTTGGGCTTCTCTCCCCTTGCTTGTCTCCCACGAGCTTCTCCTCCATTGTGACGTCCTTTCTTCAAGAACAGTCTCATATCCTTCATCTCCGTTCATTATTGAATCTTCCAATCTGAGCACAAGCAAAATACTAGTTTTAGGTAGTATGAAATTCTCATTGATAACATTATGTGATTCCGCTAGAAACAAATTCACCCGTTCTTTTAATAATTTGGCACGTGCTCTTGTAATAGGTCCAGATAGCAGATCTGGAGCTTCAACACTTATAGCTTGATTTATAGTAGCAGAAGATGGCAAAGTGCTAGGGATGCCCTCATCACCTTCAGAAGCAGTTTGAGAACATTGATGCCTACGATATGATCGTTGGCGCTCAAAGGCATGTGTGAGACACAAGCAAGAACTGAGAGATATGAGATCTTAAAGAAACTGTTTGAGAGTAAGCTAACTGAGGGTAGTCCGGTGAGCCCACATGTGTTCAAAATGGTTGGTTACACCCAGAGCTTGAAAAAACTTGGTTTTCCACTTAGTCAAGAGTTGGCTACAGATTTGATTCTTGCTTCGCTTCCTGCAAGCTATGGGCAGTTCATTACGACTTTCCATATGAATGGCTTAGACAAGAATCTCACCGAACTGCATATGATGCTTAAGACTACAAAAGACAGCATTAAAAAAGCAACAGTCATGTGATGATTGTGCAAAAGAGTACAAGCTTCAAGAAGAAGGCTAAGACTTGGGTCAAAGGTAAGGGCAAGGCCTCGGATGTGATCCAAACGATCAATCCTAAACCCAAGACCAAGTATAGCCTGACTCAAGAGAATGAATGCTTTTACTGCAAAGAGACAGGCCACTGGAAGAGGAACTGCAAGAAATACCTGGCCGATCTGAAAAGGAATGGTGGGACTAAACCTGCCACTTCAGGTATTAATGTTATAGATGTTTTCTTACTGATTCTTATGTGCACTCGTGGGTATTTGATACCAGATCGGTTGCTCATATTTGTAATTCGATTCAGAGTCTAACAAGGAGTAGGAGAATAACAAGGGGCGAGATGGATCTTCGCGTCGGGAATAAAGCAAGAGTTGCTGCATTAGCCGTCGGGATTTTACCATTACTTTTGTCTTTGGGATTTATTATGGAACTAAATAATTATTATTATGTTCCAGCCATAAGTAGAAATATCATCTCTGCATCATGTTTGATGGCAGAGGGTTATAAATTCATTATAGAGAACAATGGTTGCTCTATATTTTTGAATGAAATATTTTATGGCTATGCTCCCGTTTTGAACAGGTTGTTTATTTTAAATCTTGATGATGCACCCATATATAATATTAATGCAAAGAGGCTTCGGCTTAATTATATGAATTCCATTTTTATTTGGCATTGTCGTTTGGGTCACATAAGTGAGAAACGCATGAAAAGACTCCATGATGATGGAATTCTAAACTCATTTGATTTGGAATCATTTGAAACGTGCGAATCTTGCCTGATCGGAAAGATGACCAAGACACCTTTCACTGGTCGAAATGAAAGGACGTCCGACTTATTGGCACTCATACATATAGATGTGTTTTGACCAATGAGCACGACAGCTAGAGGTGTTTTTCAGTACTTCATTACTTTCACTGATGACTTCAGTAGATATGGATATATCTATTTAATGAGACACAAGTCGGAATCCTTTGAAAAGTTCAAGGAGTTCTAGAATGAGGTACATAATCAACTTGGCAAGACAATCAAGTCTTTACGATCTGATCGTGGAGGAGAATCTTTGAGCCATGATTTTGGTGATCACTTGAAACAATGTGGAATTGTTCCACAGCTTACACCACCGGGTACTCCACAGTGGAATGGGGTGTACGAGTGGCATAATCAGACCTTGTTGGACATGGTTCGGTCAATGATGAGCCAATCGGATCTGCTATTGTATTTTTTGAGTTACGCTCTAGAAACTGCTACTTTCACTTTGAATAGGGTACCATCTAAATCGGTAGATAAGACACCATATGAGATATAGACTGTGAAGAGTCCTAGTTTGTATTTTCTAAAGATTTGGGGATGTGATGTCTATGTTAAACGTTTGACTCTGACAAACTCACACCCAAGTCAGATAAATGCTTCTTCATATGATATCCTAGGAAAACTAAAGGATATTATTTCTACAATGAAGAGGAGGGCAAAGTGTTTATTGTCCAAAATGGTGTCTTTTTGGAGAAAGAGTTTCTTTAAAAAGGAGTCAGTAGGAGAAAGATGCAACTCGAAGAAGTTCAGAAACCATCTGAAAGTGTTTCAACTCCTACTGAACCTCTACATGACGAACAAAGTGTTGTTGAACCTGTAGATGAGACATCAGCCCCACGTAGATCCAAAAGGCCACGTCAATTGCCTATAAAGTATGGGCATGACGTATTATTGTTGAATAATGGCGAGCCTAAAACTTATAAGGAAGCAATGATGGACCCAGATACTGAGAAATGGCTTGGGGCCATGAAGTCCGAGATAGACTCCAAGAGTGTCAATCAGGTTTGGAACCTGGTCGATCCATTTGATGGTGTTAAAACCTGTAACATCCCAAAAGTGGATTTGTGTTTCAAATGTAAGAAAATAAGAAGAAATTAAAACTTTTTTTGCATCTTGAAGCCCTTGGTCATTTCTGTAATTCTTTCAAAAAGAATTATGGGAAATCAGAATCAAATCTCCTTTTTGGCTCTAATCAAAAAACCTCCTTGGCACAGATCTCGTGCCAAACCCTTGGAGATATTTCCCCTGAGTTCTAGGGAGGCTTGGCAACACCTCTGAATTATCTCATGATTTTTAGAAATTATTTGATAATTTTTGGAGGCGAGTCAAAGCTTGGTCAAACCACAGCTTTCACTTTCTGGAATTTCTGGAGGAAAATTCAGTACATTAAAATCTCTGAAAATGTTATGTGAGGTTCCTCCGGTTGTCAGCAAACTCCAGTTAAAATTTCATAATTTTTGGAGCTTGCTTGCTACCTTAAATAATTCCTCAAAAGTCAGTTATTCAAATTCAAACCCTAACTGGTCTTCACTGTTCCTTGGGTTCGAGTCGGACTCGGGCTCGAGCCACGGGACTCGGTCCAGTCAACTAAGCGCACCGGCACGGTCGATCGGGTGTGCTGGTCGTGAGCCGTTGGGTCGGCATCGAACGGCCCCCGACCAGCCAAACGGTGGAATCGTTTAATCCACCCGATCTAACTCGGCCGTTGGATCGGCATCGAACGGTCTTCGACCAATCGAACAATGAAATCGTTTTCAACCACTCGATCTAGCTAAGCCTGTCGATTTCAATCCGACAATCGACGAGTCGTCTCCTTCCTCTGTCCGCGCTCGTGTGCCCTGTAGTGGCGTGCGCAGAGGAGAAAGGGAGTAGCGTGCAGTCACCTCCGTGGTCGCCTTTAAACGGCTAGCTCTGCGCGCATTAAATGCCTGTCGCACTCCTCCTGCAGAGGGTCATGATTCGCCTGCTCCCATCGCTCTCAAGTGCTCTCCTGGCAGTGTTGACCCGACTGGAAAACCCGGCCGTTGCTCTCTGCCATCCCCGGCTATTTAAGCACCATTGCTTCACCCTTAGTTTCTTTTAGCACTTTCGCAACTCTAGCTAGCACTCACCCGCTTGCTTGAGCTGCAGTTCCTCGCAAACTCCTCGACCGCCATTGTTGAGTGTGGGGTTTCGGTGGAGGCGGTGCAGCAGGGGTTTTCTTCTTCAAGTCGTTGCCCCCGCTCGCTGCTCCCCCTTCACTCTCTGGAGCTTGACCCTCACTCGGTTTGGTTCTCTCTTTGCTCAGGTCGCTGTGGCCTAGTGAGGACCTTACCACTACCGTTCGGTCACTCGTCCGGAGCCACTCCGTGGGTCTCTGGTCGTTCTTCAGCTCAGGTAGGTTCACTTTGCCCTATAGGAGCTTAGGGTGTTTTCAATGTTCTTTTGGTATTATCCGTTCGGAGAATTCTCCCGAGCCGTACCTAGTCGGCCGCACTCCGTGGTCGTACCGCCGTCGCAGCCATACTCCGACTAGTACTGGCCGCCGGTAGGACCATTGAACTTTTAGACCCTCATCCCTGCCCTTGGCTGGCGTCACTGTGGTCGGAGAAGCCGCCGAGCCACTGGCAAAGCGTACGGAAGGCGCTGCCTCGTGGTCAGATTTCCGACCAGTCACCCTAGCTTAGTCGTAAGTTCTACTACGACTTGTAACTGGTCGTAAGTCTTACTACGACTATGCCATGGGCATAAGTCCTTCTACGACTGGTACCCAGTCGTAAGTTCTATTACGACCTGTACCTAGTCGTAAGTTCTCCTACGACCCTTAACTGGTCGTAAGTTCCTCTACGACTTGAACTTAGTCGTAAGACTGGCTACGACTATGTCATGGTCGTAAGTTCTTCTACGACCACTACCTGGTCGTAAGACCTTCTTTTGGTCGTATCTTTGGCATTAAGAATCCAAATCAATTGATTCTTGTTGCTAAATCCTTTATAAATCAGTATCTTGCTACTGTAAAATTTTTAGAATATTTGGAGAAAGTTTGCTGTTGAGTCTTTGCATTTTTATTCGTTCTTATCTGTTGCTTTTCGCCTTCTCGTTAGGATCCGAAGAGCACACTGACAACATAAGTGATCCCCAGCTACATCTTGACCCGAAGCAAACAGGCAAGCAGTTTGATCATGTTAATCCCATTATTTTTCAAGTCTAATATATTGTTTTCAACTCGTATGTATGCATTGCTATTTTGTTGTCAAATTATGGTTAGTATCCTATAGTTGCATGATCTGTAGGACTTGTTTATCCTCTACTACCATGAGCTTAGGTTATTTGCTGTGGTCGGAGTTCGATGGATGGACTCTGGTCACTTAGTAGCTTTCGATTTGAAATTGCTTAGAAATGCTTAGCTTCGGTAGTACTGGGCGATCATCGATTTTAGTCGATGATCTTGATCACACATTTATGTATTATGTCATTACGACCAGCACTTGTGCTTTGTTATTTTGTAAAGTCAAAATCTGAAAATGGAAAACTGATTTGGACTTGGGTAAGTGGTCGGAAGGTGGGTTATTGGGTTTGTGGATGTCTTGCCTAAGTCAACAAGGACCGAATATCTTGTTACACTAAACCAAGCATTTTTGCGTGCTAACCACGCGAGAGGGATATGGGACCTCTTTTGACTAAGTACTTTGGCGTGGGTTATCTCCGAGTCGCAGGAGGGGGTTGTGTGTGTTGTGTGAAACATGATATGTGTTCTGGTGTTCTTGTTGTGGATTTCATGGGGATATGCTCCAGATCTTAGGATGATGTGACAATTGGCAATGGCGTTTACGGTTTGTCGTTTCACGCGTTTTCGACAAAGCTACGAGTTTTTACAGTCGGGCGGTTCGACCGGTCCTTGCAATGTCCGACCGGTCCCAAATCGGTCGGACCGGCCATGTAGGGCGGTCGGACCGGTGGTGACCAAAGTGGTCAAAATGAGCTGAGCCAAAAATAGGTGTTGTAGGCAAGTGAGGGGATCCCAATGCACTTGGTCTCATAATTTTTGGAGTCTCGATGAAGTTCTATTGGCTTAAAGTTTCGAAAGGTTTGAATTTGGGAGCTTGAATTTCGGCTAAGTCCCAAGGGGCGGTCCGACCGGCTCACAGGGAGCGGTCCGACCGGCCATGGGGCGGTCCGACCGGCTCACCTGGAGCGGTCAGACCGGTTTCTACTTGAACGTCGGCCAACTTCGTGGCGATGTTGTTTTGTTAGGTCAAAGTCATTGGTTTCATGGCATATGATTTGCATGATGCATGTTTTGACTAACATGGGTCAAGTTGTGAAGAACTTGTTCCCGAATTCGTGTTTTCTTGTCTGTGGTTGTGCAGGTAGCTTGGTGGTCAACGACGGTCAACGGCGAGGAGAATCGGGACTAGACTTGAAGAGTTGAGGTCGAGCGATCGGCGATGCGGGTGAGTCAACGACTCAAGCGTGACACAAGATGGACAAGGGTGACCTATTGGCGAATCCATGGCACATGGTGAAGCGGTTTAGGTCAAAAGTTAAAGACGGCGCTTCGCGAAGCGTGCGTGTGTGACCCGTTTGTTAGTGGGCCTTAACGGGAGCCCAATTAAGTCAAACCCTAAGAGTTTTAGGCCTCCACTATAAATAGGAGGAGATGGTGGCTGCACCTCTCTCTCTCTCGCCTTTTTATGTTTCAAAACCCTAATTGTCTTTAGGGGAGTTGAGGTGGAGGCAAGGGCTCTTGATGGTTTGTGGTGAATTTCGTGATCTTTGATTGTCCACTGATCCATGATGGTGTGGATGTAATCCAGCAACAATCACGAAATCAATCTATGCAAGGTTTGCTTGAGATAAGTCTCTTTTCGTTCTTGCTTTCAATTTCGTGTTTTTAGGGCTTTCTTTGATCCACGAGTTTGTGATTGATTCTTTCACGTGAATTAGCTTGCTGTGATATGTGTGAATCTATCTAGCATCATCTTGATCATCAATCTCTCACGAACAAGCTTTAGGATCAAGTTTTCGTTCTTGCGGTTTTAGACCTTCGTTAATCAATTGGCAATTGCTCAAGATCGTTCCAAGAATTATCATAATATTCGATTGGAATAGGTCCTCAATAGCATATAGAAGGTGTGTGCAAAGTTTCATAAAGATTGGAGTTGAGAATCAAAAGTTTAACCTAATTGCAACCGTCATCGGTGATTTTCTTGTTGCGGATCGGTTCGAGTCGGCCGGTCGGACCGCCCGTCATCACCGGTCGAGACCGATTTTGGAGCGGTCCGACCGCCAAAGACTGCTTGCCGGTCGATCCGCCCGGCAATCGGTCCGACCGGTTGAGTATAACGGTCGACCGCCTGTCTCTGTGAGTCTTGATAACCTTAGCTGATTTTGTTATATTGCTTAGGGGTTTAATTGGATTCAATACTAGTCTTCCGCTGTACTGGTTTATTGATCTTCATAGCTTTCTAATAGCTACTGCAGTTAAATTGTATTGAGTTCATAATTTGTGAAAAAGTGGCGTGCTCCTATTCACCCCCTCTAGTCGCCTTTACGGTCCAACAAGTGGTATCGAGCCCTTAGTTCAATCTTGATCTTAACCGGTCACCGAACTTTGGCGATGGATAAGTTTTCTACTAAACCGCATATCTTGATGGGCACGACAATGCCTATTGGAAGAATCGTATGCGCGTCTTTCTTGAGAGCGAGGACAAGCTATTTGGGATGTTGTTAGAGCCCATTGGTTATTCTGAAATTGCTACACACGCTTACGCAATTCTTTTGGCAAACAACAATAAGGCTAAGAATCTTTTATATGGTGCACTTGGTAGACAAGAATATGATAGAATTTGCAATCTTTCAATCTAGCATGAAATTTGGAACACTCTCAAACATATCATGAGGTTCGTCCCAAATCAAAAAGGTGCGTAAGCTGTTTACAAGCGTGAATACAATAAATTGAGATGCGTCTGGAGAGAGCATCGATGAAATTTTCGATCGCTTTAATAAAGTAATTAATCAAATGAAAGTTGTTGATATTGAATATTCTCAATCTGAAAATGCCACCCATCTCTTGGCGCAATCAACACCAAGGAGTGGGAGATGAAGGCTCTTGCTATAGAGGAAAATGTTGATCTTTCAAGTCTTACTTTAGAATTGCTTTATAGTAAACTCAAGACTCATGAAATTAAAAGAGTTGATCATCCCAAGAAAGATAATTTAGCTTTGGTAGCGCATCCTCTCAAAAGGCTTTTGATGACTCTTTTGAATCTTCTTACGGATTTTCATTTGCTTGTTTATCTGCTATTCATGAAGAGGAGCTTGAAAGTATTCTGAAGCAGAGTTAGCTCTTCTAGCTAAAAAATTCACACGGGCCTATAATAATGTGAGAAACAAAAGAGAGGTGGTCCGGTGACATGCTATGAATGTGGTGAGCTAAATCATATCCGGCAAATTGCCCCAAGTGAAAGGTAAGAGCAATCATAAGGAAGGAAAGCCGACTTGGAAGAAGCCTCCTATCAACAAATCAAGGTATGAGGCTAATAAACTTGTGAAGGTCGCTCACCGGGTCCTTGCCGCTTTGAGGATCAATCCTTGAGCGATGTGGATCTTGGGAGTGAGGAGGACAAGGAGGAGGAGATTCCTCAAGGCAAAAAGAAAGGAAGGCCAAAGACTTCAGCGGCATGTGCTTCATGGTCGACACCGAACGACATTGATGATGATGAGGTATCTTTTTCTTATGATGAGCTTTACGCTAAATATGATTCTATAGTTGAGCAATTGCTTAGTCAAGATGAAGCGCTAGAATTTGTTATGACAAAAATAAGAAATTAGAGTCAAAGATTAACAAACTGAAAGTAGAGCTTAAAATGCTAAGACTCTTGAACTCGATGAATGTTTATCTTATCATGCTATGCACTCGAAATTACTAAGTTACAAATCTGCTCACAATATTTACGTACAACAACTTGAGAATGCTAGATCTGAACTAAATGAAATTAAAAGTGCTCCTTGTGAAAAATGTTTAGAATCTAGTAAATTGATTGCTTTTGATGTGTTTGATTCTAGCCCTTGCACTTCATGTTTAGAAAAGAGCGTGAAATCAAAGATATTTTAGAAGTTGCTAGAGTCAAATATGCTAAGCTTAAGGACAATATTGAAAATACTACTTGTGCTTCTTGTTCCACTCTTAAGCTTGAAATTGCTTTGTATAAGGAAAAATCTATAAATAAAACTTGTGATGCTTGTGTTAACTTGAGAAAAGAAAATGATTACCTTCATGATACATTAGAGAAATTTTCTAAAGGTAAGAAACAATTAAACATGATTCTTGACAAGTCTAAAACTCCTTATAAGAAGCAAGGTTTAGGATTCAATTCTTTTCAAGATAATTCAAACCCAAAAGTCATTCAAGTCTTGGAAAAAGGTTTAATTGAATTCAAAACCCAACCTGCAAAAACATCTTTTAAATCTGCAGGCTTTGCCCAACCTTGTATTAATTCAAATGGTGCCTCTTCTAGTGGTACCAAGTACCATTGCACTTATTGCAAAAAAGGTGGACATTTGATTGAATTCTGTTGGCGTAGGTTGAAAAATGATAGGAAAAATTTTGATAGAATCTCATTCATGCAACCTAGAGCTTCTATGAGACATGGTAACACTGAAAAGAATAAACCTGGATTAGGATTTTTATCTCATGCAAATCACTATGGTTCTAGATATCCTAATTCTAATGTTTATCAGACTGGCGGTCTGACCGCTGGTGGTCACCGGTCTGACCGTTTTGGTCGCCGGTCTGACCGCCATCCCAACGCCGGTCAGACCGCCCATGGACAGTTCAAGTCTCATTTTAATTTAAACATTGCTCATAACCGAATGTTAGATGAAATCAAGGATAGTACTTCTGGTTTGTATACTTCTTGCAGACGTGTGTCTCGATCTTTGGATTCCTAAATCATGTTTATCTAACCCATGTTGAGACACATCGTTCTTTTGTTCCTTTATTTTCGAGATTACCGCGGAAAGGGAAGAACACGTGGTTCGTTGACTCGGATGTTCACGCCACATGACCGGAAACTCAAAATGGTTCACCTCTTTCACGCGAACAACAGTGGTGACTTCATCACCTTTGGAGATGATACACAAGGGCGAATTGAAGGAAGGGATCAATTAGGGTAAACAATAAATTCATTCTAAAGGATGTCGCTCTTGTGGACAAGCTTAGGTATAATCTCCTTTCCGTATCTCGACTTCTTGATGATGGCTATGAGGCTGTTTTTAAGAAAAATGCTTGTCGTGTGCTTGATTCTCTTGGTGAGCTCGTGTTTGGAATCTCTAGAGTTGGTAGAATTTTTGGGCTGATTTTTCGAATCTCTTCTTTGGATCTCTTAAATGTTTGCTTACATCTTCTTGATTTACGGCTTTGGCATCGACGTTTGGGGCACATTGGTTTTGATCATCTGACAGGAGTTAGCAACCTTGATCTCATGAGAGGTTTGCCCAAACTCAAAGCTGTCAAGGATGCTGTATGTGCGCACAGTAGGCATGGCAAACAAGTTGCCGCCTCACACCCTTACGTGACTATGGTTATGGTGACGGACCGGGACGGTTGCTTCATATGGATCTTGTTGGTCTGCTAGAGTCGATCGATCGGTGGAAAATGGTATATTCTTGTCATAGTCGATGATCTTTCTAGATATACTTGGGTGTTCTTTCTTACTTCAAAGGATGAAGCTTTTGGTTATTTTCATGACCTTGTTCTTCGTTTGGCTTCTGAGCTTCCTGGTGCTTTAAGAGCGATTCGCAGTGATAATGGCACGGAGTTCAAAAATGCTTCTTTTGCTTCTTTTTGTCTTGGCGTGGTATTGAGCATCGTTCTCCTCTCCACACGTCCCTCAACAAAATGGCATGGTGGAAAGGAAGAATAGGACCTTGGTCGAAATGGCTAGGACGATGCTAGATGAGTATAACACACCGAGAAGATTTTGGGCCGAAGCTATTGCTCTTGCTTGCCATATTGCAAATCGTGTCTTTTGAGACCTTCTTTAGGCAAGACTCCTTATGAGCTTCGTTTTGGTAGAAAACCCTCTGCTTCGCATTTTCGAGTTTTGGATCAAAATGTTTTATTCTTAAGACAGCAATTTAGATAAATTTGAATCAAGAACTTTTGATGGGGTATTTACAGGGTATCCTGCTCATTCGAGGGTTTTCGAGTTTTAATCTGAGACTAACATTATTCAGAGACTTGTAATGTCACTTTTGATGAGACTAGCCACAGCTAGATCAATTGCTAGATGATTTACTGGTGTGAGAGAGCATTTTGTGGAGGAAGATGAGGACGAAGCTAATGTCATTCCCTCATCTGCTGCTGTGAGGCACCCATATTGATACAAGAACACCTCGTCTACTTCACCTTCAGTTGAGGCTCCTGCTGCATCATCATCATCAGCAGTACCTGCGGAGGTCAAAGAAACGACATCTCACCCGGGCGCTCCACTTCGCATTCAGAGACAGCATCCTCCGGAACAGATAATAGGTAATCTACATGAGCGAGTCACTCGCTCCAGGTATAATGATCCAAATCTCTACTCTCATTCGGCTTTTGTTGCTTCATTTGAACCCCGCGATATATCACATGCTTTATCTGATTCTAGCTGGGTAAATGCCATGCATGAGGAGTTAGAGAATTTTGAAAGAAACAAAGTTTGGAACCTAGTAGAACCTCCTAGTGGTCATAATGTTATAGGAACCCGTTGGGTGTTTAAGAATAAACAAGGTGAGGATGGTTACGTGGTTAGAAATAAGGCCGATTGGTAGCTCGGGGTTTCAACCAAGTTGAGGGTTAGATTTTGATGAGACATTTGCTCTGTTGCTAGACTAGAAGCCATTCGCGTTCCTTGCATTTGCTGCATCAAAAGGTTTTAAATTATATCAGATGGATGTTAAAAGTGCCTTTTAAATGGTTTCATAGATGAGGAAGTGTATGTTAAGCAACCCCCTGGTTTTGAGGATCCTAAATATCCAAATCGTGTTTTCAAGCTATCTAAAGCATTGTATGGTCTTAAACAAGCCCCTAGAGCACAGTATGATAGACTTAAGACCTTCTTGCTTAAAAATAATTTTGAGATGGGTAAAGTGGATAAAACTCTATTTATTCTTAGGCGTGGAAATAACTTCTTGCTTGCTCAAATTTATGTGGATGATATTATCTTTGGTGGTTCCTCTAATGCTCTTGTTTCCAGCTTTTCTGACACTTTGTCCAGGGAATTTGAGATGAGTATGATGGGAGAGCTTAATTACTTTTGGGACTTCAAATCAAGCAATGCAAGGAAGGAACTTTCATCCATCGACGAAGTACACTAAAGATCTACTCAAACGCTTCAACATGGGTGACTGCAAGCCAATTTCCACTCCCATGGCAACCTCGACTGTTTTGGATCCAGATGAGGAAGGAGAAGTCGTGGATCAACGCGAGTACCGCAGCATGATCGGCTCTCTTACGTATTTGACGCCTCGAGACCGGACATTCACTTCACGGTATGCCTTTGTGCAAGATTTGAGCGTCTCGAGAACTTCCCATCGCCAAGCCGTTAAGCGCATATTCGGTATTTACACTCTACCCTCTTATATGGCATTTGGTATTCTGCTCTTGACTTTGTCCATTAGAGGCTTTTGATTCGATTTTGCGGTCATCGGTTAGATAGGAAGAGTACCTCGTGCACTGTCACTTCCTAGGCACTTCTCTTGTATCTTGGTCTTCTAGGAAGCGGTCTTACATTGCACAATCCATTCTTTGAAGCGAGTATGTAGGCTTCTTTGCTAGTTCTTTGTAGCTAGATTTTGTGGATGGCGTCCACTTTGAAAGATTATGGGTTAAACTTTGCTAGTGTTCCTCTTTTACGTGATAACACTACGCTATTAATATTGCTAAAACCCGATTGCAACATTCTAGAACTAAGCACATAGACATTCGCTTTCACTTCCTTAAAGATCATGTTGAAAAAGGTGATATTGTGATGCACTTCGTAGAGTCCGAAGCTCAATTGGCAGATATTCTTACCAAGCCTTTAGGTCAAACCAGTTTTTCCTCCTTAAGAAGCGAGTTAGGGGTAATTTATCCTTATGGGTTGGTTTGAGGGGGAGTTTGATCTTTTTCTTATCTTTCCTTGTTCTTTTGATCTTTTATTGTTCTTTTTCTGAACTTAGTGATCTTTTCGAACTTTTTAGGCTGTTAGGCTTTTTAATTGCATCTCATTGTGTCATATTGCATTCATATGAAAACTCCAACAAGTGGTTACAACAAATGGTATAAAAAAAATGCATTGTAATATAAGTTTTTCTGCTTATCTTTAAAAATTGATGAAGCTTTGCCTATTACCCTTTAGAGCTTTTGTATTTCAATTCTTGCTCAATGTCATGTCTAGTTCTTTGACTTGCTAGAATTATCATGCTTTTACATGTGTAGCTAAGTCTTGGCTATATGAGCTAGAACCTTTTAAACAACTCAAACTAAGAAATTGCAATTTGTGGATGTTTTAGCGAGTTGCGTAAGTAGTGCTCCTCTTGTGACATTGGCCCTGTCAGAATTGATTTGTTAGCTCTTTGATCTAGAATTGACCATTACTTGAGCTTTTGTGTTCTTGAGATTCTAAAACTGCTCATGTGAAAAATGAAAATCAAGATTGTCTTATGCTTAAATTGTGCCAAACTATTCTTACGAGGCCTTGTCAAATGACATGAACTTGGAGATAGTTTGATGAACGAACGATCTCATGGGGACCGCTTGTCGAAATGACATGAACCTCAAGATTTGTCGCCCGGTAGAAGCTTAGAAAGAGTTTGTGGATGGCTCCTAGTCCAGGATCTTCTTTACTAAGATATACCTTTAATCAACTTTTGGTCAAGCTTAGGATGAGTTTGTGGATGGCTCCTAGTCCGGGATCTTGTCACTAAGTTAGATCATTAGTCAACTTCAATATGCAATGCAAATGAGAAAAATGTTGACAAATGGGCGCTTACAAAATATTGAGCAAAATGATTCAATACGGGACTTGATTGACTCTTAATGTGGTCTTTGTTAGATTTTGATCTCACTTTGACATTTGACATGGCCAATTTCACTTTAGGATCCTGTTGATGAACTTCTTTGAATTTGAGCGTTGCTTAAATTGATCAAATCTCTCGCTTTACTTTTGAGCCTTTGTGCTTAGCTTTGATATATATGTCTTACCATGATCTTGCTAGCTATTTGTCGGGCTTGATATCTTTGTTTGTGCAATATTAGAGATACTAGCTTGTTCTTTTGGGTAATCTCCAAAGCTTGTAATCAAAAATTGAAAAATACAAAAATTGAAGCCACTCCATTGCACTTCATGCATATTCCTCTTTATGCTTCGTTTGTTTCTGCTTCTTCCTTTATTATCTCTTTTGTTATCTCTGGATGAGAGGAAGGCGTGATTCCTTGATGAATCCATTGTCAAAGGGGGAGAAGATGTGTTAAATGAGAAGAGAAGATGTGTTAATTACTCTCTATTTCTTTATTGGGGGAGAAGATTGGGGGAGATGTTTATACAAAGGGGAGAAACTGAAAATTTGAAATTTGATGATCATAGTGAGGGGGAGTTCTTGAGTTGCATTCTTATTGTCTTATTGAATATTCTGAACTTAAATTGCATTCTTTTATCCTCACAATGATCATAGGTCAATTGAACAATTGTTCTTTCATATGGACCTCATGTGAGAATTTTGACCCTTTTAAAATTAAAGTTTCTATGCTTTCTTTTGCCTTGTCTCACATGCCTATACTATTCTGATGCCAGCTTGGTCATGTTCATTGCTTTTTCTTGCTTATGGACCAAGTTGTGCCTTTGTCAAAACTGCGAGTAAACTTCGTTTTCAAACCTCTTACTTACATTTTCTGGATAATTGCCAATGTGTTCATCAAGCGGGAGATTGTGGATTTCATGGGGATATGCTCCAGATCTTAGGATGATGTGACAATTGGCAATGGCGTTTACGGTTTGTCGTTTCACGCGTTTTCGACAAAGCTACAGGTTTTCTGGTCAGGGGCGGTTCGACCGGTCCTTGCACGGTCCGACCGGTCCCAAATCGGTCGGACCGGCCATGTAGGGCGGTCGGACCGGTGGTGACCAAAGTGGTCAAAATGAGCTGAGCCAAAAATAGGTGTTGTAGGCAAGTGAGGGGATCCCAATGCACTTGGTCTCATAATTTTTGGAGTCTCCAGTAAGAAGTTCTATTGGCTTAAAGTTTCTAGAAGGTTTCGGAATTTGGGAGGTTGAATTTCGGCTAAGTCCCAAGGGGCGGTCCGACCGGCTCACAGGGAGCGGTCCGACCGGCCATGGGGCGGTCCGACCGCTCACTGGGAGCCGGTCGGACCGGTTTCTACTTGAACGTCGGCCAACTTCGTGGCGATGTTGTTTTGTTAGGTCAAAGTCATTGGTTTCATGGCATATGATTTGCATGATGCATGTTTTGACTAACATGGGTCAAGTTGTGAAGAACTTGTTCCCGAATACGTGTTTTCTTGTCTATGGTTGTGCAGGTAGCTTGGTGGTCAACGACGGTCAACGGCGAGGAGAATCGGGACTAGACTTGAAGAGTTGAGGTCGAGCGATCGGCGATGCGGGTGAGGTCAACGACTCAAGCGTGACACAAGATGGACAAGGGTGACCTATTGGCGAATCCATGGCACATGGTGAAGCGGTTTAGGTCAAAAGTTAAAGACGGCGCTTCGAAGCGCATGCGTGTGTGACCCGTTTGTTAGTGGGCCTTAACGGAGCCCAATTAAGTCAAACCCTAAGAGTTTTAAGCCTCCACTATAAATAGGAGGAGATGGTGGCTGCACTCTCTCTCTCTCGCCTTTTTATGTTTCAAAACCCTAATTGTCTTTAGGGAGTTGAGGTGGAGGCAAGGGCTCTTGATGGTTTGTGGTGAATTTCGTGATCTTTGATTGTCCATCGATCCATGATGGTGTGGATGTAATCCAGCAACAATCACGAAATCAATCTATGCAAGGTTTGCTTGAGATAAGTCTCTTTTCGTTCTTGCTTTCAATTTCGTGTTTTTAGGGCTTTCTTTGATCCACGAGTTTGTGATTGATTCTTTCACGTGAATTAGCTTGTCGTGATATGTGTGAATCTATCTAGCACCATCTTGATCATCAATCTCTCACGAACAAGCTTTAGGATCAAGTTTTCGTTCTTGCCCGGTTTTAGACCTTCTGTTAATCAATTGGCAATTGCTCAAGATCGTTCCAAGAATTATCATAATATTCGATTGGAATAGGTCCTCAATAGCATATAGAAGGTGTGTGCAAAGTTTCATAAAGATTGGAGTTGAGAATCAAAAGTTTCACCTAATTGCAACCGTCATCGGCCGATTTTCTTTGTTGCGATCGGTTTTGGAGTAGGCCGGTCAGACCGCCCGTCATCACCGGTCAGACCGATTTTGGAACGGTCCGACCGCCAGCACAACGCCGGTCAGACCGCCCGGCAATCGGTCCGACCGGTTGAGTATAACGGTCAGACCGCCCGTGCTGTGAGTCTTGATAACCTTAGCTGATTTTGTTATATTGCTTAGGGGTTTAATTGGATTCAATACTAGTCTTCCGCTGTACTGGTTTATTGATCTTCATAGCTTTCTAATAGCTACTGGAGTTAAATTGTATTGAGTTCATAATTTGTGAAAAAGTGAGCGTGCTCCTATTCACCCCCCCCCTCTAGTCGCCTTTACGGTCCAACACTTGTGTTGGGTGTGCGGTGGTGGAGATTCCAGGTAGGCTCTCCACCTCGAGGAGCATTGTAGTTGTCCAAGGATTTACCTGAGACGGGTAGTTGACCGAGACTTTACAATGACTCCGACACAACGTATGGGTTTCTATCCATACGGGCGGCTCGAGGGGTAATACACAATATTGGAAATGTCTCGTAGGACTTAGCCGTGCCGGCATACCTTCGGAAGTGTGCTTAATAGCTTGGCAAAAGGCGGCGGCGTGTGGAGTGCAGGTACACCCTGCAGGATAAAACTATTCGAATAGCCCCGTCCTAGGTTATGGACACGCTTGGGGAGGTCTTCCAAGAGTTAGACTACAACCTTTTAAACTAAAATTTGACATGGGTGGTATGAATGGGTAATTCATGCTATTGTTGTGGTGACTGGGGGTCGGTCACTTCCAGGACTGTTGTTGTCTTCTATCTACTGTTATATTCTTGTCTTTTCGGTTATTTGAACAGTAAAAACATATTTGTCAACTTGCTTTTAAATGTACTACATTATTGCAAATAAATTTTGCTTTGTGCTGAAAATGAAACATACAGCCTCCACTCAAAAAGCTTGCATATAGTTATGTACAGGTCTGCTACTCTACACGTAAGTCTTGCGAGTACATTCAAAGTACTCACCCGGCTTTGCTGGGCTCTTTGTTGCAGGGGAGGAAGGTGAGCCCCAGGGGCCTCACTTCTGTGAAATGTGTTGTGGATTCGACGACTAGCTTGGCGGTCCGGTCGGTTGCCTTGTGGGTTAAGGGCACACTAGTCGGCTCTTTTGTTTATGGCCATCTTATGGCACTTTTGCTTCCGCTGTTTATTTCTTTTGTCTGTGTATACGTGTTTGGCCGGTCGGCCTCTCTTGTGTAATAACTATCTTTTATTTATGTTACCTTCTGGTTGTTGCTTTTCTTCGGTTCTATGTGAATGGATGGAATTGATGCATGAACTTTGTAAAGAGGTGTGTATACTGCATTTCTGGGAAGTATACATGTCTCGAGTCTCGGATTATCTGATTTGTGATGCTAGGACCGAATGGATGGTTAAGCATTACAAGCCCGATAAACCGGGGTCTCACAAAACCATTGAGCGCAAATGGATCTATAAGAAAAATATTGGTATGGATGGAAATGTTCACATTCATAAAGCTCGACTTGTTGCAAAAGGGTTTCGATAAGTTCAAAGAGTTGACTACGATGAGACTTTCTCACTAGTAGCGATTCTTAAATCTATTCGGATCATTCTAGCTATTGCTGCATATTTCGACTTTGAGATATGGCAGATGGATGTCAAAATGGTTTTCCTTAATGGAAACCTAAGTGAGGATGTGTACATAATACAACCTGAAGGTTTTGTTGATCCAAAGAATACTAGTAAAGTGTGCAAACTTCAGAAATCCATTTATGGGCTAAGCAGGATCTCGGAGTTGGAATTTGCGTTTTGATTAGGAAATCAAAAGGTTTGGTTTCGTCAAAAACGAAGAAGAACCTTGTGTTTACATGAAGGTTAGTGGGAGCGCACTTATAATCTTAATCTTATATGTGGATGACATATTATTGATTGGGAATGACATTCCTATGCTGGAATCCATTAAGATATCATTAAAAAATAGTTTTTTCTATGAAAGACCTAGGAGAGGCAGTATATATCTTGGGAATAAAGATCTATAGAGATAGATCAAGAAGGCTAATTGGATTAAGTCAAAGTACTTATATTGACAAGGTGTTGAATCGGTTCAACATGCATGATGCCAAGAAAGGGTTCTTGCCGATGTCACATGGCATAAGTCTTAGCAAGAGTTAGTGTCCTTCGACCACTGACGAGCGAGACCGTATGAATAATATTCCATATGCTTCGACCATTGGATCTATTATGTATGCAATGATGAAGAGCTCGTTGTAAAGGGTTACAACGATCTAAGCTTCCAAACCGACAAAGATGACTATCGTTCGCAATTTGGTTTTGTATTCATTTTGAATGGAGGAGTTAGCTGGAAAAATTCCAAGCAAGAAACGGTTGCTGATTCTACGATGGAGGCCGAGTACATTGCGGCTTCTAAAGCTGCAAAAGAAAGTGTTTGGATAAGGAATTTTATTGCTAGTTGGGTGTAGTTCCGAGTGCCTTGAGCCAAATGGATCTCTATTGTGAAAATAATAGAGCCATTGCGCAGGCTAAGGAGCCTAGATCCCATCAGAAGTCCAAACATATACTCAGGCGTTATCATCTCATTCGTGAACTAGTCGATAGAGGACATGTTAAGATATGCAACGTTCATACGGATTCAAATGTTGCTGATCCGTTGACTAAGCCTCTTCCACAGCCAAAGCATGAGGCGCACACAAGAGCTATCGGTAATAGATACTTAAATGATTGACTCTAGTGCAAGTGGGAGACTGTTGGAAATATGCCCTAGAGGCAATCATAGAGATGATGATATTTCATTATGTTCATGATTTTGATAATATGTTATTATGTTCCTTGAATGAATCATTTGTTATAGATCAATACGTATGTGACTTGGTGGAACTCTTTAACTTATATGATGTCATTCTAATTGTGTCCCTGGTCGGAGGTCACTGGTCGGAACACCAGTGACTCTATGACTAGCACATGTATTGATGATGACCTTGTTTCACCGGTCATGGATATAAGGATATCAAATCAATAATGTGAGTACTTGTTAGAGAACATGGGGCTGGATAGACCCATCATTGAGACAATATTGAGATTGTCATGAATCTTTGTGTCATTAGTTGGTCTCAAGTAATGATGATGTATAATCCTTAGACCTGAGATCGGCATGGTTCCCTACATGTGTAATAGCACTCTTAGGGGTTGCCAAATGCTACTCGTAACTGGGTACTTATAAAGGTAGCTTTCGGGTATACTATGAAACATGCGGAGGGATGTGACTGGTCGAGATGGGATTTGCCCCTCCTAACATAACAGGAGAGATGTCTCTGGGCCCCTCGTGGTGATCGGATAAAGAAAGTGCATGGCCATACCGCTAGTGGTCGAAGTGTCGACCACATGAAGTTATCGACACTCGATCGGGAAAGTATTGAACAGTCCATGGTTGACACTACATCTCACCTGGAGTTCAATCAGACATCGTGAGGCAAAGGGAGAATGCATGAGTAGGTCACTTAGTTCGATCAGTTACAGAATAGTCGTATGGAGATACGAGCTAGTCGTAGATTGATCAAACGTAATCACAGAATGGTAAGGACCTGGTCGTAAGGAGTTACGAACTGGTCGGGACCAAATACAATCTGGTCGTATGGAGATACGAACTAGTCGTAAGTGATGAGGATCTGGTCATAGATAATGTTACATCAAGGTTCGTCCGATATATTCTATGTGTATTTGGAAATCGTTACGTGCTACTAGGTACCGCTAACGGTTGGTGGTCGGAAAGTAGTTTCCAAGTCATAACCGATTACACATGAACCTATAGGGTCACACACTTAAAGGGCTAGGATTTGTTTTGGATGATGATTCGAATTCATATAGGCCTTTAGTTCCTAATGGGCCTCAAGGTCGAGACCCACCATGGATGACTTTATAAAGAGGGGCGGTGGCATGGGGTGTGGGGTGGATGATCTTTGGAAGAACTCTCAAAACCCTAACAGCCACGCCTTCTCAACCACGCTACTGGTGCTAGCACTCCAGCGCGTGGTGATCCTGCCCTGTACGTGTGGATACCTCGAAGGTGTTATTGAGAAGCATCAGCACTAGAACGATCCGCAACTTGTGGCGATCACCGCTATCGGATGAAAGTTACATGGTGAGTACGACCACTCGGAGGAGCAAACGCGCGGCGAGTACGACCGCTTGAAGGAGGATACGCGTCGTGAGTACGACTACGACTGCATCAACTCACTACAATGACTCTACTTCCGCTACTAGTCGGCGCGTCTAGCGGTAATCTCGTGATCTATTACTAGCAGTGGTTCCTTGGTTGCACGGTAAAAATTTGTTTTGTGCTATCGTAGCCTCGCCCGTAACCCTTCAGCGATGTCCAAAGAAGATGTGATTGGGACTGCTACTTGGTTGTCCACATCCATGGGTGCATCCCATGACTGTGGATCATATGTGCCTGCAATGGCGAGGTATAACTCATGTTGTCTTTTGCCCTTCTTCTTAGCCTTGAAAGCATCGATCATGTGATGCGGCTCACGGCAAACCCGTGACCAATGTACCCAAGTGCTGCATTTGTAGCAACTTTGGTTCTGCTGACCATAGGGCTTATCATCGCACTTCTTTTGTTCGCCCTTCTTGGTTTGGGTATTCTGCTTGGTTTTGCGACCCATGACCTTACCCTTCCTGCCTCTTTCTGTTGAGTGAGGCTTCCTTACCTTGTAGCTGCTTACGTTGACTTCATGGTTAATTTTGCTACTAGGCGGCTGTGAGATGTAGTTCTTTTAGAGAACGTCATCTTGAACTTCCGCAACTTGCATGATGCCAATCAGTTCGGCATACTCCTTGTAGCCATCCTAACGATAGTTTTGTGCGGATTGCACTGCATTTGGGTGTAAGGGAGAGAGAGTTTTTTTAATCTTCTACTCATCTATGGTTACTTTACCACAGAATTGAAGATTTGTACCAATTCTGTGCAATACTGAATTATACTCCTCCACGGTCCTGTAGTCAGCAAAATATAGTCGGTTCCATTCTTGCTCTGTCCGAGGGAGAATGGTGTACTTCAGCTTTTTGAACCGCTTCTTCAGTGCGGTCCACAAAGCTAGTGCGTTCTTTTCTATCATATACTAATTCTTGAGCGTTAGGCACAGATGGTATCGTAGGAAGTGAAGTGCTTGATTATTCTCCTCAGCAGTTGGAGTGGCGTCCTTCGAGGTGCCAAGTCAATAGCAGCACGGAGCTTCTTGGCCCCAAGTACAATTTCGACATCTGATGCCCAAGTTCGTAATGCTAGTCAGATGCATATTCATGCTAAAAGTACATAAGATTACTACTGGTAATTTGCATAAAATAGTTGCAAAAATTCTCATAATGTTCCTATATTTTTCTATACATTTTTCATGATTTACTGCTATTTTCAGTGATTAAAAGCAATATAAATAATCAGAAATGATCAAAAACAATAAATGCAGTACATAAATTGCATAAAAATAATAATAACAAAGTGAAACATATTTCAAATTCAAAATTTGAATTCCCAAGGCCCTTTTCTGCTTGAAAAAGAACTTTCGGTGAATTCTGTAATTTTCAGGGGTTAAAACGCAAAAAAATTTAGTTCTGAGAAAAATTCTGCGTATTTTTTGGAAAGTCTGAGGGGTTTTCTGAAAAATTTCATTATTCGTGAAATTTTTAATAATTTTTAGAAATCCAGGGGCCTTTTTGCAAAACTATTTTTTTTTCTTTTCCTTCCGGTTATGGGCTGGATTTCATTCGACCTATTACTGTGTCGTCCCATTTTTACGGCCCAATCCGGCCGATATAAAAGGGTAACGGCGGTCAGGAACATTAGGGTTCCCGACCGCTCGCTTCGAGCGGCGGCGCCCTTTTCTGTGTCATTGGGTGCTCATGTGGCAACGCAGCTCAACCGGAGGGTGTCGTGGCGGTGGCCCAACCGGCGAGGCTCGGCGCCACGAGCGGCCAAATGCCGGCGGCGCTGCAGCGCCAGTGGCGGTGCTACGTTCGTCCCCCTTTGCTTCGGTGGTGGCGCCGTGCGGCTAAAAGCCGGTGGTGGCGCCGTGTGGCGGGGAGGTGGGCGGTGGCTCCGAGTGCGGGCCGGCAACGGAGGTGCACTTCAAGGTCATGAGCGGGGCGCGTGTCGCCTCTGTGGGAGGTGGTCGTTTAGTGCGGCGGCGCAAGGAGGTCGCCACCACTCCATGGCCGTGGTCGCTCTTCCCTTCTTTCTTGCTTTTGGTGGTTCGGCCAAGCGGGAGGCGGCTGCGGACGGGTAGCCGCGTGTGGCGGCCGTGGGTGGGTCGGCGGTGCCTCTTCGGGAGGTGGCGGCGGCGCCTCCGTCTTTGGCGGCCGGCCATGGTCCGATCGCAGCGGCTCCAGCAATCGCTGCTGCGGTAAGGTCGCGTCTGCGATTTTTCGTAGGTACTGTTCATGCGAAAAAATATTGTTCATGCGAAGAAAACAAATAATGTTCATGCAACACAATTGTCATTCATGCAATTACCGACCGGCTTGACCGGCGACTTCAAGTCGACTCGCGATAGATTAGAACGAATTTGCAAATTTTCAATCTACGGTACAATCGACGTCCAATCTTTCATGCAATCTACCGATCAACATTGTGTCGGCTACTTCAAGTCGGCTCACGGTAGATTAAAACATATTTGTACCGTAGAAAAAACCAATCTAGAAAGCCAAATTTGCAGAATTGAAAGCAATCTAAAAAATGATTCAATCTACAAATGTCGTTTATTGACGGTTACCTTTCGATGCGAGGAGAGTCGATCGTGCTAATAACATGTTGAGTAACCGTCACTAGCGAGTCCAATCCGAGCTATTACCTAGTAAACAATATTCAGAATCGTAAGAACAAAGCAAGAACACAAAACACAACAGTAGATTGAATACATAGATATGAGGGGACTTCAGGCTTCGCTTTATTGCTCTTCAATAATTGTATTACAATGGTAGGGGGTCCCCCATATATATAGCCCCTTAACCCTGCTAGGGTTTCCGGTAGGGTGCCCATACATAGACCAGCTTATGGGCCGGCCCATAGTTTCTTAACACAACTCACACCAAACTACACCCAAACAATGAGTAATACGCCAGGAACCTACAACAACAAGAGATCTAGGAATATCAAACCAAAGTTGAGATCTTTTGGCTTCCAAAGTCAAGATGCTGAAAACCAAATTCATACCAAAAGCCATGATTTTGAGTTCCTTGTGGGAGAAATCATGTCATGGTGAGTTGGTGACCAAGGTTATTTTACCATATGCCATAACACTCTTAGCCACAACATGAACGAACCCAAAACCCCATGGAACAAGAAATCCAAGAAATCACCCTTTGCAGGCCCAAACCAGGCAACTTTAAGAACTTGTCTGTAGAATGCCTAGATGTATAGAATATGGGCACTTGATGAAAATTCCCTCACTTACATGTCTTTCGCACAAGACAAGATCTAGAAGAAGAGAGAGGAAAGCAAAAAACCAAGATTTTGTATTAGCTACCCGAAGATATATATATGGTTATAACCACTCCTCTTAAGGATGACAAAGCCTCGAGGCCAACCCTCCCACCTTCTCTATTTCTCCCTTCCTAAGCAAGGGCTAGGATTCTCTCCAAAGCTTAGATAGACGGGTAGGAGGCACCATACCTCTCCTTTACAGTGGAGGCTCACACCTTCCACTTCTCTCACACCCTATCTAAACTAAAGATGTTCACTTCTACACTGAACCGAACAAATCGAACTGAAAAAACCAAACTATACCAGTCATATTCAACATTTAGTTTATATAAAACTGAAATTTTGTTGCTACAGTGTTACTGGCGCTCCACCACCAGCCAGTCCTCCCTCGATGGGCGCTCCACCACCCCAGAGGCGAGTATTACTTGAGTATCTTCTGCTTCCATCGAGTCATATCATTTAGAATGGTGCCTTCTGTAAGCTTATGTGGGACATGTTTATATAGGTAAATAAGTTATGTCGTTCTTTATTTAGCTTTCCTTTTTAATAAGATGGGCACATGTGTAGCTATCTTATATTGATAACATGCTATGTGATCGTCATTCCTGTACTACAACTGCTATTTGATGGCCAGTATTGTGTCACGACAAGTGTAAAAAATTGTGACTGCAAGTTGCGGACTCGCTGTATCATTCTCAATTCTTGTCAATTTTGGTAAATCTGGTATTTAACGATACCATACCAAAATAAATTAGTATTTACCGATACCGAGTAGTATTTTTAAAATACTGTATTTATCGAACTAACAGTACCGACCATCCACCGTTAGGCGCCGGCTGTCCATGATCTACGAAGTCGAGTTCTAGAGAGGTATTTGTTATGTTTGTCGAGCTAAGTCGAATCCGATGGACCGATCTCCATGCCCGCGTACCGTTCGCCATGGGGGCAGTGGACCGTCTGCTGGTGCACAGAAAAACGGACCGAGAGAGATTGTGTTGGTTTTGTTGTGACTTGGGTCTAGGTCACTATGGTCACTGCATATGGACTGCATGATGCATATTTTGATTAACGTGAATCAAGTGCATGGGAGTTATGCTCAGAAATAATTGTTTTGTCTTTGAATGTACATGTGGCTTTGAGAACGTTGATGGTCAACAGAGAGGGGACCGATACTAAGCTAGGAGAGCAATACAAGTTATGAATTTTGGGAACTGAATGCATACATTCTCCTTGTGTGTAAGCTCACTTGACAATGGTTGGCATCATGAATTGTAATGAACAATTAGCCCAAATGAAATGAAATAGTTTTGATTCGTTGATGTTTCTGGCTTGAATCGTGAAATTTGAATGCCTGTGTTGAAGCTGTGAAAGTTTTTTGTGAGTTTTTTCATGCAGATTTTTTTTGTGAGTTGAATTATGAAATGAATGTATGGATGGGAAAGATGCTAGCTGGTGCTGCTAGGCATTGCTACGGCATCAGGTGACACAAATTTTCTACAGCATCGGCCTACCATCTGCTTGCTTGCCTGTTGTTGTTGCTGCTCGGCTTAAGCTGCTGCTGATGCTACAAACACAAGCAGTGCATGCTCCTTTTCACACAAAGCAGTGCGTGGATGAAAATTTTGGAAGTCATGCATGTAAATGATACTGTTCTTGCCAATTGCAATCACCTGAAACTATTCACAGAGAAGCAAGTATTTGAATGCAATTGCCGAGGACAAAGAAGTAAATACTTGAATGCAATTACCTGGTACTATTCACAGAGATCATGCAACAGTATCAGGATTTCATTTTAGAAGTCACACTCTGAATTCATCCAATCTGAGACAAGTTAAATTCAATTTGACACAACACAAGTTGTTGTCATCCATTACAAAGTTGTACAACCTTACAGCCTTTACAGGTTACACGCTCAACAATACACAAGCTTTCTGTTACATGCTGTCATGGGTGCAGTACTATTTACATATGCACTGTTCACCCACAAATAGTTTCCTTTGTTAGAGCTTAGATTGATTTTGTTAGTTTGAAAGTTAAACTTGACTTAGTTTATTTTTATAATTTAGAGATTCTCTCTTAGAGGTCAAGTCAAGTTATCGTTATAAAAGAGATGACATTGTATCTTCTTTAAAGAAGCAATCAACAACAAAAAAAATATTTCCTAAGTCACTAAGTCTAACTCTGGTCTCTCCCCTAAGCCATCTATTCTAGATCCATCTCTCCCCCAACCAGTGCCCTCTTCGTCTAGCGTTGTTCTACCCCAAGTTGTCGCTATCTGACCCCTCTCCAACGGATGTTTACCCCATTATGAACTAAGGTCCATAACAACTTAGTATCAGAGTCAACACCATGGTTTCTGCTGCCAAGCTGTCCCTACTAGACAACCTGATGGAGTCGATGAAAACGACGTTAAAGATGATGCTCCAACAGATTTAGCCCATCCCATCGAACGAGTTTGTCGCCCTATGTTGCAGTTCGAGGACGAGCTATTTCACCGAGAGGGGGTGTAATGTCATGGGTGTGGTACTGTTCACCCGCGAATAGTTTCCTTTGTTAGGGATTAGATTGATTTTGTTAGTTTGTAAGCTTATCTTCAGTTAGTTTGTTTCTATAATTTAGAGATTCTTTCTTATGGGTCAAGTCAAGTTATCCCAATAAAAGAGATGACATTGTATCTTTTTTAAGGAAGCAATCAACAATGAAGAAGTATTTCCCAAGTCTCTAAGTCTAGCTTTGGTCTCTCCTCAGGCTGGCTATTCTAGATCCATCTCTCCCTCAACCGGTGCCATCTCCGTCTAGCATTCTTCTACCTCAAGTCATCGCCGTCCAACCTCCCTTCGACGGATGTTTATCCCATTATGAACTAAGGTTCATAACACATGCTTGCAATTGAGAATCATCCATTCATCTCACCATAATTCAAATACATGCATACATCCATTCATCTCTCACTATCTACCATCTTTATCACTCAATTGCACCATATTGCGCCTAGTTCTTGCTTGGCCACAAGTTCTGGCAGCTTAACTACTACTACTTCAAAAATGGATCAGGACAAACAAATCACTTCGATTGAATAGCCTACAGATTTACAACAATCACAAAATTTGGAATAATAAGCACAGTCAAATTACATCATGGGAGTGGACGGAAGACTTGTCCATCTACAACCCACGACGACGATAAGAGAGGCTGCCGTTGGGGCGGCGGAGTTGATGGCGGCGGCAATGGGTGGTGCTGCTAGGGTTGGGATGGAGGGAGGTGGCGGCGCGGATTGGCACGGGAGAGGCGAGGGCACGGTGGTGGAGCTCGACGTGGGCATGGTGGTGGAGCGTGCCGACCGAGTGATTCAGTGGAGGGTGGCCGATGAAGATGTAGATTGTGCTACTTCTTACATTTTGCAAAGTTTTATGTAAACATGAGTTGTGGTAACGTGATAAAATATCAATCCCTGGATAATTGAAATGCATGCAGCAACTAGACTTGAATCAGTTTCAGAGAATTCTTGCCCGACTGGTTACCTCCATGCCATATTCCATACTCATAAACATGCACATATCAAGTGCTAAAACCAGGGGTACAATGGTCTTTTCCCCTCCAATTATCTATTTTAGGGTTTTGAGAACCAACCTCTACTAAACACTTCCCTCGGCCAACTCTAGATTTATCATAGGAGTGGATTCTACGAGAATCGGGTGTAGAAGCAGAAAAATAGAAGTTGAAGCTCTACCAAACAAGCTCTAAGGATTTAACTTTGCGTGGTACTGAACTGGCCATATCTTACAACTACATGTTCACGATAGGGTGGACCTGGCTAATTAGTTGTCTTCACTTTGGTTTCACCTTTTGGTTGGTGTGGGTGTTGGGGGGGGGGGGCAATTTATACCTAGATGGCACAAGAGGGGACTTCCGACTCGGTGGTTTAATCATTCGACGTGAAACCTTAGCAGGCGGAATCTGGTTAAGATAGAGTATTGTAAAGGCCTTTGTGATAATTATTTAGTCATACACCTATGCAAGTGTGTGAGGTAGACATTATAAGTTGATTATATTTTGTTGGTAAAGTTGTACAACCTATACATAGTTAAAACTGTTCCGTATCCTTGGTATTAGACAATGCCTGGAGATTTTACACAAGGTATAGTTTTTTCAATAAACTTTTGGATGGTGGATTGGTTGGGAAGTGAATGGTTATTTCACTTGTTGTCTTAACACATTTGTCTACTTTATCTATTTATTTATTTTTAGTCATGTTTTACAATATGTTTACTTTATTTAAATTCAATGATCGCTTTCTGCAAAAGAACATTTTGTTATTCTTTTGTTAAAACCTTGTATGAATATGTAATTGCATACCGTTTCATACAACTTGCTGAGTACTCTATGTACTCACGGCTATATACATTGTTGCTCAGTTGAGTAAGAACCGGTTAATCCGGAGTTCTGCGATGTGTAGTACTATAAAGACTTTGCGAACTAGGATGCTCTCCCGTGGATTGCGTGTGGGCATGTTGAATGATCACCACAAGTTGTTTCATTTATGTTGCAAGAGTTTATTAGGCTCCGAGTGACAAGTTATGTAAATCTTGATCATAAAATCCTGTTGCTACTATTTTATTAAAAAATGTTACTTTCTTAGTTATATCGTTGAATGATTGATATTTCATCTATGTTACTACTGTGTGCACTAGTATGATCTTATATTAGTATAGAATACACAGGATTTCAGATTTGGTAATCTGGGCACCGACAGGTGTGGAGGCCGAGGACCTCAACCTCCTTTCTACCACAACTATCCTTTGTGTTTGCTATCTCCAGCATATATGCCACTACAAAGTTTTGAAATGTTGCATTGTGAAGCTGACAAGGAGGGTACGAGACCACATGTCAGTGTCATGCATGGGTTGTGGGATATACACATTTCAAAACTTTTTACTGGCACTAAATTATTATGTATCTTTTGCAATCGACTTGTATATCTCTAGTTACATAAACATAAGCTCACATTGGAAATTAAACTACATGATAAAAATACGTGCATCATTTACAAAATAAACTGTTAAGAGAATATGCAAATCAAACTCGGAATACATTTCTCATGTACTGGAGGGTCTTTGCGAACTTTTGAAGAATGAATCCACCACTTCAACTTCTTTTCCACTAGGAATGAACTTCATGCAGATAGGTGGTTGGAAATTGAAGAGGCCCAGTATTGCTGATGGCAATGAAAACAGTCCTTCTCCACATATCATGCCTGCTGCAAGTGCCGTTGACAATAGCTCTGCACTTTGGATATCGATTTTGGCCCAGATGAACATGACTGCACTACCTAGGATCATATCAATGGTGAAGAAGGGTGCGATGAAGAACGGTAATCCTACTGCCGTCATACTAGGAACATACTTCTGTATCGTCCAACCTTTCTTCTGAGATACCAATCTAAGCGAATCTATGGATATTGTTATGGAAAATGCAACCAAACAAAACGCAACACAATGCTTAGGTAGCTCCTTCACACCTCCCATGCCAATAATCCCAATGGCACGATAGAGCCCGGAATAGGGACATGGGAATTCTGATTGCTTTGATCCAATTGGAATGTTGGTTTTGGCGTTCATTTGGAAGGCACGAAAGATGCATGGGTTAACAATAGAACCAATTATTATACCGAAGATCTGCCCGGTGGCCATAGCTCGTGATGAGGTTAGTGTCATGTAACCTGTCTTGAGGTCTTGCATTGCCGATGCAGAAAGATGAACAGCTGCGAGGACTACCCCACAAGCTACAAGGCTAGCGACAACTGCACCAGTTTTGCCAATCCATGCTGCGATGACGAAGATTGCGAATTTGGCATAGGTTGGTGCAACTGACCAATCTGTGAGGCCTGTTCCATAGGCATTGCAGAAGACAAAAATCGGAGAAACGATGTACAGTGTTGCTACATGGTAGAATTTGATCTGATTGAAGATCCATGGGATAACAACAGTGGATATTGTTGCGCATGCCACGTACCCGGCCACCGGAAAGGAAGCAGGAATTCGATTGCTCAAAAATACCTCAATCCTTTTACGATCGTCGTAGTTAAGGCTGGGGTGTTTGCTGATATAGTTAGTCAGGCCTGAATCTTTTTCTTGCCTTTTGTGGTAGAAGTCAATTGCGGTCGTAACAATGAGTGTGAGAAAGTTGAAAATGCCGTCAGTAAGGATCACTGTTATGCCAAGGAATACCTGCATATAATGTAACTTAAAAGAGTCAATATATCTCACTCATGAAAAAACGTGTAAAATGGATCAGCGCACTATTATAATTTAATGCATGCCTATTATTAAATTCTTTTGGACAAATAATGTCTGAAAAAAATGCTGATCAGGTTATTGGTCGTAGATGTAGATGCATTAAGAAGCATGTGCTGGGTTTTTGAAGAAAAATACTTTGCCGTGGCAGTCATTAGCGGCGTGCCACCCCAGGTTACATAAGAAAGCACCCTCACCATCGTCTGCGTAACGATGCTTCTGAGAAAGATGATGCTTTTGTTTCAAATTTTATGATGAGGACATCAGGCCACCCCGTATCATTTGAACTGCATAATTCCCATTACTTAACCCATATGAAACCCAATATAAGTTTTCCACATGGTAATACGTGATTGTAAGCCCATGATTTGACAGTGGAAGCTAAGTATGCTTTGTCCTTTATAAATCCTGCATGTGGTACATTATTCTGATTTAATGTCAAATATTTGTGCAAACAATTTCAAAATTATCATGTTTTCTTGTAGGTTCACTGTTTACCACCTCATCATTTGGAGACGCCAACATGGAATTTATTTCATCCTTAGGGTTTAGCATGGTTAGAAAGCACAATTGCATATATAATTTGTCAAACTTATTGCACTATTTTGTCAACATAAACATGAACCGTATGCGAGTGTCTTTTATGTGATCTTGCCATGGTAGTACTCCAAAATGTGGACCAAATTTATGCTTGGTCGAACTTATTGCACTATTTGTGCTTGGTTGCTGAACAAAAGATTCTAGACAATGCTATATGTCCTCACATTTGAAATTTCAGACAATGCTACATTGTTGACCAAATAGTGCAATAAGACCGGCAAGTCCGAAAATCGGAAAATTTCGGAAGCGGCCTAGCAATAAGAGGCCGGTAAGACCAAATAGACAATGCTACCTACAAAGGGGCATCTAGGACGCTAGGTGTGTTTCAGAAGCAAAATATGATGTTTCAAATAAATATAGGAACGCATAATAAATGTCTTATGAAATGAATTTCTTCATCTATAGTAGCAATCAAATAAGCAGTTTTAAGCTTAATTTATTTGTACGTACCATGTATCCATTCAATCCGTCCAAATTTGTGGTACTATCAGTATGATACCATTGCCATTTCTTGCTTTGAAGAAAAGGGTATAACAATCCCGAAGAGATGATAGCTCCAAAAAACAACGCAAAATTTACCATATGTGGGCAAATCATACCCAGACCAACATATGCTGTTGAGAAATCAAAATAGAATCTGTAGGCATAACATTATAGATTAGTACTTCGAATGATGCTTATTCTATATAAAAATTCTTATGTACATGCTCTTTTGTAAATCAGCATCAGTTTATTCTGTTGGCATTATTGCCTCTCTCATTTTATATTTATTATCTCTTTCTGGCTCAGACTTATTGCAGAGTATTCTATAACCACGTCACTAGCTAGTAACGCTATGACACTAGGGCCCTGTTTGGTTCCGGGTTAAGAGGTGGGTTAAGGGTTTAATCCACCAAACATCTTTGGGTCAGTGAGGGTTAACTTTACCCAGTCAAAGCATTTTTACTCTCCTAACCTATGATTAAGTTAACCAAATAAATTAGTGGACTAAGCTAACCCATCACAACTAACCGTCCTAAAATCTGTTTTTTTATGGCTAACCCAGCTAACCAACATAATCTAGCAAAAGGGTAATTTAGATTAATAAGGTTGGTTGCAAAACACAAAAGTTAGATTAAACTAGCTTAGCTGGGTTAAGATTAGCTAAGTCAGTTATCCTAACCCGAACCAAACAAGTCGGAGTACTAGTTATTACTGTGCCAGTTCACCTGTACGTATCATTTTTGATGCAGACAGTCTCGAGCAAAAGTTAAAAGCATTTTACGATTAGTGTACTAATATTGTTTCAATTTGACCTATTTAAATAGTTTTGCCTGTATGAGTAGTCAAGGTTACAAAAGTTTGAATACACAATCTAAACCGACCCTATTTGTGAAAGGATGGAGTATCTAGCAGCACCATTATCTCTCTGAATAAAACTTTGGAATTGCTTACCCACCTGCGCTTATATAACTCTAGTCCAAACGTTGGAAAGAATTGAAAACCACAATCTTTGCCTGCAGTATAAAACCATTGGAACAACGACCAAGAAAAACTAGCCATAAATGATTTGAGGAGAACCGCAACCTGCATCCTGAATTAGTGATGAATATGAGTGCAAAGATTCATAACATGATAAATGTATTTTTAAGGATCCGTTTGGCACATTGGATTGTTTGAGATTCCTTTAGGAACTGAACTGTTACCTTTCAAATTTATGTGTTCCAAAAAGGCCGTAAGATTCAATTGAACTAAAAAGGCCATATCTGTTTAACACAAAAAATTTGCAGGAATTTCAAAGGATACAGTTCAGTTCCTAAAAGACTCTAAAGAAATCCCCGCATTCCAAACGCGGATCCAAAAGGATAAGATTTCATTACTTTGCTATGTAAGCTCCTTGAGGGGTGTGAAAACTGTTAATAAGGTGAGCGGTTACTGTTCCTGTTGGGAATAGTAATCTGTAGTCGACAATCAAGACCTGCGGTGAGAACAAAACTCGTCAGCGAAATTATGCAATTTAATTTTTAGAGTAGATTATATAATTTGCATTAGGTATTTTGTCTCGTATTTCACTGTGCACTAGGTTTTACCAATACTTTCACTTTGCACTACCTTATGCCAACTTTACCCTAGCTGGAACACTTGTGGGCCCGGTGTGGTCCTAATCAATCTGGCCCCACCCGCTGGGGAGCACTTGCACCATGCCAGATCGGCCATGCAGGCACGCATGAAGCTATAGTGGTGCGCATTGCACACCGCCGTGAACTCGACAGTCCGCGGTGGCGAGAGCTCGAGCGGGTAGATGGAGAAAGGGAGAAGCAAGAGGAGCGTGCCATAGTTGTGCATGAACCTGTAGCTAGCCGGGAAGGCCACCACCGCGTCGTAAGCCTCGCCATCAGCTTCCTAGCTAGTGCCAACACCCCCCCCCCATCTCGGTCGCCCTTCTCCCAAATTGGGGCTTTCACCGGCACCTTCTCACCACCTTGAACCCATCGTACCGCTTTATGCTCTCCACCATCATCGCTAGTTCTCCGCCTCGTGCTCCCTGCACCACACCATGCACCAGGCCTACCATCACTAAGCCGCCTCGGTCCTCCTCTTACCACGCCATCACAGCCCTCTCACTCCCCTCAACACCTAGGGCTCATGTACATGTTGTTTCGGCCCTATTTGGTCCGTACACCACCACCATCATGAGCCCTACCCATACCACCTCCACCCGAGCCTATGCCCAAAATGGTTTCCTCTTGCGTCGTAGGTGCTACCCGCACCCTTCCCCACCACCACCAACTCTTGTTGCTGGCAAAATCCCCTGTCTATTGCAAATATAAGTTATCTCATAATACATGCCGGTCAAACATTTTCCTAATTTGGCCTTCATTATATAAAAAATTATCAATATTGGTTACAAAAAATTGGTATTACTAGATTTATCATGAAACGTACTTTCATAATATAAACTTTTGTGATTTGTGACAAATTGATATATAGAGCTTAAGAGAGAAAAAAGTAGCTACTATTGTGTCAATTTTTAAAACAGCATATAGTTGCAAACGAAGGAAACATTAAAGCCATTTCACAATATAATTATATTATTCTGAATTGTCATTTTACAATGTTTGTATATTAAGAAAATAAAGAGCATAGTTATTGCATTAATGTTTAAAGCCTGTACCCCTACTTTCATAACCGGACAAGAGGTTGAGTGTTTTAAGTGTGACAAATAAATATTATTTTGGACATTGGCATGATCTTGAAAAATGTTACTTCGGTCAACTGTTTCTATTGTACTCTCTGTGTTCTTTTCTAAATGGTACGGTGTTATAGAATCTGCTTACTCAACCTCTCTGAATTTTGTCCATTAATATGCTTAAAGCTATCTAGATTGGTAATATAAAAACTGTATCACTAGATTTATCATTATAATTACTTTCACAATATTTATGATAGTATTTTATACTAACAAAGTTAACTAAATTAATTGTGAAAATCACATCTTACAGACCGTAAAAAGCCAATAGCGTGTTCCAGCAAATTAAGAATAGAGGTAGTAATATATTTGCTCTAATAAATGTATGGAAGTCGGACTATGGCACCTGTATTAATCTGTATTAAATATACGTTACACATGACTAATTGTAAACGCTATAGAAATGAACAAAATGTTAACAAACAATATTAGGGATGGGTCATGGGTTATTACGCGCAGCAGATTGTTTTAACGAACAATTTATGCAAAATGACTCATGGCTCTTTACATGAGTCATTTTGATAAATTATTACCTAGACTGCAAGGCCCGATCCTGGATAAATTATTTCCATCTCTAACTTTGTGTAAGGTCGTCGGTCTTCGAAACAAGATTGTCTACAGAACCACTCGTTGATCCCAGCATCACATTCCATCTCATATATGGATACTTAGGTGCCTCTAACGCTCACAATTTCTTACTTTAATTTTTTCATGGGAACCTCACTCTTTCTAGTTAAACTGCTCTACATGATTTTTTTTTCCTTCGTGTAGCATTTTATTGTTTGTATAGTCCAAGAACCGGTCGTGGAGGCGCCGGTCATGAGAAACAAAGAAACAGGTAAAAGGAAATAGAGAGAATCCAAAAGATTTTGATCAAGGTCACACATTTAATAGGTTGAAATAAAGAGGCTAGGATTCGGATTAGATCCATTCTTTTCTCGGTTGAGATAGGGCTCAATGGCAGCTCTATATAAGAGAAGGTTTGATCGTCTCCGTGGAGATTGCTTATCATCCAAAAACCCTAGCCATCACCTCCACAAGAGCAAGACATGAGAAATCGTAGCTGTGCACATATATAGGTGCTAGCACACCAACATGTGGCGCTGGGCATGTGGATATTGGTAGAGGTGTTGTTGCCGTTGGTATGCACTGATCGGGAAGAACAGTGATTATCATCAATATATCATGGGGCATTGATGTTGAAGGGGGTGACTGTTTCATGGGATTGGTCGACTACGTGGATGCGCATTTCATTGGATGGGGCTACCCCAACTCTTTTTCCATTTGCACTGTGTGTTTAGTGATAATTATCTATGATCTCTTATTTGCATGGATTTCTGATTTATATGGTAGAAAATTTTAATTTTGTGCTCATAGTATACACATATCCCAACGTTGAACAAATAGCATAGCCTCTGGGATGTTGGCCCTAGTGAAGGGGAGCTCTTCGCAGCTGTCAGTGGAAAGATGGAAATTGGTTCTAAAAGAGCCGAGCTAGGGATAAGAGATATGGTTGGTTGGTAGAATAGAAGGAATACTATTCTAATGGGAACCGGGGAAAGAATGGTTCCCAATACAGGGCCCGAAGAAGAGAGACGAAAGGAGGAAGTAGTGAAAGAAGAAATAAAGTACGCGGGTCAAAGTGAAAAATCACATATATGCTCTTTACTCAACATGGTGGCTATGTGTGATTAGGAACTTGAGCAATTAGATGACAAAAATGCATTGTTCCAAGGGGAGTTAGAGGAAGACATTTATATAGAGAAACCAAAAGGTTTTCTTGGTTTAGGAATATAGAATTTTGACTGTATTTTTTTTTAAAAAAAATCCCCTTTATGGTTTGAAACAATCACCCATCCAGTGGTATAAGATATCTGACTTCTTTATGACATATCAGGCTTTCAAAAAAAATCATATTATGATAGATGATATGTAGATTGTTGTAAAAGATAAACCAAAAATAACAAAATTGAAGGCATAATTGAGCAGTGAAGATGAAAGATCTAGGTGTAGTAAAGAAAAAAATTTGTATGTAAATTATTAGAGATAGACGATTTGACAAACTATATCTAAGTCAGTAAGGGTATATTGAGAAGTGTAACATCCCAAATTTGGGTTTGTGTTTCAAATGTAAGAAAATCAGAAGAAATTAAAACTTTTCTTACATCTTGAAGACTTGGTCATTTTTGGTAATTCTTTTTTAAAAAAAAAGAACTATGGAAAATCCAATTTAAATTCTCTTTTGACTCTAATCAAAAACCCCCCTTGGCAAAGGTCTTTTGCCAAACCCTTGGAAATCTTTTCCCTGAGTTCTTGGGATGCTTGACAACACCTCTGAATTATCTCATGATTTTTAGAAATTATTTGATAATTTTTGGAGGCAAGTCAAACTGGTCAAACCCTATTTTCCTCTCTTCTGAAATTTCTGGAGAATAATTCCTTGCATGAAAATCTCTGAAAATGTTATGAGAGGTTCCTCCTGCAGTCAGCAAGCTTCAGTTAAAATTTCATAAATTTTGGAGTTTGTTTGCTACCTCAAATAATTCCTCAAAAATCAGATGTTTAAAATTCAAATTCTAAACTGGTTTGTACTGTTCCTCGGGTTCGAACCAGACTCGGGTTCGAGCCAATGGACTCGGTCGAACCAACTAAACGCACCGGCGCGGTTCGATCGGGCGCGGCGTCGCGAGCCGTTGGATCAGCATCGAACGGTCTGGATCAACCGAGGCGACGGATCCTCGCGTTCTAACTCAGCCGTTCGATTTCAATCCGACGGTCAGCGCGTCGTCTCCTTCCTCCGCTCGGCTCACGTCGGCAATGGCCAAGGCGTCGCGCGCAGAGAAAAGTCGCGGCGTGCCATCCCTTCCCGGCCGCTTTTCGGGCTCTCTCAGGCGCATTTAATGCTCGTCGTGCTCCTCCTCAGCGTCCCTCTCCAACCGCTCTCGCCTCTCGCCCAAACGGCCGGGTTGACCCGAGCGAGCTCTTGCCGTTGCCCTCTGCCATCCCCGGCTATTTAAGCTCCTTGGCTTCTCCCTTAGCTTCCTTTAGCAACACCGCAGCTCTAGCTAGCACTCACAAGCCCGCTGGAGCCACAGATTCTCGGGAAGCTCTTGGCCGCCATTGACGATTTTGGAGCTACGGTGAAGTCGGTGCAGCGGGGGTTTTCTTCCACAAGTCTTTGCTCCCTCTGCTCTCCCTCTACTCACTGAAGCTTAACCCTCTGTCAATTTGGCTTTTGACAGAAAGGAGCAGCTTAATTTCGGACTTCCCCCTTTTCGGCCGAAATCGCCATTCTCCTTCGCCCGAGCAGCATCGACTCTTCTCGGTGCATCCCTTGCGCCCAGGTAACCCTCTTTAGTCCCTAGTGGCCTGGCACCAGCTCCCGTGGACCGCAGCTTAGCCAATTGCAGTTTTCGTTTTCGTCACTTTGCGGTCACCTCGGTTCTCTCCGGCTTGCCGGCGTTCTGGACCACCTCAGCCAACGCCGCTGGTACCATCGTGTGCGCAAGAGTATTAAGGACTCATTTTAGGCGTTTGCTCGCACCGCCGCGGCCAGAGCCGCCGGCGGCGCGCCGTTCTCCTCCGACATTTTTGCCGGACGAAAACAGGACGACGTTTTGAACTGGAGTCGATGCGGACCGTCGATCCTTAGATCTACGGCCCACGTTCGCGCGGAGATTTGAATTCGTCGCGCGTCTTGGTCTGTGATCCATCGGATCCAAGATCAACGGTCCCGATTAGAGTTAACGCGGATCGTTGGATCTCCGATCAGCGGCTCGCGTGCGTGGGATCGTTCAAACAGCGTCAGCGCTGGGATCCCCATGGACCGTTGGATCCAGATCCAACGGCGAACGACCAGTGTTCCGGATCGCCGCGCGCTCCGACCAAAGCGGTCGTGGACCGTTGGATCCTGATCCAACGGTTAACGACCAGGTTCGACGGCACGCGTACGGCGTCGCAAGCGAGCTTGGGCCGTTGGATCCAAGATCAACGTCCCAGGTTCGGCCACGTCGTTTCTCATTTCTGAAATTCCCGAAAGGATTTATTTATCAACTGAAAAATGTGATAATTTGTAAAATGCATAACTAATTCATTTTAAATCCTTTTCGGTTGATTCAAATTTTGTGGGTTATGTTTTTAATTAGACTTTAATTTAAAAATGTTTCCAAACTCAGTATAGCTCCAGAAATTTTTGCTAATGAATAGTAGCCTTTTTGATTTATAAAAGCTGAGCAAAATTGTTTTGGTCATATCTTTGGCATTAAGGATCCAAATCAATTGGTTCTTGGTGCTAAATTCTTTATAAATCATTATCTTGCTACTGTAAAATTTTTGGAATTTTTGGAGAATGTTTACTGTTGGGTCTTTGTATTTTATTCGTTCTTATCGGTTGCTTTTTGCTTTCGTTAGGATCCAAGAGCACATTCATAATATTGTTGATCCACAAGCACACCTCGACCCTCAGAAGCGTGCAAGATGTTTGATCATAAATGTCCCATTACTTTCAAAGTCTAATATCTTGTTTACAAATTATATGTATGCATTGCTTTTGTGTCCAATTATTTTTGCCCTGTTTAGAGGTAGCTATTCCTAATGCATTGTTGCCATGAAAATGTTATCCTCGCCACAACCATAAGTTATTATCATCATTTGGTGAATTAGAGCCCGTGATTTAATTATGCTCTTTACTTGTCTTTGCGATGTCATGCTTAGAAATGCTTAGCTACCGGTAGAATTGGGCGGTTATCGACTTAGTCGATGACCTTGATCACACAAATCATTTTGTTTATTTTTGGTTTAGCACCTTATGCTTTTGTCTTGTAAAAACCGAAAATGAAACAAAATGATTTGACTTGGGCACAATGGCATGTTGGTGTGATTGTTGGGTGTGAAAAGGAAAGGTGCCTGTGTCCCTAAGGACCGAAAATGTTGCTTGCGCCATTGATCCAAGTACTTTCGTACTAACCACATGAGGGTTATATGGGACCCCTCTTGACGTAGTACTTTGGCGTGTGTTATCTCCGAGTCGCAGGAGGGGTTGTGTGTGTTGTGTGAAACATGATATGTGTTCTCTGTGTTCTTGTGTTGGGTGTGCGGTGGTGGAGATTCCGGGTAGGCTCTCCACCTCGAGGAGCATTGTAGTTGTCCAAGGCTTTACTGCGACGGGTAGTTGACCGAGGCTTTACAATGACTCACACAACGTATGGGTTTCTATCCATACAGGCGGCTCGTAGTTAATACACAATATTGGAAATGTCTCGTAGGACTTAGCGTGTTAGGCAGATACCAAAGGAAGTGTGCTTAATCATGTGGCAAAAGGCGGTCCGACATGTGGGTAAGTTGGTACACCTGCGCAGGATAAAACTATTCGAATAGCCTCGTCCTAGGTTATGGACACGCTTGGTGATTTCCATAAGATCTAGACTTCAACAACTGCTTTTGTTTTAAAAATTAAAACTTGACATGGTTGGCATGAATGGGTGATTCATGCTATTGTTATGGTGACTAATGGTTTAGTCACTTCGAGACTATTTTTTTGTTGTTGATACTTGATTACTACTGTTTTATCAAATAAAATCAGATTGCAAAATTGCTTTCAATCTATTACATTATTGCAAATAAAACTTGCTTTATGCTTAAAAATTTGAGTCCTAACCTGCTCCACTTAAATAAGCTTGCATGTAGTTATTGTATAGATCTGTTATCATTCTTATATATCTTGCAGTACATTCAAAGTACTCACCCGCTTTTCTTTGGTCGCTTTTGTTTGCAGAGGAAGAAGGTGAGCCCCAAGGGCCTCACTTTTGTGAGTTGTCTTTGTGGATTCGACGACTAGCTTGGCGGTCCGGTCGGTTGCCTTGTTGGGTTAAAGGCACACTGATTGGCTCTTTTATTTTATAGCCATCTTATGGCACTTTTGCTTCCGCTGTTAAATTTCTTTATGTAATTGTCATTTGGCCGGTCGGCCCCTCTTTTGTAATGACTATCCTTTATTTATGTTATCTTCCGGATTGTTGTTTATGTTTCGGTTCTATGTGGATGAATGGAATTGATGCATGAACTTTGTAAAGAGGTGTGTATACTGCACTCTGGGAAGTATACATGTCTCGAGTCTCGGATTATCTGATTTGTGATGCTAGGACCAAGTGGATGGTTAAGCATTACAAGCCGGATAAACCGGGGTCTCACAAGGTTTGGTATCAGAGCCATACTGACCGTAGTAACCCAAGCATGGTCGTCTTTTAGGATATTTTGGAAAATATTATTTTCAAAGTATCAAATGATTTTTGAAAGCTTAAGGAATTCTCAGATTTTATTCCTTACCTATCTTAGCTTTCTCCTCTCATCTTACTCTAATTTGAGTTTTGAAAGTTGTTTTCCTCTCACCTCCTTTTCAAAGATAGTGTTATCGAGTAAATGGGTTTTGGGAACCACTGAGTTTGGCAAATTGAAGTTCTTAGGGTTTTGAAGTTTACGGATGAAGGTTTGGCTAGAGGCTTGGATGCGGAATCTGACAAAGACGCTTCAATTTCAGACAAAGAAGCTCAATGGTTTCGATAGGACCACCGAGCTTTGCAAATTGAAGTGTGCCGATTTTGAAGTTTCTAGAATGGAAGACTTGGTGGAAGCTTGATGCTAAATCGCTACTGACAACCTCAAATTCGGACAGCAAGCTCGATGGTTTCTAATGGGGTAGAAAATGAGAGGATAATCAACTAAAACTTGTGGGGTTAAAAAGGGTAAGATGTGATACTAGTTGGCTATGTATCTAACACTATTTTCGCTGATTTAGCCTTGATCTTAAGTGGTATTAGATCTTACCTTGACCTTCTGATTTTTATCTTCTCAAACAATTACTCGTTCATTCAATACGGGTTAGTTGCATTGGGGAGTTGAGCTTTGGTTTTATGATCCCTTGCCGTTTTTGGAGTCTTTTTGTAAACCTGCCTAAGTTTATACACATACTGGTTTTGGCTTTCGGTTAGGGTGATATTCCATTCCCCTAGTCGCTAGCTTTTCGCTTTCTTTCGACTTTTAATCTTTGAGTCTAGTTTTAACCAAAGTTTCTTGTAACAGGATGGCCGGACGCACTCGTAGCGGCCAAGGCCAGTCAGCTGGTCCGGACGAGGATCTTCCTCCTCCTCCGACCATGGCCGAGGTCCTTCTTCGATCGAGCGCAACCGCAGAGAGGGCGGAGGGTTCTTACGGGCGTCATCACGCATAACACTTCCGCCCTTTCCGGTGCTTCAGGATCCGGGCAAGGGGGTGGACACCAGCCGCGTGGGGGACTTGCGGAGTTTCTTCGCACCCACCCCTCACGTTCTCCAGTCGAGGACCGCTTGACGCATTTAATCGGCTTCCGTCGGTGGGCGGAAACTCGCATAGCGCAGCGCTGCGAGGAGCACGAAGGCGCTGTTGCATCGCACCACCGGAGGGTGCGGCTTTGTCTTGGTGGGAGAGTTTTCGCCATGCGACTGACGGTCCACACCGTCACTTGGGAGGAGTTCCGCACTGCCTTCCGTCGGAGTCATATTCCTTCCGGCTTGATGAAGCTGAAGAAGAAGGAATTCTTGTCGCTCAGGCAAGGGCGTCATTCAGTCACGGAGTATCTTTACGAGTTCAACCATTTGGCTCGTTATGCTCCGGAGGAGGTGGCCACTGATGAGGCCAAGCAAGAGAAGTTCAAGGATGGTTTGTCTGAGGAGCTGCAGGACAAGCTATCCATCGTTGACTTTCCGGATTTCCAGGCCTTGGTGGACAAGGCCATCGTTGCTTGAAAGCACGCAGGAGAGCACTTGTGGATTCCCGCAGCGCAAGTGGGAGGCCCACAAGTCGTAGCAGCCGCTCTTTCCGTTCTCGTGTTGGGCAGTCTCCGGGGTCCCGTCCTCCGCCTTCAGCACCCCCGAGGCCGTCAGCACCTGTTCCTCGCCCTTCGCAGGCCGTGCCCCAATCACGTGCACCTGCGAGTCAGCCAGGAGGCCTCCGCACAGCCGCGGATGTCACCTGCTTCTTCTGCAACAACAAGGGGCATTATGCGAACCAATGCCCCAAGAAGACAGGAGCAGCCCCTCGTCCTAATGGAGGACGCGGGCCAGGTGGTGGTTCTTCTCAGGATCTGAAGATAGTCCCTACTACCCAAGGTGTGGGTAGTGGTCGAGTCAACCTCATCTCAGCGGAGGAGGCACAAGAGGCACCCGACGTCGTGCTGGGTACACTTTCCGTTAACTATCATTCTGCTACTGTTTTGTTTGATTCAGGAGCATCTCATTCTTTTGTTTCTGAGTCTTTTGCTGCCATTAGTGAGCTGCCCTTTACTCCATTATTGGTCCCATTGCTCATTCGCTCTCCGGGTTCGGAGTTGAGAGCTGAATCTGAGTGTAGGGATGTCCCAATTGAGATTGTGGGAGTAAGATTCTTCGCGAATCTTATCCTCCTCTATTCAGCAAGTCTAGATGTAATTCTTGGTATGGATTGGTTGTCTCAGCATAAGGGACAAATCGATTGTGCCAAGAAGTGTGTCTCTCTGTCTAGTCCTTCGTGGCGGGTTCGCTTCGCCGGCCAAGCCGCTAGGTCCGCATCTTTTCGCGCAGCGAAGCCCGCTCTAGATATTAGTGAAGTCCCCACGATTCGTGACTTCATTGATGTCTTTCCAAGATCTTCCCGGATGCCACCATTCGAGACCTCGAGTTTGTCATTGAGTTGGTTCCGTGATCGCCTCGATTTCAAAAGGCACTATCGGATGCCACCGAACGAGTTGGTGGAATTGAAGAAGCAACTGAATGAGCTGCAAGAGAAAGGATTCATTCGCCCTAGCTCATCTCCGTGGGGTTGTCCAGCCATCTTCGTAAAGAAGAAGGACAATACTTTGCGCATGTGCGTTGATTACCGTCAAGCTTAATGAAGTAACGGTAAAGAACAAGTATCCATTGCCCCGCATCGATGATCTCTTTGATCAATTAACTGGAGCTCGAGTATTCTCCAAGATTGATTTGAGGATGGGATATCATCAAGTTCGGATACGACCTGAGGATATTCCAAAGACGGCTTTCTCTACTCGCTACGGCTTGTATGAGTATACCGTCATATCATTTGGCTTAACCAATGCTCCCGCCTTGTTCATGAACCTCATGAATTCGGTATTCATGGAGTATTTGGATAAGTTTGTCGTGGTCTTCATCGATGATATTCTTATCTATTCTAAGAACGATGAGGAACATGATGAGCATCCGAGGCTCGTGTTAGGCAAGCCGTGAGCACCACCGTATGCCAAGTTCACAAGTGCGCGTTCAGTTGAAGGAAGTGGCCTTCTTGGGTCATGTTCTTTCAAATAGAGGCGTGGCCGTTGACCCTAGCAAGGTCGCGATGTTCTTTCGTGGTTCACCTACTTGAACCGGCGTGCGGAGTTTTCTCGGGTTAGCGGGATATTATCGCCGCTTTATCGAGAATTTCTCCAAGATCATGAAGCCAATGACGGAGTTGCTCAAGAAGGACAAGAAGTTCTTGTGGTCCGATGCTTGTGAGAAAGCTTCCAAGTACTCAAGAAGCGTTTGACCACCGCTCCCGTCCTTGTTCTTCCCGATATTCATCAAAGTTTCGATATCTTCTGCGATGCTTCTCGTCGAGGACTCGGTTGTGTCCTTATGCAAGAAGGCAAGGTAGTGGCCTATGCATCAAGGCAATTGAGACCTCATGAACTCAACTACCCTACCCATGACTTGGAATTGGTCTTTGTGATTCATGCACTTAAGATTTGGCGACATTACCTAATCGGTGTCGTTGTGAAGTGTATTCGGATCACAAAAGCCTAAAGTATTTGTTCACCCAACCAGATCTGAACCTCAGGCAAAAGAGATGGTTGGAGTTGGTCAAAGATTATGACATGGGTATTCACTACCATCCGGGCAAGGCTAACGTCGTTCTGCCGATCGCTCGATCATAAAGCACATTGCAATGCCTTGTTGCTCCAGGGATGCCAACCCACCCTTCTGGAGGAATTTCAGCGTCTCAACTTAGGTTTGGTTGAGCGTGGTTCCCTCGCTGCCTTGGTTGTGCAACCAACCTTGGTAGATCGGATTAAGGTCGCTCAGCAATCGGATGCTGGAATAAGCCGCATCAAGGAAAATATCAAGAACGGAACAGCCAAGTGCTTCTCGAGGATGAGCATGGTGTTGTAAGATTCGGCGGCGCTGGTGGTTCCAAAGGACATGGAATCTGCGGGATTTGATTCTCCGCGAGGCCCATGATTCGCCTTTGTCTATCCATCCCGGGGCCACAAAGATGTATCAAGATCTCCGTCAGAGATTTTGGTGGACCCGAATGAAGAGGGAGATTGCGAAGTTCGTTGCCGAGTGCGACGTGTGTCGTCGTGTCAAGGCCGAGCATCAGCGTCCAGCAGGACTGCTTCAGCCTTTGCCTATTCCGGAATGGAAGTGGGATTCGATCGGGATGGATTTTATCACCGGTCTGCCCACGTCACAAAAGGGGAATGATGCTATCTGGGTAATTATTGATCGATTAACCAAAGTGGCACATTTTCTTCCAGTCAAGACCAAGCTTCGTGCCGATCGTCTAGCTGAGCTCTACGTCTCCAGGATTGTGAGCTTGCATGGTGTACCAAAGACGATCATTTCTGACCGTGGTTCACTATTTACCTCCCGGTTTTGGCATGGTCTACAAGAAGCTATGGGCACTCGTCTTTCTTTCAGTTCAGCATATCATCCTCAAACTGATGGCCAGACTGAAAGAGTCAACCAAGTGTTGGAGGACATGCTCCGTGCTTGTGTCCTCTCCTATGGAAAGAACTGGGAGAAGTGCTTGCCATTTGCCGAGTTTTCCTACAACAACAGCTTTCAGGCTAGTCTCGGCATGGCACCTTTCGAGGCCTTATACGGGAGAAAATGCAGAACCCCGTTGAATTGGTCGGAGGCGGGCGAAAGACCTTTCTTTGGCCCGGACTCGATCAATGAGGCCGAGAGTCAAGTCCAACTTATTCGTGATCGTTTGCGCACAGCTCAATCCAGGCAGAAGAGCTATGTGGATCGCCGTCGTCGTGAGTTGAGCTTTGAACCTGATGACTTTGTGTATCTCAAAGTCTCTCCTTTGAAGGGTCATCAGCGATTCGGCGTCAAGGGCAAGTTAGCTCCTCGATATGTCGGTCCTTACCGTGTTATCGAGAGGAAAGGAGCTGTTGCCTATAGGTTGGAATTGCGGTTGCACTTGAAGGGTACATGATGTTTTCCATGTGTCCCAACTAAAGAAGTGTCTCCGTGTTCCAAGCGAGGAAGCTCCGTTGGAAACTCTTGATGTTCAGGAAGATTTGACCTACAAGGAGCACCCCGTTCGCATCCTTGAAGAGGCTGAACGAAGGACAAGGAATCGTGCCATCAAGTTCCTTAAAGTTCGATGGTCGAATCATTCCGAGGATGAGGCTACTTGGGAAAGGGAAGATCGTCTCCGTCAGGACTATCCATCTTTCTTTGTGAGTGAGCCAAATCTCGGGACGAGATTTTGTAAGGGGGAGGTTTTGTAACATCCCAAATTTGGGTTTGTGTTTCAAATGTAAGAAAATCAGAAGAAATTAAAACTTTTCTTACATCTTGAAGACTTGGTCATTTTTGGTAATTCTTTTTTTTAAAAAAAAGAACTATGGAAAATCAATTTAAATTCTCTTTTGACTCTAATCAAAAACCCCCCTTGGCAAAGGTCTTTTGCCAAACCCTTGGAAATCTTTTCCCTGAGTTCTTGGGATGCTTGACAACACCTCTGAATTATCTCATGATTTTTAGAAATTATTTGATAATTTTTGGAGGCAAGTCAAACTGGTCAAACCCTATTTTCCTCTCTTCTGAAATTTCTGGAGAATAATTCCTTGCATGAAAATCTCTGAAAATGTTATGAGAGGTTCCTCCTGCAGTCAGCAAGCTTCAGTTAAAATTTCATAAATTTTGGAGTTTGTTTGCTACCTCAAATAATTCCTCAAAAATCAGATGTTTAAAATTCAAATTCTAAATGGTTTGTCTTGTTCCTCGGGTTCGAACTGACTCGGGTTCGAGCCAATGGACTCGGTCGAACCAACTAAGCGCACCGGCCTGATCGATCGGGCGCGGCGTCGCGAGCCGTTGGATCGAGATCGAGCGGTCTGGATCAGCCGAGCGACGGATCCTCGCGTTCTAACTCGGTAGCTCGATTTCAATCCGAAGATCGGCGTGGCGTCGTCTCCTTCCTCCGTCCGGCTCGCGTCGGCAATGGCCAAGGCGTCTTGCAGAGAGAAAAGTCGCGGCGTCCGCCCTTCCCGATCGCTTTTCAGCGGCTCTCTCATGCGCATTTAATGCTCGTCGTGCTCCTCCTCAGCGTCCCCTCTCCAACCGCTCCGTCGCTCTCGCCCAAGCGGCGGGTTGACCTGAGCGAGCTCTTGCTGTTGCCCTCTGCCATCCCGGCTATTTAAGCTCCTTGGCTTCTCCCTTAGCTTCCTTTAGCAACACCGCAGCTCTAGCTAGCACTCACAAGCCCGCTGGAGCCACAGATTCTCGGGAAGCTCTCGGCCGCCATTGACGGTTTTGGAGCTACGGTGAAGTCGGTGCAGCGGGGGTTTTCTTCCACAAGTCTTTGCTCCCTCTGCTCTCCCTCTACTCACTGAAGCTTAACCCTCTGTCAATTTGGCTTTTGACAGAAAGGAGCAGCTCAATTTCGGACTTCCCCCTTTTCGGCCGAAATCGCCATTCTCCTTCGCCCGAGCAGCATCGACTCTTCTCGGTGCATCCCTTGCGCCCAGGTAACCCTCTTTAGTCCCTAGTGGCCTGGCACCAGCTCCCGTGGACCGCAGCTTAGCCAATTGCAGTTTTCGTTTTCGTCACTTTGCGGTCACCTCGGTTCTCTCCGGCTTCTTGGCGTTCGAACCACCTCGATAACGCCCGCGGTACCATCGTGTGCGCAAGAGTATTAAGGACTCATTTTAGGCGTTTGCTCGCACCGCGCGGCGAGCCGCCGCGGCGCGCCGTTCTCCTCCGACATTTTTGCCGGACGAGCAGGGACGACGTTTTGAACTGGAGTCGATGCGGACCGTCGATCCTTAGATCTACGGCCCACGTTCGCGCGGAGATTTGAATTCGTCGCGCGTCTTGGTCTGTGATCCATCGGATCCAAGATCAACGGTCTCGATTAGAGTTAACGCGGATCGTTGGATCTCCGATCAGCGGCTCGCGTGCGTGGGATCGTTCAAACAGCGTCAGCGCTGGGATCCCCATGGACCGTTGGATCCAGATCCAACGGCGGACGACCAGTGTTCCGGATCGCCGCGCGCTCCGACCAAAGCGGTCGTGGACCGTTGGATCCTGATCCAACGGTTAACGACCAGGTTAACGCGGCACACGTGCGTGTGCGGCCGCCGAGCTTGGGCCGTTGGATCCAAGATCAACGTCGAGTTCGCCACGTCGTTTCTCATTTACAAATTCGAAAGGATTTATTTATCAAGCTAAAAATGTGATAATTTGTAAAATGCATAACTAATTCATTTTAAATCCTTTTCGTTGATTCAAATTTTGTGGGTTATGTTTTTAATTAGACTTTAATTTAAAAATGTTTCCAAACTCAGTATAGCTCCAGAAATTTTGCTAATGAATAGTAGCCTTTTGATTTATAAAAGTGAGCAAAATTGTTTTGGTCATATCTTTGGCATTAAGGATCCAAATCAATTGGTTCTTGGTGCTAAATTCTTTATAAATCATTATCTTGCTACTGTAAAATTTTGGAATTTTTGGAGAATGTTTACTGTTGGGTCTTTGTATTTTATTCGTTCTTATCGGTTGCTTTTTGCTTTCGTTAGGATCCAAGAGCACATTCATAATATTGTTGATCCACAAGAGCACCACGACCCTCACAAGCGGTGCAAGATGTTTGATCATAAATGTCCCATTACTTTCAAAGTCTAATATCTTGTTTACAAATTATATGTATGCATTGCTTTTGTGTCCAATTATTTTTGCCTGTATAGAGGTAGCTATTCCTAATGCATTGTTGCCATGAAAATGTTATCCCCGCCACAACCATAAGTTATTATCATCATTTGGTGAATTAGAGCCCGTGATTTAATTATGCTCTTTTCTTGTCTTTGCGATGTCATGCTTAGAAATGCTTAGCTACTAGGTAGAATTGGGCGGTTATCGACTTAGTCGATGACCTTGATCACACAAATCATTTTGTTTATTTTGGTTTAGCACCTTATGCTTTTGTCTTGTAAAACCGAAAATGAAACAAAATGATTTGACTTGGGCACAATGGCATGTTGGTGTGATTGTTGGGTGTGAAAAGGAAAGGTGCCTGTGTCCCTAAGGACCGAAAATGTTGCTTGCGCCATTGATCCAAGTACTTTCGCGTACTAACCACATGAGGGTTATATGGGACCCCTCTTGACGTAGTACTTTGGCGTGTGTTATCTCCGAGTCGCAGGAGGGGTTGTGTGTGTTGTGTGAAACATGATATGTGTTCTCTGTGTTCTTGTGTTGGGTGTGCGGTGGTGGAGATTAGGGTAGGCTCTCCACCTCGAGGAGCATTGTAGTTGTCCAAGGCTTTACTGCGACGGGTAGTTGACCGAGGCTTTACAATGACTCCGACACAACGTATGGGTTTCTATCCATACGGGCGGCTCGTAGTTAATACACAATATTGGAAATGTCTCGTAGGACTTAGCTGTGCCGGCATACCAAAGGAAGTGTGCTTAATCATGTGGCAAAAAGGCGGTCTGACATGTGGGTAAGTTGGTACACCCTGCAGGGATAAAACTATTCGAATAGCCTCGTCCTAGGTTATGGACACGCTTGGTGATTTCCCGCAAGATCTAGACTTCAACAACTGTTTTTGTTTTAAAAATTAAAACTTGACATGGTTGGCATGAATGGGTGATTCATGCTATTGTTATGGTGACTAATGGTTTAGTCACTTCCAGGACTGTTTTGCTGTTGTTGATACTTGATTACTACTGTTTTTATCAAATAAAATCAGATTGCAAAATTGCTTTCAATCTATTACATTATTGCAAATAAAACTTGCTTTATGCTTAGAAATTTGAGTCCTAACCTGCTCCACTTAAATAAGCTTGCATGTAGTTATTGTATAGATCTGTTATCATTCTTATATATCTTGCGAGTACATTCAAAGTACTCACCCGCTTTCTTTGGTTGCTTTTGTTTGCAGAGGAAGAAGGTGAGCCCCAAGGGCCTCACTTTTGTGAGTTGTCTTTGTGGATTCGACGACTAGCCTGGCGGTCCGGTCGGTTGCCTTGTGGGTTAAAGGCACACTGATTGGCTCTTTTATTTTATAGCCATCTTATGGCACTTTTGCTTCCGCTGTTAAATTTCTTTATGTAATTGTCATTTGGTCGGTCGGCCCCTCTTTTGTAATGACTATCCTTTATTTATGTTATCTTCCGGATTGTTGTTTATGTTTCGGTTCTATGGGGATGAATGGAATTGATGCATGAACTTTGTAAAGAGGTGTGTATACTGCACTCTGGGAAGTATACATGTCTCGAGTCTCGGATTATCTGATTTGTGATGCTAGGACCAAGTGGATGGTTAAGCATTACAAGCCGGATAAACCGGGGTCTCACAAGAAGGTTATTCGACATTTCATCATGCATAAGGACAAACTGGTCAATACTCAACTAGCTGCATAGTTTAGGCTTTCTTCAGCAAGATGTCCATAGTCAAAGGATAAAGCTGAGTACATGTCTAGAGTTCTATGCTAGTGTGGTTGGTTCACTCATATATGCTGTGGTATGTTCTCCACCTTGATTTATCTCATTCGTTGTGTGTTGTTAGTAGATAAAGAGCTAACCCCAAGTAAAGAGCTTTGTAAAGCAATTCAGTGAATTATGAGAAATTTTTAGGGAACTTTTGATGCTTGTTTACAGTTTGGGAAAACTAGGCCTCTGACTGGTTATGTATTTAGTGCTGGATAATATTGATATGCCCCAATGGTGTATCATTTTATAATGCCAAGCATGATTTTAAGGTAAAAATGCCTTAATATACTCTTCATTATATGCCTTATATGTCACTTTTGCATAAAACTATATATTGTTAGTCTTGTTCATAAATATTGTATAATTCATCATATAATCATTTTTATTTGCTTTTATTTATTTTTATGTAGAATAAAGGTGTTTTGGAATTTGCATAGACAAATCACAATGCAAGGAGTCATGTTTGGTCAAAATCCAAGAATAACAAGTGCTAGAAATGGTGATCAAACCTTTGTCCTCGTTAGTGGGTATACAAATGGAGTTAAATGGAAAGGTCCACAAATAGAAAGTTATAGATCTAGTCAACAAATGGTATGACCATGTCTTTATACCCATCGGCCTATACCCATGCTCCAATTTCTCCCACGATTGCACTCTAGGAGCCCTGAAATGACCCGCTCCTAATCCTTTTCGGCCACTACTCTAGTGATTTGATTGACATGAGTTTTGGAAGGATTCGAGGCCCCACATGTCGTAATATAATGACATCCAATGGTAGCTGCGCAAGACATTAGGAGACCACCCCATGTTCTCCTCCATCATCCTCTACACTACCAAGAATTAACAAGGAGGATGTCGCTATATGATATTTCTCTTCCTTCACCGCCTTCATCACCTACGACCTCCATCACCGTCTCCACGGTGAGCCATCATCATCAACACCTTAGGGAGTCCCTAGAAAGCACCATATCTAGTTTGTTTTCATATTGAACCATTTATCTCATTGCGTTTTGTCAAATACTACAAGAATGTAAAACAATTATTGTGAACTAAAAGTTATCGGGTTGCATCCTTATTAATTTTGTTCATGTCTGTCCTTATTATGCATGAGTAATTGGACTGTTCTTAGGCCATGTTAATTTGGCTTTAATTAGGGTTTATATAATTGCAAAGGATAGATCAACTCCTTTGTGTCATTTGCGTCTACAACGTATATCAGGTAGAATTAACCATAGAGGGTTTGTATCGCTATATGAGATGGGGAAGAGGAACTATCAGGTGATAGGTGAAACACCTTCTTGCTGAACTGCTATGTGGGGAAATACAAAGCAATCTACATAAAGCGATTACCTAGGGTAATTGATAAGACTGTCCTTAAATCCGCCACGCAAAGTTGCTCATGTCCTTGCGCCCAAGGGTTACTAGGGATATGTTTGATGACATGTCCATCTCACCTCCGCCTCACGTTCACAAAACCATAATCTTACTTGGCTAAACCATATGAAGTGTTTCAATAGGCGGTCCACATAGGAACCGCCATTTACATAGAGTCCATGATCTACATTTTATTATTTTACCTGTAATTTCTTATTTACTTACCTACACTTCGACTTGAAGTGCATCCCGACTAGCCCTCGTGTGGTTCGATAACCTTGGAATCTTTGTAACACTCTGTTTTCAAATGGTGAATAGTATTTACTATTCATCTTACAGATTCAATTCAGATTTGCAATTTGTAGTATTTTAAAAAAAATTCAAACTTCTTTTAGCTCGGGTTTGTGTTTCAAACCTTCTCGCGTTTTCAAATTCAAGTCTTTGGCCTCCTTTTCAGTTTCGGAGCATCTATAGTTTTTTAATTTCCTCCAATCCCTCCCCTGGGCTCGGCCCACTCCCTCCCTTCCTTTTCTCCTAGGCCCAGCCAGCCTTTCCCCACCTGGCCACCAGCCCACTCGCCTCCTCCCTCTCCCAGCCAACCCGGCCCCTCTTTCCTCTCCTAGCCTGTTCAAGCTCTTGGCTCCCTCCCTCCCCGACTCGGCCTCGGCCCAGCGCCTCCCCCCCTCTCTCCCGAACCTTCTCCCCCTCCCTTTTCTTCCCCTCTCTCTTACGCACGCCGCCCCCACCACAGCCTTCTCTCCCCCGTCCGTGCAAAGCCCACGCCGGCTCTCGCCACCCTCTGCCTCCATCAGCTCCGCCTGCTCCCGTCCCATCCCTCTAATCGGCCTCAGTATCACCTGTCCCTACCACCTCCATTCCTCGCCCATGCCGCAGTACTGAGCGCCCACCCTCCGCCCGGTCCAAGCGGCGCCACCTGCGCCAGCACCTGCCCGCCGTCGCCAGCATCGCATCAGCAAGCTCCCATGGTCTTCGCTGCACCATGCCACAGCTTCACGACCTCTGCCCGGTCTCCTCCGAGTGCTGCCGCCCATACCGCCTTCTCAGGACTCGCCGCCACCCGAGCCACTCCAGCGTCTACCCCTCCCCTTCCGGGGCCTATAAAGACCCCCCGGGTGCCACCTTCTACGGCCCCACTCCACCCCCCTTGCTTCCAGGTAAGTTCCACCGAGATTGGCTAAGCACCAAAGCTCCTAAGCCGGCCGAAAGACCTCCACCGCCGATCTCCCTTCCCCGGCGATCTTCCGGCGCCGCCACCCCGTCACCACGCGCCGTCACCGCCCAGGAAGCCCCCCTCCAACCCCGTCGCCTTCAGACCACCGCAGCTCCAGATCGAGCACTTCTTCCTCGCTTCCGGCCAGCTCCTTCCTCGTCGTCGTTCTCCCTCAACCGACCATCTCCAGCCGCCATTTTCGGCCAGGTGAGCTACGGGGGACTCCACCGACCTCATGCTCCCCCATTTTTCTGGAATGCCGTGCTCAGTCGCTTTCCCCTCCTCCGGCCGAGCTCCCACCGCCGCCTCCCATGGTTGTGTCGCCACTCTGGCCATCCCCCGGCGCTGCCGCCACCATCACTAGGACCGCCTCACTGAGGGGAACCCATTTTGGGTAACCCCCAATGCCGCCGCCCCTCCCTCCACCGGCGACGAGACGCACCGCCCCGTCTTTTCCCTTGGCCGCACGCGTTGTTGGACGAACTCGTTTTGCCGGTAGTTACTGTGCCGCTTAAAGGCTAATCGCAGTTTAATTAGCGCTAAGCGTCCCCTTGTTCCGCTAACGCATGGGCCCGACTGCACAGCAAAGAACCGGGTTAACCAAGTTTTAAAACACTAAGGCTGACAGGTGGGCCCAAGGTTACTATTCTGTGGACTGGTACACCCGTGGACCAGGCACTGTGTGTGTCGGCCTCCGGCCCACGCTACAGTACCCATGAACCGGCGCTCCTGTGCAGACCTGACATGTCGAGGCACTCAGATTAATCATCCTTTCCTCATTTTCCATTCAATTGAAAATCTTGTTAAAAACTTCAAAAATCCATTACTTCCTCATGATAACTCCAAAAATTATGAATCTTTTTCCTGAAATTTTCTAAAATCAAGATATTGATAATGGCACTGGCCTTGTTTAATTTGGAATTCATTTGCTAGGTAATTTGTATTTATTTGCTCTCTTTTGGTGTTGTGTCTTTTTCTGGTACGTCCGTTCGATTAGGTTTCGAGGACGCGGGAGACCTCCACCTCGGACAAGCTCAAGAAGACCTAGACCCTCCTACCTATAACCAAGGTGAGTCAATACTTTGATCATTTTGAGCCTACATTTTATGCAAATTATGTTCGTTTAAATTACCAAAATTGCATCCTTTAATTTTGTAATCAAATGTATGTTAAAGCTTAAGGTAGTTAATTACCCACTTACTGATTAATTATTTAATATGCCACCCATTGATAAACTTGAACCATTAACCCTTGTCACCCTAGTAACTATATGGTAACTATTAGTTATAGTTGTACTTAAGCGACATGCTAATTTGCTTAAGTACGGGGGACACTAAATGTCTGAAATCATCATCTTTACAACATCAACATCGTTTTGGGCAGTCATTGGGAAAAATGACTTGTATGGTTGAATAATTCATTTTCTACCCCCAAACCCTAAAAATTTGATAATACCCATCTGGGTGGACGGTATGACTGGAGGGTGAATGGTTGGGTACTAATGTAGCCCAAGGCATGTTTTGGACGGTATGTGGTAAGAACCGCCCAGATGATCTTAATGACTTAATCCTGTGATGACCTCCTATTGTAAAACAGTACAACCACAAGTCTATAATGGTGTCGACCTGGCTAACTAATTGGTGTCCACCGGTACGAGCTGCACCATTGGGGGACTCCCGTTCACCGTGAGCCCACGAGGCTACGGGTTGGGGCATGTGACTTACGGGACCCTAGGCGTAAGTCGCATGGCGCAAGAGGTGGTCTGGGTAAGTGGTTGTCGGGTTCCACAGGAGCGAAACCCTACTAAGGTGAAACCTTAGCGGGTGTGGCAAATACCGAGGGATGCCTTGTATAGGCCTTGTGATAATCTCCACTTGATTCACATGTCTAAGGAAACGTGTGTTCATATCAAGATGGTAATCTCTTGTGGGTAAAGATGTACAATCTCTGCAGAGAATAAAACTGTTGAATAGTGCCTACGGTCCACAAGTGTATAGGAACTTACAAGATATAGTTCTATTTTAAAAACTTTTGTGGGTGGGTTGAAAAATGTGCGGGGCTAACCTAGCACTTGATTTGGATTTTCCCTGGGTATTCTTACCCAGTGTTGGTAATAGGTGGGTATGACCACCGTTAAAAAGAAGCATGAGCCAGAGTTTCGGACGGAGGGAATCTCTGCTGTTAATTATTGCACAACTAATCTCAATACAAATGCAATTAGGTTAAAATGCTAAGTGTTAGGATTTTTCTAATATCGGTATTTATAAATGTTGCTTTACGCAAATGAAAGAACCCGAGCCATCCTTGATAAACTGTGCATGTATATTATTCCATCTGTGTATTGGCTCGCGAGCACGGTAGTTGTGCTCACTCTCACTCCTCCCAAACCCTCCAGATGATGTGGACCAGGGAGACTACGCCTATCACGAGGATCCCGAAGTCGACGGACCCGGGTGCGATGAAGAGTAGTGTAGCCCTGTAGTATAGGCCCCGTCTCAGTCTAGTGGACTTGCCGGTGCTTGCGTATAACCAATATTACCCAAACCCTTGGATAATATTAGTCGTACACAAGACACCCCGGTCGCTGCCTGTGGAGAGATAAACCCCATCCCCTTTTGCTTCCGCTGTAGCCACGAGCTTTTGTGATGTAATATATTTGGCCTGACGGCCCTGCTGTAAAAACTTGACCCAACATGGTCTATGTTACTCTGTTGCTTGTAATATATGTGTTGGTCTTATTTCACGTTTGTATGAGACGAACCAGTCATGTACCTGTGAGTGCTACCTACTGATCCAGGGAGTAGCACAGTGTTTCACAGAGGATTCGGAACTACGAAATCCGGGTCCGACAAATACTCCATGGAAAGTGCTAGACTGATCCCATAAACGTACGTGTCATTAGATGTGTAGTCAGTTGAAAGTCAAGTCGATGTGTAGTCACTTGGAAGGCAAGTTTTTAAGCAACAATTACCTTATCAGCCACTGAATTGGTGAATATGGCTATTTTTGAAGCTTGCAAGGAAGCAGTTTGACGAATTGGTTTGTTAACTGAGTAACATACGTCTTGTACAAATACATTTTGTGATAGTAGAGTGATTTTTAATTACCTTACAAAGGATCATATTCTCCATGAAAGAACAAAACACATTGACATCAAATATTACTACATTCAAGGTGACATTGATGAAAGGGACATTAAGGTTAGCTAGTATGATGACAAAATCAGTTCTTGCAATTAAGACCCCGTTTGGGATAGCTTATCAACCAACTTTGCAAAATCCAAAAGTTGGCCCAAACACTGCGCTTCCCAGCTTCTTCTCGGAGAAGCACAAGCCGGATTTGTATAAAGAAGTGCAAGCCAGCCAGCCTGACCAAGCTTTTGCGGGTTGGACTTTTGACAACGCCACTGGAAGTCGGGTAGAATTACCAACCCATACCAAGGTAAAAAATCCGCAAATCCACTCACCTCTTCACCATTCGGCCTCCCCACCGAGTGCTCCCCCACACTCTAAGGTGGCGCGAATAGTTCGGCTACACCCGCGCCGCCTCCCACCGCTGCCGCTGGCCGCCACGCTGCCACCCTCCACCGTTCATGATGACCCCTTCTGCCGTTCGCGATGTCGTCTCCACTGCTGTTCGCATCGTCCCCTCGATCGGCTACTTCGACTCGTCCACAACGACTTCTCCGTCGTCTGCGACCATGCCCTCCGCCATCCTCGTATGCAAGCGTCGCATACCTCTCAGTTGTCCTCCCTACATCAGCGATCCCATGCTAGCTGCTCTGCAGATCTGGTATGCTGCGGCGCAGCTAGCTGGAGGCAGTGGCCCAACGACGGTGACCACCAGTAGTTACGCGGAGGTGACAGCCACCCGTTAGGCTGCTAGATCTTTTTATTTTATTTTTCCTGATCGATTTTGGTAATTTCTTGTTTGAATTCCGTGCCAGTAATAATGTTTGTACTTTGGATTAGTGAATAATGCCGTTCTTTTCAGATCGTGGCAAACAGGGATCCTTGGTGTTCATGTGCGTTCATGTGTAGATAAATTGTTGATCCTTGGTGTACGTTCATTGATCCATGTTGCGCTCATTGCATCGAGTGCCCTCTAATAATATTGTTTAAGTGAGCTATTTCAGTCCTGAGTTTTTGTCAATGGTGCTGGTTTTGTTTCTGGAAGTGCATAGCTATTTCAGGAATAATGAGCACTTTAGGCAGTATTATTGGATTGTAAAAACATAACAAATTTTAATTCACAAGAAACAATTCAATTCCCATTGAGAACTTTTCCCATGTTCCAAACGGTGCCTTATAAATCTCATTGTCCCGTGTTTGTAATTCTCCTTATATAGTGAATTTCGCCAACGTCCAGTTCACTCATGGTTTTTTCTTACTAGAGTTTTCCACCTTAAATTCATGTCACATTTTCTCTAGTTTCATCCCTTATTTCATAACGGAGGCCATCTTCTTTTAAACTCCTACAACTTTGTGCCTATTGATTGTTTTATTCTCATAGCTAAGCTGTATTACCTTGGCTTTCATGATCAATGAATAACATAAATGCCTTTTAAACTTGAGAGTTACTCAAATATAATGCGGATCAATTATAATGGAAGAAGTATTACCTCCTTAAACGGCTGAATGGACAATATCCCCGTCATACAAACAAGGAAGATGAATAACATCCATTGTCCTATTGGTACGTGGTCAACAATATCTCTAGGATCGGGATCATCAGTAAGTGATTTGGCTACTACAGAAGTCATTGAAATGATGTAGGTTGCAAAGCCACCTAGAAGAAATGTGAACAACAAACAAATTTGTAAATCTGAAAATTGTGACGTAACATATAACCGCGTAATGTAAAATGACCAGATAAGAGGAAAGCGTATACCATGTATATACCTATGCTTAACTAGAAATAGGGGGCTGTCTAGGTTTTTGAACCAGTAAAACAGATTCAGAATAAGGAACACACATCTCATAGCTAATCCAATGGCAAAAAAATCGACTTGTATCTATTTATCTGTATAACGCATATTTAGATTTTGCACGGGAACCAAGGACGAAACAGATTTACTAAACTACCCTTGTACTCCCTCTGTTTGAAAATATAAATAAAACATATAAGTATTTGGCAAGTTTGTTCTAAAATATAAGCTGCATGTGCATGACAAGTAGAAAAGAACCGGAGGTAGATCACTAATATCCAGACAACAGCGCACCCTATATACAAAAAGCGGTGGGAGCTCAAGCTAGCTAATACCATTACAAGCGAAAAGCTGAAGTACTAAACTAGAAGCGTTGTGGTTGTGGTTACCGGTGAGAGCTGTGTTAATGCATGTGTTGATGGAGGTCTGGAGGAAGATGGTCTCCTGGCGCGTGAAAGGCAGCGCGGCGATGCCGCAGCGACGCAGAAGGGTGATGACCCACTTGAGGAAGTAGAAGCTGAGGACGCTGGTGGGCATGGTGAGCGACGGCACAATGCCGGCCGTCATGTGGATCCGCAGCGCCACAAAGCAGAAAACGATCCCGAGCACCACCGACAAGGCCATCGACCGCAGAGTCACCTGCTGCCATATCCCCGGCATCGGCTGCGCCTCGAACGCCCGCTCCACCGACGACGACGCCCTTGGGTCGCCGATTGTTGCGTCCATGGCGAGCTGCGCTAGATCGAGCTCGAGCTCCCTCGGCTTGGGCTAGAGTTGCGATGGATCGGAAGTGATGGCGTTGTTGGTTGCTTCTTCAAAGGAGGCACGCCTGGGATTGTGTGTGCTGAGAGGTGGAGAGGGAGTGTAGCGGGAGAGTTGCAAAAATAGCGTGAGAACAGACGTTGGTTGGGGCACCTAGTAGTTAGTGCTTACTTTGGTGGCTGTGAGCGCTAAGATGGAGCAGTTCGTTGAGAGAACAGAGCGAGGGATCCATCATCCATTTGTTTGCCTTCTGCTCCAGCCATCCGAACGTATCTGTGCCTTGCTTGTGTATGGCCCAGGAGCCTCGCCCATATACCCCGGGATAAAGGAATTGCAACTGGCGAAATTTCCGAGCCCACGCCATAGGGGAACGGTTGGATCTCAAGGGGGAAACAAAATCCTGGTCCAACGTACCATGATTGAAAATAGGATAATACTGTTGGGCTTGGCCCAGATCCTATACTGTTGGGTTTGGCCCAGCAGCTGGCCCATGCTCATGTATGGGCGTTTCATCATAAATTCTAGCAGAGTCTGTAGACTATAAATAGAGGGTGCTAGTCATTGTAAAAGACTGATCGTATGAAGAGCAATAAAGAGAAGCAATAAACCTTCTACATCTCAGTGTTCAATCTCCCATTTTGTTCTTGTGTTTTTTTGCATTGTTTGATGTGATTCTATGTTTGTCTACGAGGTGGTCGTTTGGACTGGACTCGCTAGCGATGGTTCCTCAACACGTTATCAGCACGATCAACTCTACTCGGATTGAAAGGTAACCGTCGTAGCACGACACTCGTATATTGAATCGTTTTTCTAGATTTCTTTCAATTATGCAAATTTGGCTCACTAGATTGTATCCTACGATGCAAATCCGCTCTAATATACCGCGATCCTACTTGAAGTCGCCGGCACAATGCCGATCGGTAGATTACATGAAAAAGTGGATGTTGATTGTACCGTAGATTGGAAATTGCAAATCAGTTCTAATCTACCGCGAACCGACTCGAAGTCACCGACCACGCCGATTGGTAATTGTATGAACAGTGAGCATGAACAGTGAACATGAACAATACTGGATGAACGGTAAAAAAATCACACGCCACCCGCATGCGCCGTGCGACGTTGGCCTGGAGCTGTGCCACCGCCGCCACCCACATGCGCGCTTATCGCCGCCGCCCTCCTCGAGCCGCGCCACCGGTAGGGCCGATGTCACCTCGGCGCTGCGCGCTCGCAGTGCACCACGCCGAGTCTTTGTTCGCCGCCGCCGCCACGGTCACCTCGAAGATGCACCACCGAAAAGCACCCGTGAGCACATCTTGTCCTCCCGCACGAGGCGTCACCGTCGGCGATCGCCTCGTGCTCGAAGCCGCGCCCACACTTGTAGTCTTGAAGACACACCGCCCGAAGCAAGAAGAAGAAAAAAATAGTGCTAGCCCCCGCACGGGCGCGCCGAGCCACCATCGGTTGCCAAAGCGCCGCCGCCATCCTTCCTCTGTGGCCACCTCGCCATGCCTCGTCGCGCCGCCCATCGACCACGCATCCGACGCGCGCCACCGCCGCCTCCGGCCTTGAGCGCCAGTGGCGATCGCCATGGCGCGCCGCTGCGTGGCGGCGGCTGCGCCGCGACTGCCACCACCGACCCTCCACATGGAGCACTGCTTGCCGCCGTCCCTGCCGTGCTGCATCCGCCGTCGCGTGCCGCGACTCCCGCTAGACCGCCTGCCTACGCTGATCCGGCCAGCCGAAATCAAGCCCCGAGCAGCCGCCTCCTAGCGCGTCTTGTAATACCCTGAATGTCGTTTCGGCGTAAGTTTTTTAATCAATCGCGAGTCGCCGTTTTTCGTGAATTACGGGAAGGGAAAAATATTAATTGTAGAACAATAGAAAAGGAATAAAATATATTATTTTTTTAAAAAAAAATCCAGGTTTGGGCTGCCTGGGAGGTGGGCTGACACCCTTGGGCCAGGGGCCCAAGGGGGGGGCACCCCTCCCCATGCCGCACCCCACCCTAACTCTTCCCCCTTTTCTTTTAACCCTAGGGCCCCTCCTCTTCCCCAATCTCGCCACCCCCCGCCTCTTCCTCCCTTGGTGGCTGCGCCCCCATCCCAAGGAGATCTCCCCCATTGCTGCCCTTGGAGAAGGAGAAGATGGAGAAGGCAAAGAAGGAGAAGGAGAAGAAGGAAGGAGAAGGAAGGAGAAGGAAGGAGAAGAAGAAGAGGAGGAAAATTTTGGGGAATTTCTTCAGTTAGGTAATTTTTCCACATCCCAAACCCTCTGTTCTTAGGAATAATTAGGGTTCTTGGCACGGATTTTGATGGGAGAGTTTAGATTAATTGCCCGATTAAGGTTTACTGCTTGTCTGTTAGTAGATTGATTCGCGTAAGCCTTGTTGCTTTCGGTTTTGATCTAGAAAACGAATTTTCTCTGCGGGTCTTCCCAAGCGGAAAGTTGTAGAGAATTTCGGATGCATCTGCTTTTTTGGATTTTTCTACCGTGGGATCAGGAGATACGGAGTCGGCAATACATTGTCCGTCGGTAGGCGATTGGTACAATCCGATTGTAATTCGGTTTTAAAATAGTAGATGAATTTTATGGTTAGGGCCGTAATTGAGAAAGTTGTAGATAATTCAGAGTTCTAGTTGTTGTACAATTTTCAGAATTTTTAGACCTCTCTGTCATGGGGACGCTATTTAGTTTCATTGTCCATCGCCAAATCGAAAGTTTTCTCTGTTTAGGGCATTAAATTACATCTAGTTATGATCCGAATAAAAATAGGAGTTCTACATGAAAATCATAGGTTTTAAGTCACGATTCCGAAAGGTATCATTTGTTGTATTTGCTTCATTATTTTTAAAAGTTACGAATTGTGAAGCGGCTAGCTGCTGCGAAGGGTTCTCGCCGCTCTCTGACGGAGGAGGGTTTGTGCGGGTTCGGGTTTAGCGGCGCTTGCAATTATTTTTGATGTGCTTGTATGCTATGGCTTGGTCTTGAGAGATGCCTTTTGGATAGGTGGTCTCGACCTTGAGCGTTCTTGATTGTTTTGCTACGATTCGTCGGTTCGAGGCAAGTGATCGTAGCGGTGGTTGCTACCGTTTAACCTGTTCATCTTTCTACTTGCAATTTACATTATTATCTTAATTTGATACATGATGCCATGATTGCATAATATTTTAATGGTAGATATGATAGCAAATTTATATCCATTGATATGTTGACATTGTGCTAGTAGACATGTGCAATTCTTGCTTAATGTTACAATGCGGACCTGAAAATAACATGTGGTGGATGTGAATATATTGAGAGCATGTTAATGCTCCTTGTGGATGAATTAATGTGATTAATGGAATATCATATCATTCATATCATATCATGTCATTTGCATATGTGGATGTCGCTGCACTTAGCCGCGACCGCACTGCCGTCTGACATTGTATATTGCCGTAATACGATGCACCTCTTCGCCCGCGGAAGTGTCGTATATTGCCGTAATACGATACATTGCAATTCCTGCCCTGGCAAGAGTGATGTGGAGCATAGCATGAAGCATTCATATGCATTTAATGGATATTTAAATGGCTGCATTCATATGCCATTTAAAAAACCGAAATTTGATGAGGTTTGATTTATGGGAGTTTGTGGTGGCTTATTAATTGTGGAAACGACTTGTGGTTGTGTATGTATGAAATTAATGATGATGTTTATTTGTTCGTAGTTGAAATAACTTGTTAAACTGTTTGCTTGCTGAGATTTTTATCTCACCCTTGTCTTCCCCCCTCCCCACAGGTGGACTTTGAGCTTGCATTGGGAAGGGTAGAGCAGCACCACAATGATGCACATGGATTTTGTCTTAATGCTGAAATAAAGTCATAAGAATTCTAGTTTTGCTTAGCTATCTTATGGAAGATTGCTTCAATGTTAATTTGGAACCGTTCCTTTGGTTATTATGTTTAAGTTGATTTTGAATAATGCATTGTTCTCCTTATTATATTATTTCCTAGTAGTTTATGCTTCCGCTTGTATTATCCTGTTAATTAAATGTTGCCAGTTTAATTTGTCTTGCAAATTGGCTAGTGGTAGAGTAGTTTAGTAGCAACCTAGGGTAATGTGGGTCTTGGTGTGTTACAGTTGGTATCAGAACGGGCTTTAGGTCTGTGGTAATTAAATAATTAAATTGACACACTTGCACATGTAGGTTGGGGAAGGGTTTACATATTTTGCATATACCCTGTTGAATTCATCGCTTATTTGCTTGTGTTTTTTTTTGGCTTGATGTTTTGTTCTTGCTTGACCGTGGATGGTGGTGGCTGTAGGATGCCGTCTACGCGTAGAAGCTGTGGCCGTGAAGCTACGCCCGCGGGCGCACCAACTGCAGTCGAGGAGGCCGAGGTTACTCGGTCGGTGGTGGTAGCCAGAGGAGAGCCGTTAGCCCTTGTGAGGGCCATGGCAAGAAGAGCCGAGTGCATTGAGGCAAGGGCGGCGAGACCCACAGGGTTCGTCTTTGTTCGATCTTGGAGGTTGCGGCAGAGTTGGAGAAGTTAGCGGCCTCTCGCTCCGTGAGTGGGTATGTCTGAGGCTGGAAAGCTTTAGTGGTGCGGCCCCTCCTGTTCAGGCCGCAGACTAGCTGTCCTTTGTGAAGGACAAGACGGAGGCTTTCGAGGTGATTGACTCCGATCGTGTGCGCTTTACGGCGCAACTTCTAAAGGGAGAGGCTCAGATCTGGTGGAAGGGAGTGCAGACTGCTCGTATGGCTGCTCATGGAGAGCTGTCGTGGGAGGAGTTTGTTCGACAGTTTGAGAGAAGGTTCTACCCTGAGACCTTTCTGGACAAGATGAAAGTCGACCTGAGCAAGTACTCGCAAGACAAGCTATCTGTGGCAGAGTATGAGGTTAGCTTCAACCAGATAGTCCGCTTTGCTTCGCATGTGGCACGGGATGATGCGGAGAAGGCCAGCGGTTTAAATCGAGGCTCGGACCTTGATCCGCCACCTGTTAGGTGCTTTTCCGATCACAGATTTTCGTACCATGGTGGAGCAGGCTTCAGGGATCGAGATGCAGCAGGCTTACTCTGACGAGATCCTCAAGGCCCTTGGAGGAGATCAGCCTCGTGGTCATAGCGAGAAGAAGGGCTTCTCTAGAGGCCCTGTTCACAAGAAGGGGAAAGGTCTCGCCACCAGCCCTACCGAGGTAGTGCAGGCGATCCAACTCTGCCGAGGGAGCTCTCTGCGATCTGCGCCACCAGAAAGCCCGGCCGGGCTTGGTGTGTTTTCGGTGCGGAGATCCGCATCGGAGGGCCGACTGCACTTGGAGCGGACAGTGTTCTATCTGTGGCAATAGCCACAAGGATGTGGTGTGCAGGCAGAATCCCAAGGGGAAGCTGCAATGGGAGTTAGCGCCTTCACCTTCAGCAGGCTCGACTCGTCCTGACGGCACCGTGCGGATGATGGCTGCGGCTCCTACCCCGCAGTTCTTGCCCGCGGCCCCTACACCGCGGTACTTGCCGGCGCCATCAGCACCTTCGACGCTCGTCTCGGCGCCTCCACCTGGAGGATACTGGGTCCAGCTTCCTGCGGCGCCTGTACCTCAGTGGACTCCTACGCCGACTTTCGTGGGCGCGGGAGGTTCTTCTTCTCCAGCTGTTCCCGCGGCGTATGCCATGCTAGCGTCTGATGGCAGGGATCGTGGAGACGTGGTGACAGGTACCTTATCTGTTGATTCTGCTGATGCTTCTGTTCTTTTTTATTCCGGGGCTAGTTTCTCTTTTGTCTCGGAGTTTTTTGTTCAGCGAGCAGGTCTGTCCGTGCAGTTTGTGGGGAGAGCTGTGGTTGTTAGTTCTCCCAGCGGGCTTATTTCCAGTACCCGTGTTTGCCCTGGTTGCGTGGTGGTTCTAGCAGATGAGTAGTTCGTGGCGAATTTGGTGGTTATACCTTTGGAGCCTTTCGATATGATCCTTGGCATGGATTGGCTCGCGCAGCATCAGGCTGTTATTTCTTATTTCTGGAAGACGGTCACGTTGCGGTCTCCGTCTGGGCGTGAAGTTGTCTTCCAAGGGAGTGCCCCGATACACTCTCGTTCTTGTGCGCTTGTTCCCCAATCAGCGAATGTAGAAGTCTGGTCTTCTGTGGGTCATGGTTGAGGGACACGAGGTTGTTTTGGGGCTGGAGGATATACCTGTGGCTTGCAGGTACCCAGATGTTTTTCCTGTTGAGCTTCCAGGTCTACCACCAGAACGGGAACCAGATTTCCACATTGACGTTGTTCCAGGTACGCGGCCTATTTATAAGTCCCCGTATCGGATGGCACCTGTGGAGCAGGTGGAGTTGAAGAAGCAGTTGGATGAACTCCTAGCTAAGGGGTTTATTAGACCGAGCACGTCGCCTTGGGCTGCTCCGGTCTTGTTTGTGGGAAAGAAGGACGGCACCAAGAGGCTTTGTGTGCATTATCGCGCACTTAATCAAGTGACGATCAAGAACAAGTACCCTTTGCCTCGCATTGAAGATCTTTTTCGATTAGTTGAGAGGTGCCAAAGTATTCTCCAAAATTGATTTGCAGTCTGGTTATTATCAACTGCGGATCAGGGAGGAGGATATAGAGAAGACATCTTTTAGCACAAGGTATGGGCACTTCGAGTTTGTCGTTATGTCTTTTGGATTAACAAATGCCCCTGCTGTCTTTATGGAAGCCATGAACAGGATGCTCCATGAGTACCTGGATTCTTTTTTGGTGGTTTTCATCGATGACATTCTGATTTATTCCAAGATGGAGGAGGATCACGAGTTGCATCTCAGTCTGGTCCTGGAGGCCCTTCGGAGGAATAAATTCTATCTGAAATCAAGAAGTGTGCTTTACGGGTCGTCAGAGGTTGGATTTCTTGGTCATACCATCAGTCAGCATGGTATTACAGTGGATCCGAAGAATGTGGCAGCGGTGGTGCAGTGGCGTAGGCCAACCAATGTGTCAGAGATCCAGAGTTTTCTTGGTTTTGCCGGTTATTATCTGCGCTTTGTGCAGGATTTCTCCATCATCGCCAAGCCAATGACCCGACTCACGCAGAAGGGTGTTCCTTTTGTATGGACAAATGATTGCGAGCCTGGTTTTCAAACCCTGAGGGCAAGCTGGTGAATGCACCTATTCTATCCTTGCCCGAGAGTGGCAAGCGCTTCACGCTGTACACGGATGCTTCGCGGATTGGTCTTGGTTGTGTGCTGATGCAAGGAGGGTGAGTTATCGCTAATGCTTCTAGAAAGTTGGAAGTTCATGAGCAGAACTATCCTACTCACGATTTGGAGTTGGCAGCTGTTGTTTTTGCTCTGAAGTCTTGGAGCCATTATCATGACGGGAGCGGTGTGACATCTTTCTCGATCACAAGAGACTTAAGTACATATTCACTCGTGAGAGCTGAATTTGAGCGTGGAGGTGGTTGGAGTTGATCAAAGATTATGATCGACTATCCAATATCATCTGGTAAAGCCAGCGTATTGGTGGCCTTGAGCAGACAGAGTCCCTCGGACAGCGATGTCTTTGATCTCGGAGTTTGAGAGGATGGGTATCTCTTTTGTCTCACTTTGGGTTGCCCGAGCGAGACATAGATGATTATTGATCGCCATCCCCGGCGTGTTCGAGAGGCTCAGCAGCACGATCGGCTCCTTTTAGAGGTGCGGAGGAGGATCTCGGGGGGACGTTCCTAAGATTTCAGTTTGGACGAGTGTGGTGCAGTTCGCTTCAGAGGCCGATTGTGTGTACCCCAGAAATCAGAGGTGAAGGATGATATTCTTCGTGAGGCTCACCGGACTCCGTACTCTGTACATCCGGGAGAGACCAAGATGTATCTAGATCTTAAGCAGGTCTTTTAGTGGAAACGCATGAGAGTGGACATCTCTAAGTATGTCGCTTCTTGTGGCATCTGTCAGCAGGTGAAGGCCGAGCATAAGCGGCTTGCTGGTTTGTTGTAGCCTTTGGAAACCCCTGAGTGGAAGTGGGAGCACATCACTATGGACTTCGTGGTCGGATTGCCGCGCTCTCCTCGAGGGCGAGACGCTGTTTGGGTCGTGATGGACAGGTTTTCCAAGTCCACACACTTCATTCCAATGAAGACAACCAATACAGTGTGAGATCCGGCTCCATTGTATATCCGAGAGGTGGTGAGACTGCATGGTGTGCCTAAGTCAATTGTTTCTGACCGGGATGCCAAGTTTGTCTCTAAGTTCTGGTAGAGTCTTCAGGCTGCGGTGGGCATGACAGTATCCCTCAGTACGGCTTTTCATCCTCAGACAGACGGTCAGTTGGAGCGGACCATTCAGACTTTGGAGGATATGCTCCGTGCTTGTGTACTGTCTTGGAAGGGCAGTTGGGAGGACCATCGGCTTTGGCGAGTTAAGCTTATAACAATAGTTATCAGGCGAGCATCAAGATGGCTCCTTTTGAGGCTTTGTATGGCCAGAGGTGTGTTTCTCCTCTTTGCTGGGATGCAGTGGGTGAGAGATCTTTGCTTGGTCCAGACCTTGTTTAGCAAACTATGGAGAAAGTGCGGGGAATTCGTCAGAACTTGTTGGCTGCTCAGAGCCGACAAAAGAGTTATGCGATGTTCGGCGCCGTGAGTTGGAGTTTGCGGTTGGTGACTGGTGCTCCTTCGAGTGTCGCCAAGTAAGGGCATTGTTCGTTTGGTACCACCGAAACTTAACTGCGGTTCATTGGTCCTTTTCCGGTGGTTGCTCGTGTGGCGGTTTGGCCTATCGTTTGGAGTTGCGAGCTCGTTGGCGGTGTGCACAATGTTTTCATGTGTCTATCTTTGAGAAGTATTTGCGGGATCCCGAGCACAAGATCGACTGGGGCGAGTCACGGTGGATCGAGATCTCACTTTGGAGAGTCGCCAGGCGTATCTTGGATACTTCGAGAGGGTCTTGAGGAATAAGACCATCAGTATGTGAAGGTCCTCTGGCGTTTGATTTTGACAAATAGTACTAGAGCTCCCCAAGGCTATGAACTTCGGTTGAATGTAACCTTTACTCTGTAGTTCTTGATGCGCTTCTTCAACTCTGCTAGATCATTCGCCGGCATCTGTAGGGTCGCTTCAAAATTGGAGCGATCCACAGGACTAAGTCAATTAAGAACATTATGTCCCGGTCCGGTGGCATACCAGGTAATTCCTCCAGAAAAATATATGGATATTCTTGTACCACAGGTATATCTTCCAGTTTTACTTCCTTTAAGCTGGTCATGATAGAACTTCTTCCCGTAGAAGTCTTAGATCTGAACTCTACTGAAATCCCTTGTTCATTGGTGAGGTTGATAGATCTACTAGCACAATCATCTGCCTTGATTTTTGGCAAGCCAGTCCATTCCAAGAATTACATCAATCCTTGCGAGCATAAGACTATTAAGTTCTTGAGAAAGTTGCTCGAGAGATTTCAAAGGTAAGATTTGGGCAAAAGAAACTAGCTCTCATTTAGAGCAGGGAATGGATTAACATGGGGTTAACTAAGGGAGATAGATAACCCATACTTTTCTACAAACTTATTTGACACAAAAGAATGCGAAGCTCGGAATCAAATAAAGCGATCACGTCTTGAATTGACAAGGAACATACCAAGAACAACATCAGTCTTTGAAAGCCTCCTCTGCGGTGGCGTGATTCACACGTCCCTTCATGAATTGACCGGTGGTCTTGAGGGACCGCCGGAACCTGGTAGTCTGTATTTAACTTAATGGGGTTGTAGCCTGTTGCTTCTTTGGGCATTTATTGGCATAATGCCCCAACTCATTGCAATGGAAACAAGTTATTCCTGTTGTTGTGGGAGTTGGCTTTTCTTTGAACGACCTCGGATGAACTACTACAGAATCCGGGAGTATTTGGGCGCTGGCATCGAGCTGGAATTCTCGGTGTAGTAGACTGGAATCTTCCGCGCTAAGGTGGCTGAGACCGAGTGAAACGAGGCTTGGGCAGTCCTCCTGAGTTAAACTTCTGAGCGGCCATCCTCCGCTTACGGTTCTCCATTTCTTGATATTTGCCTTCCTGGTGTATGGCCTTATTTACTAACTGCTGAAAGTCGGTGAAATCCTGAGAAATCAAACGAACAGAGAGTTCGTCGGTCAACCCTTCCAAAAATCGCTCCTGCATGTCTTCATCTCTCGCTACATCCTCAGGGGCATAGCGAGTAAGTTGGTTGAACTTATGCAGATACTCGCCGACTGAACGGTTTCCTTGGCGAAGAGAGCGAAACTCCTTCTTCTTCAGTGTAATCATGCCAGATGGAATATGAGATCGGCGGAAAGCTTGCATGAACCCATCCCAAGTGATTTCTTGGGCATTAGTATGGGACATGCTGAAGTTATCCCACCATTCTGATGCGGGACTAATCAACTGATGAGAGGCAAATAAAACTCTCTCACGATCTGTGCATTGAGCAATATCCAGCTTCTTACCAGTGGCCCTGAGCCAATCATCTGCGTCCATGGGTTCCGTGCTACTAGAAAACGTCGGCGGACGCATCCTCATGAACTTTGACAAAGTCACTCTGGCTGGAGGTGGAGGAGCATGATGAGCTGCTGACGCTTGAGTACTCTGGTTGCTGTTGAGAGACTGGGCTAGCAATTCAATCAGATGAGTCTGATTGGCTATCATTTGGCGCCATCAGGGCTTGATTGGAGGAGGTGGTGGTTGTTGAACTGGGTTTTCTTGATAATCAGCATTCTCATTTCCTTGCTCTCTAGCACTGCCACTTCCAGTGCGGGTAGTCACCATCTGCTGGACTCTTGACATATTAGACAAGAGAGACAGGAATTTCCAAGGGCTATAGGTCTAAAATAGCCCAAAATCAACAAACGCAAGGCAAGAACACTTCGGTAAAATAATTTAATTTAATTTAATTTATTAATTCATTATGGCTACCACAAGGGTATTGTAGCTCATAATTCGCAGCTAAAGGATAATTTAAGGACATATCTATGGTGTTACTGGGGTATAATCTGGCTCACTAGAACTAGCCTCACCTGCCTTGTAGTAGGCCAGTTCTTTTTCTGTAGCTTTCAACTTTTCTTCTGCGTCTTGTAATTTCCCATGCATGAGAGACAGCTCATCTAGGGTATTCCCGTAGGCACAATCCATGGCTCTGGCCAGATCCACCTGATGCGTGAGATTAGGACAGTCTTCATCTCTAGGCGGCGGAAGGTCTTGTCATCTTGGGTTGGGATGTGCATCGGGTAATAGTGGAACCCAGTGCCGTTGAGGCGGTGATCATAGATGTAGCGAAGTCGGCGGGTTGCTTCCCTGGCTGCATCCTGGATGCCTTCGGCGAAGGTGTCTCGTCGCATTGGGGCATCGAAGATATGGAAGTCTGTGTTCGGCGATAGGTTGGAGTAGAGGATCACTTCTACCCTCCACCGACCCTGATTTCCCACCTTATACTTGTATCCTTGATACGTCGGTCTTTCTTCAAAGTCCAAGTGCTGCATGATCTTCCAGAGAACTACGGCCCAATGACCAGCAAAAACACCATGGAAAATGGCATTGGAACTTCAGCCATCTACAATTTTTGAGAAGGAGATGAGTTAATAAATATTTTTCAAGAGAAAAGTTGAGAAATGACTCCAGAAGACCAAGTTATTTTTAATTTTCAAAAATAAATCCTTAAGGGTTTGATTTCCTTCTAGGTCACGACCTACAGTCGATATGGCTCTGATACCACTTTTGTCGAACGAGAGCGAAGGATCCAGAGTTCACTTGTGTTCACACACTTGTCGAGGATTTCTAGTGTACAGTCTCACAAAAGTGTTATCACAAACATATCAAGCGCTTTATTAATAAGTATGAGTTTATTCTGGCATGGGCGAGGCCAAATATATATATATAAAGAAAAACATATAGCGGAAGCCAAAAGATAGTAGACCACGATGCGGCACGAGCAATAAATGCGGAGTCGTAGCCTAAGCGTCGGATCCTCACCTTACGTATAATAATCTTCTCTGAATAATATTATTCAAAGAAGTATGAGCACAACTACAGTGCTATAAATTACACCAATCACAGAATTAGAATGCATGCATAAGTACACCAAGGAAGCTTGTAGGTGTTTATTTGCATAAAGCAACATTTTCAAATTTAAATAATTATACTAAGTTCCAAGGAAAAATTTTAATCCATATCTGAAATCATATTTTAAATTGACAATTTTATAGTGGATAACCTCCATAAGAAACATGGTGAAGGATACCCTCCTATCACATGGCTAACCGCTCAATTTTTACCACAAGGATTACCCATGCTAAAACATGTTCAAAGTTATTTTAAAACCAAAAATAAAATCTAACTTAGAGTAGCTTTGCTCAGCATGTCCATGACCGTGGACACGGCTATTCGAATAGATTTACACTCTGCAGAGGGGTACAACTTTACCCACACGAGATAATTTGACCGTTATGTCGGCCAATGCACGCTTCCTTAGGCGTGTGACTAGGCAATTATCACAAGGCGTTTCCAATGCACTACCTCACTACTAATATGCCTGCTAAGGTTTCACTTCCATTAGGCTAACCACCTGCCGGAAACCCCCACTTGCGCCAAGTGGGAATAAAGTCTAACCGACACCCACACAACAAAAATGGCACAAACAATAATGAGGTAAGACAAATTATTAAGCACAGTTACGCCCATCTGAACATGTGGTAGTCTGGTGGAGCTTTGCAAGATGCGGCTCAAAGACCGGTCCTTAACCTACTTGGGCAACTTTCAATAAAAACCCTGGGCCTCAATCCTAACCAGACGAGCCCGTGCATAAACCTGCACCCACCAACGGTCCATTTTTGCCCAAGTACAAACCATTTTTTTTATTTTTATAATTTTCAAAGTTATTTGCAAAAGTCCACCATGACAAAACAATGTCATAGGCTTTTTATCAAATTTTGAAATTTTGGCTAAATTCTCCCAAAATCAAATATTTCATGGTGTAAGCACTTGCTAAGCATATATTTATTTTTAAATTCATTTGACTAAGGTGACAAGGAATTGGTAATACAACATTAAAATTTGGCTTTACAAAGGAATTGGAATAATTAAGTATTTAAAACAGGAATTTAAAATAATTAAATACAATTATGCATGCAATAATAATTTAAAACAGAATTTAAATAATTTTAAATATTGGGGGCAAAATGGTTAATGGTGTAACTTGTCTTGCTCAAAATCTTGGTATTCTACTTCTTTAATAGGGTCAAGCTCTCCGGAGTCGTCAAAATCTATACGCGAGAATAATCCAAATTTAAACAGAATTCAAATGAACTCAAATAAATTCAAATGAAAATACAAATTAACTCCAAATTAAATAATTTTGGTTTAGTTAGCTAGATCTTGATTTTATACAAATTTAGCAATTTGAATCACCTAAATCGGAGTTAGTACGAAGAAATACGAGCTCCTGGAAGTTTAAATCTAAATTAAATTCCAAATTTAGAATTTCTTTTAATTTTTGAATTATTTTTCTAAAGGAAATTGGATTTATTGCGTCAGCGCACTGTTCACAGAGATTGACATGTGGGCCCGCACAGTGGTGGAATGAGTCCACGGCGCTGTGCGAGTCCACGATGAACCTGCGAGTCCACGATGAACCGGCATCTGAGCGATCGAAGGGAGGTTTGTCTTTGGCCTTGTGTGTCTTATGGCGCCACGCGCGATGAGGTGGCGGCCACGCATGCAGAGAGGGGAGGTGGCGCTGGCGTGGCATCGACGTGGCTGCCCACGCCGGCCGGGAGGAGGAGGCGCTCGGGGCCGTGGGCTCCGTGACAGCGGCGGTGAGCTCGTGAAGTCGCAAATTGTTCGGGAGGTGATCTTTGAGTCGATCGCTACAGCGGCGGAGGGTGGCGGAAGGTCGTCGGCGGCGAGTAAGCGGCGCGAGTTGATCGTTAGCGGGAGGGAGCTCGGGGTCTTGGTGGCCGAGTGCGCCAGAGGATCGCCGGAGGCGATGCGAAGGTGCGGTCGAGGGGGAGAGCTTGCTTCGCGAGTGGAGAAGAGGAGTTTCGGCCACGACGGGAACTACAGTGCGGGCGAGCTAGAGGCTTAGAGCGCGATGGGTGGGAATGAGATGCGGGAGGAGCGTGGTGGTGAGGTGCCTTTTATAGGCGAGAGGGTGGCCAGGAGGGAGATCGTCTTGTGGCGATCTCGGGCTTGAAGCGCGCGGCGCTCTGAGGGGTTAAGAGGGGTGTCAATGCCAGGAATGAACGCGGTGGGAGCTGGCGATGCTAATGCGCGTAAAGGCGGGAGTTAAGGCGGAGGGAATCGCGGCGCTGATGGAGCTCCAGAGGTGCGGCAATGGCGGCGTTGTCTCGGGCACGTGAGGGAGAAGAAGGGGGCGGGGATGAAGCACAGTACAGGGGCCCACAAGGCAGCGAGAGAGAAGAGGGGGAGAGGGAGCGGCGCGAGGGAGATGGGCCGGGGCGCACACAGTGCTGGGCTTCGGCCCAGTACTATTGCCGAGGATTTTAAATTCCTTTTCCAATTGATTTAATTCTAGAAATTCAAATAAGCTTTAGAAAATAGCAAATAAAGTCCAAAAATGTTGAGAAAATTCACAGAAATTCTCAAGAGCATTCTGGTCTTAAATAAAATAATTCCAACTTTTAATTGGCAATAGATTTTGCACATAAATTATTTTAGCTTTAAAATAATTAGGGAAAAGCTTTTAAAATTTCCAGAAAATCTACAAAAATAATTAAAGTCTTATTTTCAATGGCTGAAATTTTTGGGCTGTTACATTTATGGACAATAAGGCGATAAGTAATAAACTAAAATTTAAAGGGATAATATCCTCTGAGTAAACCGTGCTTTGATACCAAGATGATGCGAGTGCTTAGATCTTCTCGGCGTAGGATAGATACTCACGAGTCTTCATGAATTGTAATGATCCTCCAATGCGGTCTGAGGGCGAACACTCTTTAATCCGCCAAAACACACTCGTGTTGATTTCGCCAACCACCAGCGAAGATCTATCGTGCACCCAATTCCAGTGGAATGGTGAGCGATCTTGATTGAAGAAAACACTCCAAATTCCCTATGGAATTTCGGTAGCAAAGCTAAACTTGAAAACTTTAGTAGATTAATTTTTCTCAAACGTTGTCTGAGGTTACAATGGGGGTCTACCCCTCAATATATAGTGCTCCTTCTCCACCTCATGGCTGGCCAAGAGGACCAACACCTACTCTAATTCGGATTAGGAGTCCTAGTCCAATTCCAACACATTCCAAAACAAAAAAAGGAAACTCTGATTTTACAATCGTCACATTGTTTCGATCATATCTTTTGATGTGGGACGCATTTCGGAGTGAAGGAGGATCCATTGGATCGGGCTTGAAGTTATCTTTCCAGCAAGCCCAAGAACCCCCAAATCAGACTCCGTTTGTGAAAGTTATGACCATTTTACTCCGGACTGTCATGCTGATTCCGAATCCGAATTTGATGCTGATTCCGAATCCGAATTGAATCCAAACCTTCCTATCTTCAATTTCATTAATTGAAATGATTTGAATTCGTATGAAACATGAGAAATAGACTCTTGTGAACCTTTGGAAAGTCATGGCATAGCTTGATATCCTCCCAAGGTGTTGTACAAACATAATCATCAACTTTATCAACTATCGCGCGTTGGTCGGTTTGAATGTACAGCATGTACTCAAATAGCCATAACTTGTGGTAGAAAGCTCCAAATCACATGCCGTTTGATCTATTGGAAAGTAGACTTGATAAGCTTTCCAAATATATATATTGTGTATAGTAGATCCTTCCGAGTTTCTGCAAAGATCATCTTGAACTTGAGAAGCATCGTGTTCTTTGTCTTCCAATAAACCTTCTTCTTCAAACCTGAAAACAAGCGATGACCCGCTATTAGGTAGTATAATATTCTCAACTAATTTAAAAGAAAATTTAGGGAACAGATTCACCGGTTGGATAAGTTTCTCTTGTTTTTCAACACTCTTAGTAAGCTCATGTTGTTCTGAGGTTTTTAATGAATTGAAAACACTATATGAAACAACATAGCTAAGGATGTCCACATCACCATACATATCTATATATACAAATTGTGGATATAGTGGGGATATGTGCATGATCTTAGAGTGATGAGTTAATTGGCAATGGCGTTGTTGGTTTGATGAATCTCGCTTTTTCGGAAAACTTGGTCTTTGTCGAGTCATTGGCGGTCGGCCGTGAAGCCACCGGTCGAGACGGCCGTGTGGCGATCCGGCCAAGCAATGCTTACCGGTCCGACCGGCCACAGTTTATGATGGAGTTTGGGGCTAGACCAAAATGTAATACCCCGGCCTGCTCGTAGTGTGGCCCATGTGGCCTATGAGGAGTTGTGTGGTGGGATTAGTCCCACATTGCTTGTCTCAAGTGAGTTGTAGTAGTATATAATGTCTGTTGGATCCAAACGTAGCACCTCCGGGTTAACCCTTTGACACGAAGGGAGGACGAAAGTGTAAGTGGGGTGCTATGTGTGGGCGGGTCCGCCCCACGGTGGGCTGGGCATTGAGCCGATTTTGGGTCAGAGCATCAACCTTATTGCCACGGCGCGTGCGGGGCGCGCGGGCATATGGCGCATGGCACATGTGGGCCCAGAGGACACATGGCATGGCATATGTCTAAACCTTTGGGCGCCTGAGGCGTGTCTGAGGTGGTTCTAGGCATTTGCCGTATATGCGGTATGCAGTCAAGGACGTCAGCCCTTGAGGGGGGGTGAATGTAATACCCCGGCCTGCTCGTAGTGTGGCCCATGTGGCCCATGAGGAGTTGTGTGGTGGGATTAGTCCCACATTGCTTGTCTCAAGTGAGTTGTAGTAGTATATAATGCTGTTGGATCCAAACATAGCACCTCGGGTTAACCCTTTTACGAGCGAGGGCGAAAGTGTAAGTGGGGTCTTGTGTGTGGTAGTCCGCCGGTAAGTGGGCATTGATCCGATTTTGGGTCAGGGTGTTACACAAAAATAAGTTGTGTAGGCATGAGAGGGGAGTCTCCTGGATGTGATCACATAATTTTTGGAGCTCACAGTCAAAATTTCTATCCAGTTGAAAATTCCAGAGAGATTGCGGATTTTCAAGTTAAAAGTTGGCTAAGTCTTTTGGGGCGGTCAGACTGCCGTTATGGAATCGGTCGGACATTGGACAATCGGTCCGCCACCGGCTTGGCAGTAGAAGCGGTCGGACCGGCTTCCACTGGACTTGGCCATTTTGGCATTGTTGTGTTTGATGTTGTTTAATGTATGAGTTTCAATGCTTTATTGTTGCATATTGCATTGTTGAGCTAACGTGGGTCAAGTTGTGAAGAACTTGTTCCCAGAGATGATTTCTTTGTCTAATGCTATGCAGGTGGCTTGCAGGTCAACGATATCAACGGTGAGTTGGATCGGGACTAAGCTTGGAGAGCTGAGGACCAGAACGATCATGGATGCCAGGTGAGGTCGTGTGACTCGAGCATGGTGCGGATGGACAAGATGGATCGAGCAGGCGATTCGTTGCGGTTAGTTGGATCAAGCGGCGCGGGGTCGGTGCAAGTGCCTTGCGAGTTCGATGGGATTCGGATGGGAGAGACTTGCAGCATGATGAGGCCACGATCAACCTACACGTGGTGAAGCGGCGATTGCTTCAACAGATTTGTGTGTGTGTCCCATTTGTATTGGGCCTTAATGGGAGCCCATGAGAGAAACCCTATCCTCTCCTATAAATAGAAGGGGGGAGATGGAAAACCCCCCAAGCATCTCAAGCACTTAAGCTCTCATTTGCAAAAACCCTAGTTAGGGTTATGGTTTGGAGAGGAGAGGTTTAGAGGGAAATTTGTGTGTGTGCTCTTGGATTGAGCTCTTGTCCTCCTTGTGGGAGTGGCTTTACAAACAACATCTTGAATCAATCAATCTTTTGATGTTTGCTCAAGGATGAAGTCTCATTTGCCTTCTTCTCTCTTTTGATAATTTTGGTGCTTCCTTGATCCGGATGTTTATGCTTGGTCTCTTGACCGATTTTACCTTGCTATGATGTGTGGGAATACTCCTAGAATCATCTAGATCATCAATCCCCCACAAGCAAGTTTTGGATCAAGATTTTCATATTTCTAGGTTTTGAACACTTCTTTGGTAAAACCTAAAGAGATCGATTATTTGAAGTGGATCAGGACGATCGTCGCTAGAAATAGGTCTCAGATATCCTGAGGGAGGTGTGCTCCAAATTTGGTCAAGTTTCATTGGTTGAATCAAAAGTTGGACCAATTTTCGTTTTGGATTTGGGCTTTGTGCGCTGCCTCTGGACTAAATTGGTCTGACCAATTTTTCAACGCCGGTCCTACCACCCGACAATCAGACCGCCAATTGAGCGCGGTCCGACCGCCAGGCAGTCAGACCGCCAATTGAGCACCGGTCCGACCGGACCGGTCCGACCGGTCCAGTGAGATCAATTCTCCATTATTGTGTCTTGTAGTTAAGGGGGTAATCAAATTTAGCACAAGGCTTCCTCTGTGCATTTACTAATCTTCTTAGCTTTCATAGCTAAAGGAGAAAAGTGCGTGTTGAATTTGATTAAGGCGAAAAATTAAGAAAGCGCCTATTCACCCCCCTCTAGTCGCCTTTACGATTCTACAAGTGGTATCAGAGCCCGGTTAACTCTTCTCATAGATCTTAACCGGTCTTTGGAGTCATGACGACTGACAAGTATTCAACCAAACCACATATTTTTATGGAGTTGATTTTGCTTATTGGAAGGCCTGAATGCAGACCTACATCGAGGCTCAAGGGCACGCAATTTGGCTTAAGGTAAAAAATCCTTATGCGTGCGGTAGATGTGATGTGATCACTCAGGTGGAGTCCAACAGCAAGGATCGAATTTTTTTGATCCAAGGCCTTAGTCGATCGGAGTTTGAGCGAGTCGCTTATTTGCGGTCTCCTCATGAGATCTAGCGGACTCTCTGTGATTATCACGAGGGCTCCATTGCGATCAAGGAAGTGAGACATAACCAGCTCAAGAAAATTTACTCCAAGATCGAGCAAAGACCTGGTGAGTCTTTATATGAGCTGTGGGGAAGATTTTCTAAGATCCTTCATGATCTCCGCGCTGTTGACCTTGTTTTTTCTGAGTCGGAAAATGCACGCCAGCTCTTGGGTGCACTTGATGTGAAAGTCTAGGGGATAAAAATCACATCTATAAATGACAACATTGTCATGAGTGAGCTTACCATGGATAAGCTATACTCGAGGTTGAAGACGCATGCGATTGATTTTATCTCGCGTCTCCCCAAGACAGAGTCAATGGCTTTAGTGGTCGACCAATCTAAGGGTAGCTCTTCTGATTCTTTGGATGTTAGCTCATCGGGTTTTTCTTTATCAGCTTTGCATTCTTTGAGCGATGAGCAACTTGAGAGACTACCTGAAGATGATTTAGCCCTCCTATCCACCAAATTCACGAGAGCATACAACAAGGTGAGGAATAGGAGGAGAGGTGGCCCTATCACTTGCTTTGAAAGTGGTGAGCCAAACCACATTTGCTCTAAGTGCCCCAAGCTGAAGGGCAATGAGGAGAAGGAGTCATGAAGACATCCTTAAGCGAGGGATGCTAAACCCAAGAAGACAAACTATCGCAAGTTTGTCAGCCGGGTCCTTGCCGCTCTAGAGAATGTGAATATGAGCGATGTGGACTCGGAGACGGAGGACGACGAGAGTGACTCCCGTGGCAAGAAGAAGGTCCATGACTTCACAGGCATGTGTTTCATGGCCAAGAACAACGACAACGACTCCTCCAATGGCGAGGATCCTTTGTGATCCAGATGAGGTATGCCCTTAAACTGGCGATATGAAAAGGGATTTGGTGCTTGCTTGTAATATTCTGAAATAAATAAATAAATAAATAAATAAATAATAATAACGTCTTAAGAATTAGGTCGTAATTAATCAAATAGTACCGTGAAAATAGGATAATTCGAGTTTTTAAGAGCTATTTAAATAGATTGTGGGAATTCTAGAAAAAACCCTAGCGACTTTTCTTTTCTTTTCTTTTTTTTTTCCACCGCGTCGCCGCCAGCCAATTTTCTCTGTGCGCCGCGTTCTTTGTGCGTGCCTCGCCGGCGATCCTGCAGCGTGGGCGCGTTGCCGAGTCTTCTTCTGCTGCCATTGCCGCGATCGCTTCTGCCGCAGAGTCTTTCTTCTTTGCCGTGGCCGAGCTTTCTGCGTGGTTTTTCTGGGCCTGGCCGAAATCTTCGCTGCCGCATGAATTTTTTCCTTGACGCGGCCGGTGCTGCGTGGTTTTCTGGGCCGACCGAGTCTCTGCGCGTGGAAACCGGCGACTTGGCATTTGATTTTTCCCTCCCACTTGCAAGAATTGGCCGGCTGATTAGGTAGGTGAGAGTGTTGTGTGTTTAATTTGGTTTACTGCTATGAACTAGTAACGTGATTTGCTTTATTTGTGTTCGGCTAAGTCTAGTTAATCAATGGGAGATGACACTACTGCATGCATGTAGCGGCTAGCACTAGGATATTTACTACCGTGGTTTGCTTTGTTTGTATGTGTGTAGGAAGGCTTGATCAGTAAGGGAGATTAATATGATGTTTGTAGTCGGAGGTATCAATTAATAGATCCGTTAGCCTGCTGTTCTGTTGAACGATTTATTCGGGTACCTTAATGACGAATTTTGGAAATCTCATCTACTAGTTAATTGTAGATAATTTCGATATCTTTCTTTAGCATATTTAATCATGTCAATCGGACAAGTAGAATTCGAGTTATGATTTTCGGAAGACTGCTGTCTTGGTGGTTGTCGTCTTTCGACGCTGTTTTGGTAGATCAGATATTAAAAATAGTAAATCCACTAATTAGAGTTTTTGATCTACATGAAAGATGTAGATAATTGTCCAATGGTTCTGTAGAATCTGAGAACGCGAATTTTGGTTGAGTAAAACAAAAGTTATGAAATTAGTAAGACCTGCTGTTCCGAAGCGGACAGATCGGTTTTCTGGGCTAAAAACGGAGGGTTACATGATTTAATTAGAAGTCTTCGTAATCTAAGAAAATGTGGAGAATTTTATGAAGAATCCAGAACAGGGTGGTTTGTCGTGATCGGACTTTTGAGTCAAAAGTTACGTTCATTTTAGTACTAAGTCAGCAATAGGTAACTTTTCGGTACCGGAGTAGCATGGTATATTTGGGGACGTGTAGGAGCGTTGTCGATTGATTGTTGTTCTTATGATGCTGTAGCTTGTATTGAAATTGGAATATTTATTGTAGGAGAGGCGTCGTACTTATTGCCATCCTCTAGTCAAATCGTGCGTCGCAACTAGTAAAGGCAAGTGCATGGTAAACAGCGATCAATGATTGATCACTGTGATTCTTTATCTTTCAGTACCATTATTGTTGTGCTTTTATTTTATTTAATTGCAAACAATGGAATGACAAGGTTATATCTTTGTTGATAAACATGATGAAAAGTTGGATATGATGTTTATGTTGGAGTTTGCATTTTTCATACATAAGCATCTTTGCATATGGCGGTGATCATGAATGATCACAACTCCACGAGTGGAGGAGGTCCCGATCCTTATGGAGGAGCGGGCTTGAGAGTGAATGTTGTCGCGAGCATTCACTCATGCTATCTGATATCTGAAAGAAGTGCATGTGGACATGTAGTTTAGAGTTGCATTCATAAATGAGGTTAATGTATGTTAAACAAAGGGAAGGTAACAGCATGAGAATATTAATAGAAGTGCATGTGATGATAATGAAGTTATTGAATGCTGTTGATTTATTATTGTTCGTTGTATATTGATGTGTTTCTTTGAGTCGTGGACTCACCCTTGCTCTTTGTTATCTTTAGGTGATCTTCGAGGGCGCGTGGTGAGGCGAGTAGAGCACATGGACAACACATGATCATTTGCCATAAGAATCTTTTCATTCAAAATTGGATTACTCTTGGACATGTTAGGGGTTGAATAAAGTTTAGTACAACGTTTTGGACTAGACTATTTGTTTTAATGATTTGGATTCAGTAGTTGGTGCTATCCTGGTTATATCTCCCCTTGCTTATTTATTATCGATTGATCCATAATTATGCATGTTCTTTTGTGATCCATGGATATGTTTATTGTTGTTTTCTTGCTGTAATTTTTATAGCGTGTCGATAATTATTAGTATAAAGAGTAGTGTGGTGGCATTCTAGGCTCAGTGTTGGGCTGGGGTGTTACAGTTGGTATCAGAGCGGGCTTTAGGTCCGTGGTGAATAGATTAACAACATAGGCAAACTAAAATTGTTAAAAGTTGTTTTAGTTTAGTAAATCAACTAAAACTTGCTAATGGTTAACTAACCTAAAATTTGACACACTAGTGCCGATGGGTTAGAGAGAGTGCGAATATAGTTTTACGCTTAGTTATGTTGTTCATTGATGCATGATTTTATTTTGACCTTTGAACTCATTGTGTATTGTTGATTGTGGTTGATAGCTATGCAGGGGTAGAAGGCGTGGTCGTGGTGGCGCGATGCGTGGAGGCCGGCCAGCAGCGAGGTTCCGTGGAGCCACCTCCTATAGCGAGATGAGTCGATGGCGAGGGGTTCTTTGTTGACCCGCCTCGGTTGTAGTCGAGATGAGACCCCGCTTTCTTTGAGAGAGTTGGTGGGAGAGATCCGTGCTCTTCGTCAACAAGCGCCGGTAGCCCCTGTTCTTCTGCGGCATCTGTTGTTGCTCTGTCGCACATCCACCGGTTCTGGCGCGGATGTCGCCGAGTGGATGGGGTTGAGGTTGGATCCGTTTGTGAGTCGGGCACACCGTCGAGCGTGGTGGTTGCGTTACATGGAGAGGCGATTTGGAGCTTTAGAGATGTCTTCACATCGGAGGGTCCGTTTGTAGCCTTTGGTTTGAAAGGGCAGCGATATTTGGTGGGAGCGTGTTGTCTTGAGGACCGCCACTCAAGGGCCGATCACTTGGGAGGACTTTGTTGATCAGTTCAAGGGAAAGTTCTACCCCTACTCTTTCGTTGAGAAGATGGAGGTTGCCTTGGCGACCTTTGCTCGGGGAAGAGGTCTATTCTTGAGTATGAGGTGAGTTCAACAACTTGGTTCGCTTTGTCCCTTGATGTGAGCGATGATCTTCGAAAGCCAAGAGGTTCGTCGGGTCTCAGTGCAGTCCGACATGTGTTGGGAGCTACTCCACTCGTGACTACTGCTCTGTTGTGGAGCAAGCTAGGGGCATGGAGTTGGAGATGCGACTCACGAAGGGCGACAAGCCTCGGTGGGTGGTTGCTTCAGTGGTGACGGAAGAGGAGCTCTAGTGAGGAAGTGTGTACATTCGACCGCTTTCAAGAAATTCAAGGAGGACGCGATCTTTCAAGTCTAGCGATCGAGGCGTTCCTTCTTGGCGCCTCGTCCTTTGCGGTACTCGGCTCTTCGTCTGTTCGAGGCGGGGCATGCTTTGCTTTAAGTGCGGAGATGGACACTGCAAGGCTGAGTGCTCTTGGGCGGGAGATTGCCGTCGGTGTGGCCGGCCGGGTCACAAGGAGCGGGTGTGTCGCGAGAACCCGCTAGTGTGATCAAGTGGGAGCTGTGCCATCTTCTTCTTGATGGGTCTGCTCGAGGATCTTTCGGATGATGGCTGCGCCTCGGTAGCTGCCATTTCCTTGACTTGGCGCCTCGGTAGGGTACTCTCGGCGGCCGCCACCGCACCGCCGAGGTTGCACGACCGGCTTTACCGCACCGCCACAAAGATTGTCGGGGCTCTCGCCGCCCGCCGTCGTCTTCTTCGCCATGGCGCCACAGAGTGTATGCCATGCCTACTGCGAGTCTGCGGGTCGTCTGACGTGGTGACAGTACTTTGCTTGTGGATTCGTTTGATGCTTTAGTCCTTTTTGATTCGGGGCTACCTTTTACGTTTGTCTCGGCGGCGTTTGCTAGGAGAGCGAACTTGAGTATCTGATGGATTTCTCGATCGGTGTTGGTTAGTTCTCACAGGGTATTATTGCTAGTTCTCTTGTTTGTCTGGGTGTTCTATTATTATTGATGGAGAGAAGTTCACGGCGAATTTGATAGTTATACAAATGGAGCCGTTCGGCGTTATCTTAGGCATGGATTGGTTGCACTATTATCGGCCGTGATATCTTGTTTACGTAGAAACGATCTGTCATGCGACCCGTCTGGGAGACTTTTATCTTTCGGAGTGCGCCTCGCGCTCTCTTTCGATGTTAATTTGGTGTTCCCGGTCGTGTGCGATGTGGGCTTCTTTTAGCTCTTCTTTGAAACCGGCGTGGCCCGCGATTGAGAGATTCGGTGGTTAGTGATTACCGGATGTGTTCCGGTGAGCTTAGGGCTTGCCACTGCGCGAGGCGTGGAGTTCGCATTGACCTTGTTCGGTTACTCGTCCCATCTCGATGTCTCCATATCGTTAGCACGTCCGTTTGGGGCGAGTTGAAGAAGCAATTGGATGATTTGTTGGCTAAAGGTTTGATCGGGCGTAGTGTATCGCCATGGGAGCTCTGTTCTATTCGAGAAGAAGGATGGGAGTTGGCGTATGTGTATTGATTACCGTGCGCTTAATGCGGTCACAATCAAGAACAAATATCCATTGCCCGCATTGAGGACTTGTTTGATCGGTTGAATGGAGCTCAATTATTCTCCAAGATCGATCTCGGTCGAGGTATAATCAAATCCGTGTGCGTGAGTAGGATGTAGAAAGCGCTTTCTCCACGGTATGGGCATTATGAGTATAAAGTTATGTCTTTTGGATTGACTAATGCACTGCCATTTTATGGAGACCATGAACAACATGTTGCAGTATCTAGATGACTTCGTGGTGGTGTTCATTGATGACATTCTTATATATTCAAGACCAATGAGGATCATGAGCGTCATTTGAAATTTGGTTTTAGATACTTTGAGAGAGCACAAGTTCTATGCTAAGTTGAAGAAGTGTGAGTTACGGATTTGAAGTGGGTTTTAGGGTCATGTGATTAACCCTCGGGGCATTCTTTGTTGATCCTAGCAAGGTATCCACGGTGGTGGATTGGAAGAGGCCGACTAATGTGAAGGAGGTGAGGAGTTTCTTGGGATTGGCGGAGTTATTATCGGCGTTTTGTGCGGATTTCTCTATCATCGCCAAACCGATGTCTCAACTTACTCGAAAGGTGTGAGATTCCGGTGGGTGATGAGTGTGAGTGCGGTTTACGCACTTTGAAAGAGAGGTTGGTGACCTCTCCTATTCTCACTCTTCAGAGCCAGAGCGGTTCCTGATCTTTTCGAGATCGTCTCGAGTGGGTCTTGGTGTGTTCTCATGCAAGGCGGTAAGGTAATTGCTTATGCGTCGGCGATTAAAGAAGCACGGCGAATTATCCCACTCATGATTTGGAGTTGGCTGCGGTTGTTTTTGCTCTCAAGATTTGGAGGCATTATCTATCTGGTGAGCCTTGTGATATTTTCACGGATCACAAGAGTCTCAAATATATCTTCACTCGAAGGATCTGAATTTGAGGCAAAGGAGGTGGTTGGAGTTGATCAAGGACTATGATCTTACTATTCAGTATCATCCAGGCAAGGCCAATGTAGTTGCTGATGCTCTTAGTCGCAAGGCGACTCCTGCTACTCTAGATTGCCTCATTGCTGATTTTGATCGCATGGGAATATCTTATTGTTATGCGGGCACATCACATGTTGAGACTCGATTGATTCTCGAGTCGGCTATTCGGGCCGTGTCTGGAAGCTGTGAGTGACCGGCTATTACGGGAGGTTAGGAAGCGTCTGGATGAGGGTAAAGAGGGTGATTTTAGCATGGGCGATTACGGTACTTTGAGGTTTAAAGGCCGCTTTGCGTGCATAAAAAGCGGAGGTCAAAGATGATATCTGAGGAGGCACATCGCACTCCGTACACTGTTCATCCTGGTGAGACTAAGATGTATCGAGATTTGAAACAGAATTTTTGGTGGAAAAGAATGAAGGTGGATATTGCTAACTATGTGGCTTCTTGTGGTGTTTGTCAGCAAGTGAAAGCCGAGCACAAGCGTCTGCGAGGTTGTTGCGACCTTTGGAGGTACCCGATGGCCTTGGGATGATATCTCTATGGACTTTGTGGTGGCGTTGCCTCGTTATTGCGAGGAAGGATGCGATTTGGGTAGTGGTGGATCGATTCAGCAAGTCTGCGCACTTCATTCCTATTCGCACGACAAATTCGTGAGTGATCTAGCTCCTGTTTATGTGCGTGAAATAGTAAGGCGCATGGTGTGCCAAAGACCATCATTTACGGCGAGGGCCAAGTTTGTCTCAAGTTACGGGAGAGTCTGCGAGTGCATTGGGCACACAGCTCGCTTGAGTCTGACGTTTCACCCACATACGGATGGGCGATCGAGCGTACTATTCGGACTTTGGAGGACATGTTGCGATCTTGCGTTCTATCTTGGAAGGGTAGTTGGGAGGACCGATTTCCACTTGCGAGTTTGCTTATAATAATAGTTACCATTCGATATTAGAGCGCGCCATTTGAGGTTCTCTATGGGCGGAAGTGCGGATCGCCACTTTGTTGGGATGCGATTGGAGAGAAGGCAATTTATGGTCGGATTGGATTGAAGACCGTTGAGCGTGTGGCCATGGTGAGCGAGAATCATTAGCGGCTCGAGGCGAGCAGAAAAGTTATCTTGATTTGAGGAGGCGTGACTTGGAGTTTGCGGTGGGTGACCAGTGCTCTTGAGTGTCTCCCACTAAAGGTATTGTCCGATTCGGTAGCAAAGGAAAGCTTAGCCCGAGTGCGTTGGACCATTCACGATTATTGCAAGAATTGGGAAGTTAGCCTACGCTGGACCTTCACGAGTCCATGCGTGGAGTTCTAATGTGTTTCACGTCTCGATCTTGAGAAAGTTTTGAGAGATCGAGCATAAGATTTCTTTGGAACCGTGACTATTGAGCAAGACCTCACAATTGAGTCGCGTCCGTGCATGATTCGGAGAGGTCGGAGCGAGTCTTGAGCACAAGGCGTTGGTATCGTCAAGGTCTTTGTGGGCCTTCGATCGAGAGAGAGCGACTTGGGAATTGGAGTCTCGTGTCTTGCGAGCAATACCGGAGTTGTTCACGTCGGGTATGTGTTATTTTATTGTTTAATTTCAGCGGTGTAGTTTTATTGGAGTAGAGCGGTGAGTAGAATTCGAATCGAATTACATTAAGAGAGTAGAATGTAATATTAAAATAAATAAATAAATAAATAATAACGTCTTAAGGGTTCGGTGCGTAATTAATCAAATAGTACCGTGAAAATAGGATAATTTGAGTTTTTAAGAGCTATTTAAATAGATTGTGGGAATTCTAGAAAAAAACCCTAGCGACTTTTCTTTTCTTTTCTTTTTTTTTTCCACCGCGCACCTTGACCAATTTTCTCTGTCGCGCGCGTTCTTTGTCGTGCCTCCGCCCGGCGATCGCTGCAGCGTGGGCCTTGTTGCCGAGTCTTCTTCTTTGCATTCGCCGAGCGATCGCTGCTTGCGCCGAGTCTTTCTTCTTCTTTGCCGCTACCGAGCTTCTGCGTGGTTTTTCTGGGCCTTGGCCGAAATCTGCTTCTTCTTCTTTGAATTTTTCCTTGATGCGGCCGAAATTGCTGCGTGGTTTTCTGGGCGCGACCGAGTCTCTGGCGTGGAAACCAGGCGACTTGGCATTTGATTTTTCCTGCCCACTTGCAAGAATTGGCCGGCTGATTAGGTAGGTGAGAGTGTTGTGTGTTTAATTTGGTTTACTGCTATGAACTAGTAACGTGATTTGCTTTATTTGTGTTCGGCTAAGTCTAGTTAATCAATGGGAGATGACACTACTGCATGCATGTAGCGGCTAGCACTAGGATATTTACTACCGTGGTTTGCTTTGTTTGTATGTGTGTAGGAAGGCTTGATCAGTAAGGGAGATTAATATGATGTTTGTAGTCGGAGGTATCAATTAATAGATCCGTTAGCCTGCTGTTCTGTTGAATGATTTATTCGGGTACCTTAATGACGAATTTTGGAAATCTCATCTACTAGCTAATTGTAGATAATTTCGATATCTTTCTTTAGAATATTTAATCATGTCAATCGGACAAGTAGAATTCGAGTTATGATTTTCGGAAGACTGCTGTCTTGGTGGTTGTCGTCTTTCGGCGCTGTTTTGGTAGATCAGATATTAAAAATAGTAAATCCACTAATTAGAGTTTTTGATCTACATGAAAGATGTAGATAATTGTCCAATGGTTCTGTAGAATCTGAGAACGCGAATTTTTGTTGAGTAAAACAAAAGTTATGAAATTAGTAAGACCTGCTGTTCCGAAGCGGACAGATCGGTTTTCTGGGCTAAAAACGGAGGGTTAGATGATTTAATTAGAAGTCTTCATAATCTAAGAAAATGTGGAGAATTTTATGAAGAATCCAGAACAGGGTGGTTTGTCGTGATCGGACTTTTGAGTCAAAAGTTACGTTCGTTTTAGTACTAAGTCAGCAATAGGTAACTTTTGTACCGGAGTAGCGTGGTATATTTGGGGCGTGTAGGGCGTTGTCGATTGATTGTTGTTCTTATGATGCTGTAGCTTGTATTGAAATTGGAATATTTATTATAGGAGGCGTCGTACTTGTTGCCATCCTCTAGTCAAATCGTGCGTCGCAACTAGTAAAGGCAAGTGCATGGTAGCAATGATCAATGATTGATCAACTTTGTGATTCTTTATTTTCAGTACCATTATTGTTGTGCTTTTATTTTATTTAATTGCAAACAATGGAATGACAAGGTTATGTCTTTGTTGATAAACATGATGAAAAGTTGGATATGATGTTTATGTTGGAGTTTGCATTTTTCATACATAAGCATCTTTGCATATGAGCGGTGATCATGAATGATCACAACTCCACGAGTGGAGGAGGTCCCGATCCTTATGGAGGAGCGGGCTTGAGAGTGAATGTTGTCGCGAGCATTCACTCATGCTATCTGCGATATCTGTGAAAGAAGTGCATGTGGACATGTAGTTTAGAGTTGCATTCATAAATGAGGTTAATGTATGTTAAACAAAGGGAAGATATGACATGAGAATATTAATGGAAGTGCATGTGATGATAATGAAGTTATTGAATGTTGTTGATTTATTATTGTTCGTTGTATATTGATGTGTTTCTTGAGTCGTGGACTCACCCTTGCTCTTTGTTATCTTTAGGTGATCTTGAGGCGTAGTAGGCTGAGGCGAGTAGAGCACATGGACAACACATGATCATTTGCCATAAGAATCTTTTCATTCAAAATTGGATTACTCTTGGACATGTTAGGGGTTGAATAAAGTTTAGTACAACGTTTTGGACTAGACTATTTGTTTTAATGATTTGGATTCAGTAGTTGGTGTTATCCTGGTTATATCTCCCCTTGCTTATTTATTATCGCTTGATCCATAATTATGCATGTTCTTTTGTGATCCATGGATATGTTTATTGTTGTTTTCTTGCTGTAATTTTTATAGCGTGTCAATAATTATTAGTATAAAGAGTAGTGTGGTGGCATTCTAGGCTCAGTGTTGGGCTGGGGTGTTACATTGCTGAACAGAAATTGCATAAGCAAGCTAAAATGATTAAGAAACAGGACACTATGATTGATAATTTGAACCTAGAAGTTGTTAGACTCAAATCCATTAATCCTGATGATATGTGTGATTCCTGCTCTAGCTTGCTTAAAGAATTGACAAGATTAAAATCTGTTCATTCCTCTGTAGTGAGACAATTAAAAGATGCTCTTGATGAACTAGAATCTCTCAAGTCTAGTTCTGTTTGCATGGATGCTATTTCTTTTGATGTGACTGCTTTGGATGCTATCCCTTTAACATGCTCAAACTATGCTTTGCTTGAATTAAAATTGGATAGCGCCTTGAAAGAATTGTAAAAATTTGATGCTAGTCACACTTGCTCTTACTGTAAGAATAATAGGATTAAAATGCAAGAGATGACAGAAATGGTTGTGTACTCTAGATCTGCTTCATGTGAAAATTACCCTAAGCTCACAATTGAGATTGAAGCTCTAAACAAGACTCTAGAAGAAAAAACTAAAATTAAAAAATCCATGTCTTTTACTGCTTCTAAGAAAGTTATTGACTCTACCTCTTGTATATTGAATGCTGAAGTTGAAACCATTGTAGGTAAGATACAAGAGGCTTTTAGAGTTAAATTTAAGGAGCAATTGAATAGGATTAAGGATTCCTATTGTGTGTCTTGTGAGGCTTTAAAAGTGGAAGTGGCTCTTCTTAAGAGTAAGCATGATGAGGCAATCAAGTCTAGAAAGTGCACTAGATGTGAGGATCTAGCCAAAGAGAATGATTACCTCAAAGTGACTCTTGAGAGGTTTTCTAGTGGGAAAAAGAAACTCAACATGATTCTTGACCAATCCAAAGTGAGTGTGAAAAATAGTGGCCTATGTTTTAATCCCCTAGAGCATTCCAAGAATCACCCACCTAAGATTACAAGAGTTGTGAAAAGTGGTATGTTTGAGGTAGAACCTCCTAAGCCATCCAAGGTTGTTTTCAAATCTGCAGGTTTTACTCAAACTCTTTCTAGCAAGAAAGATGCTTCTGTTTCACCAGTACAGACCCATCAAAAGGTCAAGTACCATTGCACTTTCTGCAAGAAAGAAGGCCACACTGTTGAGTTCTGTTTCCAGAGAGCAAAGATTGAGAGAAAAGAGAGGATGAGCGCTTTGAGAACCATTAAAGGAGTCCCTTCACCTGCTGTAGTCTCTAGAGCCAGGCAGCCTATTTTTCGTACTACATATAGGCCTAGATTTGTAGAGAACTTTTTTGACTCTTTTAGTGGGTCTAGGCAGCATTTTGGTTTAGGATATTGTGAGGAGAGACCACGGGTAGCATCTAGACAGGGGGAGTATCGATCTTTTGGTAGATCGTTTTAGAGAGATCTAGGTGGTTCTCGTGTGCATTCTTATGATTTTGTTCCTGATCATTTTTACTTTGCTTCTCTTTGTTGTTCCCAGGCATCGTGCATCTCAGTACTGGATTCCTAGATCTTTTATCACTAACCCCAGTACTGAGGCACAGATGTTTTCTGCTTGTGCTTTTTAGGTCCGTCGTGCGAGGAAGGAGGACATATGGCTTGTTCACTCCAGGTGTTCTCGATATATGACCGGAGATTCTAGATGGTTCTCCTTCCTCACACGTGTATCCGGCAACGAATTGATTACATTTGGGGATGCTTCTACCCGGACCGTGACTGCAAAGGGCACTATGCGCGTCAACAACAAGTTCATAGTTGAAGACATCGCTTTGGTAAGTAAGCTGAGGTATAATCTTCTATCTGTTTCTCAGCTACTTGATGAGGGTCTAGAAGTGAGGTTTAAAAGTGGTGAGTGTAGAGTTCTAGATTCCTCGGGTGGATTGTCTTTGAGATCTCCAGATTTGAGAAGATCTTTTGTGCAAATTTCAGTATGTCTTCAGCTTCCAGTCCTACATGTCTTGTAGCCTCTGATTCTCATGATATTGTTTTGTGGCATCGTAGACTTGGGCATATAGGCTTTGATCATCTGTCTAGAGTTAGTTGCAAGGACTTGATTAGAGGTTTACCTAGGCTGAAGGCTGTTAGAGATCTTGTGTGCTCACCTTGTAGACATGGTAAGATGGTGTCTGCTTCCCATCCACCTCTTACCTTTTGATGACTGATGAACCAGGACTGCTTCTACACTTAGATACTGTTGGTCCTTCTAGAGTTTAGTCAGCTGGTGGGAAATGGTATGTGCTTGTGGTTGTGGATGATTTCTCCAGGTATTCTTGGGTTTATTTTCTGGCTTCTAAGGACGAGGCTTTTGGCTTCTTTACAGAATTGGTCCTTAGACTTGCTGTTGATATTCTCAGAGCTTTGAGAGCCATTAGGAGTGACAATGGGACAGAATTCAAGAATTCTTCCTTTTCTACCTTCTGCACTGATAGGGGAATTGAGTATCAGTTTTCTTCACCTAGAGTTCCCCAGCAGAATGGTGTTGTAGAGAGGAAGAACATGACCCTTGTAGAGATGGCTCGGACCATGTTAGATGAGCATTCTACTCCTAAGAGATTTTGGGATGAGGCGATCTCTACTGCTTGTTATATCTCTAAAAGGGTTTTATTGAGATCTGTGATTGGGAAAACCTCTTTTGAGCTTAGATTTGGTCATTCACTCAAAGTCTCTCATTTCAAGATTTTTGGTTGCAAGTGCTTCATTCTTAAACACGGTAACCTTGATAAATTTGAGTCTAGATGTTCTGATGGCATATTTCTTGGATATCCTGCTCATTCTCGTGGCTATCGTGTATTTAATGTTGACAATAACAAAATTGTTGAGACTTGCGAAGTCACTTTTGATGAGGCTAGTCCTGGTACTAGACCCGATGCTACAGGTACACAAGTTCCTGAAATTCAAGGAAGCATCTTAAATCGATGATGATTACGAGGATGGGGACCGACACATCCTCCGATCATTACGAGAGGGTTGGAGAGCTGCTACTACTACTCGATTTGGTGGCGACCTCCTTTTATCTTCACCGACGACTTGAGTGGCTCTGTTCCTATCTCCACAGCTCGTGAGGTAGAGGCCACTTCTGCACCAGGAGCTTCTCTTCATATTCAGCGACTGCATCTGATGAGGATATCCTGACTAATTATGAGATTGTTTATGAAGCAAGAGCTACATTTCTCAAGCAACAGATACAATTCTTTCTTAGCAGGTTTCTTTGTGTTTTCCGTGAGAATTGGACACTCGTAAAAGCAATACTTTGTGCATTCTCGGTTCGAAAATCTTAAAGTCTTTGGAACCGAGAGGAGGTGGAGCCAAAGCAATAGAGGAGCACAAGAAGGAGGGTAACCATATTTGTTGCCTACTGATGAAGAACAAGAAGGTCAATGCGGTTGGGAAGGAGAAATTCAAGCACCCCATGCCGCTGATCAAGGAGGAAAGAAGCCCGTATGATGGGAGAGCAAAAGGGGACTTAAAACTCAAGTTTTGGATAAGATTTTCAAGCCCAATTTAGATCTCCCACAACCCCAACCGAAATCAAATTTCGAGTCAACCCAGAATCAAATTCGGATTCGGAATCAGCATCAAATTCGGATTCGGAATCAGCAGAACAGTCTGAAGTAAAACGGTCATAACTTTCTCATACGAAGTCCGATTTGGGTGGTTTTGGGCTTGTTGGAAAGCTAACTTCAAGGCTGATACAACGGATCCTCCCTCACTCCGAAATTCCTCCCGAGTCAAAAGATATGAGCGAAAAAATATAACAGTTGTAAAATTAGAGTTTCCTTTTTGTTTTAGATTGAGTCGGAATTGGAGTAGGAGTCCTAATTCCGAATTAGAGTAGGAGTAGGGCCTCTTGGCCAGCCATGAGGAGGACAAGGGCACTATATATTAAGGGTTAGACCCCCATTGTAACCTCAGACCAGTTTATGCATAAGAATAGAAACATAGCTATTGCTTGTTCTTTCAAAACCAGAGTTCATGCGAGGACTTTGAGAAAGGACTAGGCGATCCATTGATTCGTTCTGCAACTCAAGATCAAGCCGTCGTTCCATTGGGAATTGGGGACTTGGCGTTCGTCGTTTGTGGTATCACGACGAACAACTATCCGGTGTGTTTTGGGCGTATTCCAAAGAGTTGAGGGTTCGTGCATTGGTGCGAGTGTTCAGCTAGTGATATCGTCTACTTCGCATCATTTATCCACGGTTCCTCACCGAGAAGATCGGGCATCCCCCCGTATCATATGGTATCAGATTCCAGGTTTACTCGGTGAGAGCTATTTACCCGTAGTTTAGATTCATTTTTCTGTCCTATAGTCCATTAAACCAAAAATTGCAACCCAAAAATTCCAAACCCTAGTTTCAATCAGTTATTTCTTGTGAGTTTTGTTAGGTTTTAGTCCATTAGAATTTTTTGTTTAGTGATGATCTAAGTGTTTCCTTTGCGTACCTTGTTCCTTGTTTCTTTCCTAAAAACCAAAAAAAAATATCCAAAAATCAAATTCGGTCCCTGACTCAATTTTTGTTAAATCCGAGTTCAATTGGTACACTATTTTGTAAATCGGTCGTAACTTTTGCGTCCGAACTCTGCTTCACTTATATCCTTTCATCTTGTGAGACTAGCTTTTGATATTGTATTAGGGCTGCTTATTGAACATTGTTTACACTTTACTGAATTTTTGGGCTTATGCACCCACGAGGGTAGCAAAACACTTTCGGCCATTGATAAAAGCAAAAAAAAAGGCAGCCGCACAATAGCAAGAGCCACGGCATTAAGAAAAAAAAGAGTATTAAAAAAAACTGAGAGCAAAAACATAATTTTTGCGAAAGAAAAGAGAGGAAGAAAAAAAAATCTTTTTGTCGATTGCTACAGTATCATGCATTTTATTGGTTGCTACAGTACCAGCCCATCATTATTTCAGATTGTGTAGTAATTTTTTTTCTCCTTGAGCAATCTTGTGCCCTACTATTTTCAATTGCAACTGGCTAGCGTCTCTCTTAGTACTTTGTGCAAAACGAGCTTGCTTGATCTCATTTTCAGATCTCTTCTTGCTAGCTCATTCCTTTGTTTACATTGAGTCACATTTGTCTTTACGTGTGCGTTCATCCTCTTCGCTTACACCTTTTGGATCAGCACATAGACAAAAGAATCTAGCTTGGATCATTACTTAGCATTACAACAACTTGAATATCAGTTTGCATAGGTTATACACATACCTTACCAAGCTTCACCTACACCCGTTCGTGTACTACCTTTACTCTTGGTTACGCTCATACATTACCGGGTTGAGGTCGTTCGCTATCACAAGTGTCGTTTTGCAGTCCTTGATTCACTTTGGAACGGTAAGCTTGTCTTGTTTTCAGGACAGTGAGATTGCGAGCGTAGAGAGAGCTGTTTTGTTTTACTAACTAGGATATAATCACGTTTTCTATTTGTGAGTTGTTGCCATGTCAGGTCATCAGGAGGATCTATCGGTTACATGGATGGAGTATACTCGCTTGCGTAGGATGCTACAAAAGCAACTTCTTGATCGTGATAATGGTGTGCGCGATGAGCTTGGGGCCGTTCGGTATAAATTGAACAACCTCGGGGAGGAGGTTACGCAGCTACGTACGGACGTCAACAACAACTTCTTGGAGCTGCACGCCATGTTCAACCACCCCAACGTGCATCGTAAGGATTTTGTCACTAAACCCAAATTTCCTATCCCTATATTTTCAGGTAGTGCAGATGTGGAAGAATACCTTAATTGGGAGCTTGAAATTGATACGCTATTTTGGATGCACAATTTTTCCAATGAGAGGAAGCTCTTACTTGCGTCCAATGGTTTGGTTGATTATGCCACACATTGGTGGGAACGATTTGTTCGTAAGCGTATGGAGCGCCATGAATTGCCGATTATCACCTGGGAGCAGATGAAACAGCATTTACGTGCACGTTTTATACCTTACCACTACAAGCGTTCCCTAGTGGAAAAGTTGACAGGGCTGCGACAAGGTTTGAAGTCCACTTGTGTGACACAAGAGAAGGAGACCGAGCATAGGATTTTCCCTTCGGTCCTAGCTTCATGTAGTATTGCTCCATTGCTTCATGAAGAGATTGTGGTTACTCGTGATTGCTCCATTGCTGACCCACAATCTTTGGTGGATACGAGGTATCCAAACCCATGTGAGAATGAAAACCACATAGCCAAAGCCAAATTGAGTGAGAATGATAAAGAGAGTGGGCTGTGTGATTCCACCGTATGTGAGGTTGAGAGCATCTCCATTGAGTGTGAGAGATACACCAATGAAAAGAGGAAGTAGATAATAGCCAAAGTGACTTTACTGCTGAAATTAACGATTTACTCGCTACTTCTAGTGTTGTTTCTCACATTGTGCAGGTTGATATTAAAGAAGATGAGTTGACTGTTCAACAACCAGCACCATTGGAAGTAAAAGACGCAGAGATAACCACAGTTCTGGATGGAATGCTTGCTGCCCCGTGGTTTCACGATGAAAATTTGATACCTACAACACCTGCAATAATAGAGGAGGACGTTAAAGGTAACAATAATGGTGTTGAATTGAATATTCATCACGCCGAGGTACGTAAGAGTGAGAACTCTAGTGTTCCTTTCAATATTCTATGTTCTAAAATTTCTTCGCTCAATTTACATAATGTGCAATTGATTACTCATAAGGATATTCCTACTAGCATATCTCTTAATGAAACTTTATACTATATCATGTTCGATGATCCTAGAGAGCTATCTAGTGTGATTGAAAACCTTGTTGACGTTTCATGTTTAAAATCACTAGTTGGTCCTTCTGTCTACACATATACGTTCAATTTGATTAGAGATTATGGTGTAGATGACAAGTTCTATGTTTATCGAATATGCATTGCTTGTGATAATTTTGCTGATTTTAAATTGCATGTTTTGCGCAAACCATCTATTGAGCAATGTCATGGTCACTTTGAGATGGATTTGAATACAAGTGCCTATTGTTTAGAACGCAACATGATGCCTACTTGTTTATCCTGTACCAGTAAACACAGTAGTGTAGTTCAAGCATGGAAGTCACTAAGAATTTTCTCCCCCAAATTTGAACAATTTGATCTAGTTTGTCCCTTTTATATTTTGTCCATGTGCTTAGAAAAGTCGAGTATAACTTTTTCTCATGGGAGGGAGAATGATGTGAATGAAGGTACCGTAATGTATATATCAAATACATCATATGGTTGCAGTTGTGTTACTTATTTTGTACAAAACAACACAAATGGCACAACAATTGATTCATACATATATCACGTATATACGTTGTTCTCTATTTTTAGTACATGTTCAGCAAATCATCATGCGCTACACGGAAGTTGTTTGGATGATAAATACATATACCATGCATATACGTTGTTTTCTTTGTGTGGCACATTTTCAGGCTATCAAAAGCCGAGGACGGCTTTTTTTGAAGAAAGGGAGGATGATGCGGATATCCTGACTAATTATGAGACTGTTTATGAAGCAAGAGCTACATTTCTCAAGCAACAGATGCAATTCTTTCTTAGCAGGTTTCTTTGTGTTTTCCGTGAGAATTGTACACTACGTAAAAGCAATACTTTGTACATTCTCAGGTTCGACAATCTTAAAGTCTTTGGAACCGAGAGGGAGGCTGGAGCCAAAGCAATAGAGGAGCACAAGAAGGAGGGTAACCATATTTGTTGCCTACTGATGAAGAACAAGAAGGTCAAAACGGTTGGGAAGGAGAAATTCAAGCACCCCATGCGGCTGATCAAGGAGGAAAGAAGCCCGTGTGATGGGAGAGCAAAAGGGGACTTAAAACTCAAGTTTTGGATAAGATTTTCAAGCCCAATTCAGATCTCCCACAACCCCAACCGAAATCAAATTTTGAGTCAAACCAGAATCAAATTCGGATTCGGAATCAGCATCAAATTCGGATTCGGAATCAGCAGAATAGTCCGAAGTAAAACGGTCATAAATTTCTCATACGAAGTGTGATTTGGGTGGTTTTGGGCTTGTTGGAAAGCTAACTTCAAGGCTGATCCAACGGATCCTCCCTCACTCCGAAATTCCTCTTGAGTCAAAAGATATGAGCGAAACAATATGACAGTTGTAAAATTAGAGTTTCCTTTTTGTTTTAGATTGAGTCGGAATTGGAGTAGGAGTCCTAATTCCGAATTAGAGTAGGAGTAGGGCCTCTTGGCCAGCCATGAGGAGGGCAAGTGCACTATATATTAAGGGTTAGACCCACATTGTAACCTCAGACTAGTTTATGCATAAGAATAGAAACATAGCTATTGCTTGTTCTTTCAAAACCAGAGTTCATGCGAGGACTTTGAGAGAGGACTAGGCGATCCATTGATTCGTTCTGCAACTCAAGGTCAAGCCGTCGTTCCATTGGGAATTGGGGACTTGGCGTTCGTCGTTTGTGTTCTCACGACGAACAACTATCCGGTGTGTTTTGGGCGTATTCCAAAGAGTTGAGGGTTCGTGCATTGGCGCGAGTGTTCAGCTAGCGACATCGTCTACTTCGCATCATTTATCCACGGTTCCTCACCGAGAAGATCGGGCATCCCCCCGTATCAGCATCCACCTGAGCAGATGATTGGGGATCTTCAAGAACGAGTACCCGCTCCAGGTTTATTTCTCCTGATTCTCAAGCTCATTCTGCTTTTGTTGCTTCTTTTGAACCCCGAGATATCACCCATACTTTATCTGATGCCTCTTGGGTCAATGCCATGCATGAAGAGCTTGAAAATTTTAAAAGAAACAAAGTCTGGACCTTAGTTGAGCCTCCTTCTGATTCTCATGTTATTGGAACAAAATGGATTTTTAAAAATAAACAAAGTGAGGATGGATTGGTTGTTCACAATAAGGCTAGACTTGTAGCTCAAGGTTATTCCCAGGTAGAAGGCTTAGACTTTGAAGAGACATTTGCTCCAGTAGCTAGATTGGAAGCCATTCGTATTTTACTAGCATTTGCAACATCTAAGGGTTTCAAGCTTTTTCAAATAGATGTTAAAAGTGCTTTCTTAAATGGTTTCATAGAAAAAGAGGTATTTGTCAAGCAACCACCGGTTTTGAAAATCATAAGTTCCCAAACCATGTTTTTAAACTCTCCAAAGCCTTGTATGGATTGAAGCAAGCTCCTCGAACTTGGTATGATAGGCTTAAGAGTTTCTTGCTTGAAAATGATTTCAAAATAGGAATGGTTGATAAAACATTGTTCACTCTCAGGCATGGCAGTGATTTCTTATTGGTTCAGATTTACGTGGATGATATCATATTCGGTGGTTCTTCTCATGCTTTAGTGTCCAGATTTTCAGATTCTATGAGCAGTGAGTTTGAGATGAGCATGATGGGAGAGTTGATATTCTTCCTTGGTCTTCAAGTTAAACAATTGAAAGAAGGCACCTTCATCCATCAGAGTAAGTATACAGAGGACCTTCTTCGGCGCTTCAATATGGGAAGCAGTAGGCCAATGTCTGGACCCTGATGAGGATGGAGAGCCCGTGGACCAGAAGGAGTACCGCAGCATGATTGGCTCCCTCCTCTACCTCACAGCGTCGAGGCCGGACATACAATTTCTTTGTATGTGCGTGCGCTCGCTTCGAGCTTCCTCGTGCTTCTCATCGTCAAGCAGTACGTCGCATCTTCAGGTACATTTAAGATACTCTTAACTTTGGACTCTGGTATTCTTCTTCTTCTGCTCTCTCTATTCGAGTATTTTCTAATGCTGATTTTGCGGGGTGTAGAGTGGATAGGAAGAGTACTTCTGGTACTTGTCATTTCTTAGGCACATTTCTTGTTTCTTGGTCTTCTAGAAAACAGTCTTCTGTTGCACAGTCACAGCCGAGGCCGAGTATGTAGCTACAGCCAGTGGTTGCTCTCAGGTTCTCTGGATCTTGTCCACGCTGCGGGACTATGGGTTATCTTTGGGGAGTGTTCCTCTTTTCTGTGACAACACTTCTGCCATAAACATTGCTAAAAATCCAGTGCAACATTCTAGGACTAAGCACATTGATATTCGATACCATTTTCTGAGAGACCATGTTGAGAAGGGTGATGTTGTGCTTCACTTTGTAGAGTCAGAGCAACAGCTTGTAGATATTTTCACTAAAGCGCTTGATTCTTCTCGTTTTGCTACTTTGCGGGGGGAATTAGGGGTTATTAGTCCTCTTGGGCTGTTTTGAGAGGGAGTTTGCTATTTTTGCATTCATGGTATCATAGTGCATTTTAAAATTCAAATTTCTTGCATTGTATAATAAACATGTGGAGCTTTGATTATTATCCTTATATGGCATGTTTTCATACTTTCTACATTGCCATGTCCTGTGATAGTCTGCTAGACTTCTTTTATGGATTTTCTTGTTTAGCTTAGCTTTTGTCTTGCTAGCTTTATATCTGTGAGCAAAATTGAATCAAATCATGTTTTGTTGGATCTTGTGACTAGTTTTGCTTTAGTTATCCTCTCATGATTCATGCCATGTCATATAGGTTAAATTGAGCTTTGAACTGAGTTTGAGCTGTAAAATGAGCTTTGTTAATTCTTAATTCAAGCAAATGAAGAATGAGTTTTTATGTGCGAAAAAACTGATCTCACCAATTCTTTCTCATGAGACTGCTTGCCATTGCACTAGGCATGAACTCAGGGGGAGTTTTGGATGACCTAGACTATTCTTTTAAGCTTTATGCTTGAGATGGTCGCGGCAAGGCTTGAGAACTAGCACATTGCTATAAATATATATATATATATATATATATATATATATATATTATTTTCAGCAAAATACTCAAAATGCTAAGTGCTTGATTAAAATTGCTTCATACTTGAACTCTTAATGCTCAAAATGCCTCAGTTTCTAGTTTCTAGTCTTCATTTGCTTATAGACATGGCTTGACTCATTTTTGGATACCTTAGTGAAACTATGATATTGAGAAAATTATCATGGTATCAATTAATTTAATATCAGATTATTGCTATTTTGGTTTTAGCTTTGCAGTACATGATTTGCCATGATTGAATATAGCGTCTTCACTTAATATGGCTTGGTGTAATACTTGTACTTTCTTCATGGATAATCTTCATAGCTCCTTTTGCTAAAGTTCAAAAACAAAAAAATAGCCATTCCTTCTTGCTCTAACTTTTTCTTTGCATCTTGATGAATTCATTATCAAAGGGGGAGAAAGATTAGAGAAAATGTGGTTTTTAGAGCTTTTGGAGTCATAAAGGGAAAATATATTTTCTGGAATTTGGTTATCATTGTGAGTGAATTCACTTGGTTTTATTGCCTTTTCTGATTATATTTGCAAATCTAGAAGACTCACAATGATCAAAGGTCAAATAGAACATTTGTTCTTTCATATGGACCGAAGTGAGATTTTTGGTTACTTTCTAGAAATTGAAGCCTTTTGTGCTCTCTTTGCCTTATCTCGCTTGCCTATGCTGTTCTGAAGCCAGCTTGGTCGTTTCCTAACCTTTCTTTTGCTTATGGACCAAGTTGTGCCTTTGCACGAAAACCGCGAGTATTTTATCTTTAAAACCACCAAACTTCATTTTCTGGTAAATTACCAATGTGTTCATCAAGAGGGAGATTGTGGATATCGTGGGGATAAGTGCATGATCTTAGAGTGATGAGTCAATTGGTAATGCCGTTGTTGGTTTGACGAATCTCGCGTTTTCAGAAAACTTCAGTGCTGTCAGGTCATTGGCGGTCCGACCAGCCAAGCCACCGGTCAGACCGGCCGTTTGGCAGTCCGACCGGCAATGCTTGCCGGTCCGACCGGCCACAGTTTATGATGGAGTTTAGGGCTAGACCAAAAATAGGTTGTGTAGGCATGAGAGGGGAGTCTCCTAGGTGTGGTCACATAATTTTTGGAGCTCCCAGTCAAAAGTTCTATCTAGTTGAAAATTCCAGAGAGGTTGCAGATTTTCAAGTTGAAATTTGGCTAAGTATTTTGGGGTCAGACCGCCGTTATGGAATCGGTCCGACCACTGGGCAATCGGTCCGACCGGCTTGGTAGGGCTGTCAGACCGACTTCCACTTGGACTTCGGCCATTTTGGTATTGTTGTGTTTTGATGTTGTTTAATGTATGAGTTTCAATGCTTTATTGTTGCATATTGTATTGTTGAGCTAACGTGGGTTGTGAAGAACTTGTTCCCGGAGACGATTTCTTTATTTATTGTTGTGCAGGTGGCTTGCAGGTCAACGACATTAACGGTGAGTTGGATCGGGACTAAGCTTGGAGAGCTGAGGTCCAGAACGATTATGGATACTAGGTGAGGTCGTGTGACTCAAGCATGGTGCATAATGGACAAGATGGATCGAACGGGCAGTTCGTTGCAGCTGGTTGGATCAAGCGACGCGGGGGTCGGTGCAAGTGCCTTGGAGGTTCCGATGGGGTTCGGACGGGAGAGACTTGCGACATGATGAGAGCCGCTGATCAACCTACACGTGGTGAAGCAGGCGATTGCTTCAACAGATTTGTGTGTGTGTGTGGGTTCTATTTGTATTGGGCCTTAATGGGAGCCCATGAGAGAAACCCTAGCCTCTCCTATAAATAGAAGGGGGGAGATGGAAAAACCCCCCAAGCATCTCAAGCACTTAAGCTCTCATTTGCAAAAACACTAGTTAGGGTTAGGGTTTGGAGAGGAGAGGTTTAGAGAGAAATTTGTGTGTGTGCCCTTGGATTGAGCTCTTGTCCTCCTTGAGGGAGTGGCTTTGTAAGCAACATCCTGAATCAATCAATCTTTTGATGTTTGCTCAAGAGTGAAGTCTCATTTGCCTTCTTCTCTCTTTTGATGATTTTGGTGCTTCCTTGATCCGGGTGTTTATGCTTGGTCTCTTGACCAATTTTACCTTGCTATGATGTGTGGGAATACTCCTAGAATCATCTAGATCATCACTCCCCACAAGCAAGTTTTAGATCAAGATTTTCATATTTCTAGGTTTTGAATACTTCTTTGGTAAAACCTAAAGAGATCAATTATTTGAAGTGGATCTGGACGATCGTCGCTAGAAATAGGTCTCAGATATCCTTAGGGAGGTGTGCTCCAAATTTGGTCAAGTTTCATTGGTTGAATCAAAAGTTGGACCAATTTTCGTTTTGGATTTACGCTTTGTGCGCTGCCTCTGGACTAAATCGGTCTGACCGATTTCTCAGCGCCGGTCCGACCGCCAGGCAGTCAGACCGCCAGCACTACACCGGTCCGACCGATCCAGTGAGATCAATTCTCCATTATTGTGTCTTGTGGTTAACGGGGTAATCAAATTCAACACAAGGCTTCCTCTGTGCATTTACTGATTTTCTTAGCTTTCATAGCTAAAGGAGAAAAGTGCGTGTTGAATTTGATTAAGGCGAAAAATCGTGAAAGCGTCTATTCACCCCCCTCTAGTCGCCTTTACGGTCCTACACAAATGAAAAAAGAGCATAAAATGTGCTCAAATGACAAGAAATATACTTCAAGCATGCCCCAATTGAAAAGAAGTATTCTACAAGCATACCACCATTGAAAAGAAGTATGCTCCAAGCATGTCACATGCTTAAGACTTGAGTTACAATAGAAGGTTGTCACATGAGATTGCTAGCTCACCTAGATTTACCGCTTGCCTTACTTTTAGGCTTTAACTTTTCATTGTGATATCTCATTGTGCTCCTTATAATCGGTTTGGTCATTGTTTAAATTACTTAATCACTCTAAAAGCCTTGTTTTCATATTGCTATATGGCATACAAGTTTATATGATCTAGATAGCTCTACTAAAATAGATGACTTGGTCAATCTATTAAAATAATGAGCAGTGACTTGGATAATCTATAAAGCTTCTTGATATTTACTCTCCTTGCTCCTTTGTTTTAGAATTATTCCTTTTTTGGAGTTCTTGATGTTTACATTGACAAAGGGGGAGAAAAATGGGAGAAATTTGTTTCCCTCGTGTTGACGGAGAGTTTTTCAGCTGTGTTTTTGAAGTGTTTTGCTTTGCATCGTTGAATTTTTTCTTTTCGCAAATTTTTCTTCTCTTTTAAAAATTCAACTCACGATTTTGAAGCGTTGTCAATGTATTCATCAAGGGGAGATTGTAAGATCATGTGGTTAGGTCTAAAATAATTTAGCTGATGAATAATTGACAATGTTATTTGAAGCGTGTCGTGTTGTGTGGACTTATGTCGGTCAAGTTGTGAAGAACTTGTGTTGAAAAAATATGTTACTTTGGCCTTTACATGTGCAGGGTAGCTCATAGGCGATCGTGGTCTACGGCGATGACTAGAAGATGGCTTGGTGCGAAGTCATGGTACAGTGGGTCGAGGAGACGGTCGGGCTCGAGTTGGGGCGCATGAAAATCAAAGATGGATGATGCGTGTTGGAGCTTCGGAGGTGCGGTCCAGAGGCTACGACACGTGATAATTTTAGGGTGTCTAAAATTGAATATTTTGTAATCAGGTGTTAAGTCCACGTATTGAACTCTAGGACTAGTGGGTGGTACGTGGGTGATTAGGGTTTAGAGGCTGTACGGATATAAAAGGGATTAAGAGTTCGGCTATGCATCGTGACCGTTCACGTAGAAAAATAAAAGATACATCGTGAAGGCTATAGTATCGCGGCGGGGGCTTTTGGTTGCGCGAGTGCTGCCACGTGAGAACAGAGAACTCATCTCTAGTTGTAAGCCGATACTTTTGTTCGGGCGTCATCTCTGAGAAGAAGAAAAAAAAGGTGAAACAGTTTGTGCTGTGATTTTGCTTGTCTAGAAAGAGATCATGCATGCAGCTATCTAGAGTGTGACGTGAGGTTGGTGATGACTACTGATGTGATTAACGGTTGTTGTGGTGTCATCAACAGCTTGACAAGAGATTCACTCGCATTCCTTCTGGTTTGCTTTCTACTGTGTGTGATGAGAGGCAAATATTGAATTTTGTTTGGCTGCCTTGCGTACCTTCAGACGCCAAACGTGATCTCCAATAGAAGAACATCAAGGGGCATGGTGATTGGTGAGTGCGGACGTGCACGCATGACGCTGGCATCTGGCAGTGACCCGCGTAGCGCATCAGCCGAGACGAGATACATATATTTTGCTTGGTAGAATTTTGTGAACGACTCCATGGTTTACGACACAACATTGAGCAATATCGTGTTTGTTGTGAAAAATTCTCCATAATTATTCACCCCTCTGATTGGCTCTCGGCAAAGACGAGTTGACGCTCGGCAACCTATTTGCCGAGAGCAGCTCTCGGCAAATAGCCGTCGGCAAAACATCTACCGGCAAAGGATTCTTTACCGAGAGCCCCTCTCGGCAAAATATTTACCGAGAGTAATGACAAGGAGCTCGGCAAACTATAGCTCTCGGCAAATTGGGTTGCCCTGGTAACGGCCAAACGATCGTTAACGGTGTGACAGCTTGTTTGCCGAGAAGCGACCGTCGACAAGAACCGTTGCCGAGGCGACCGTCGACAAAGAATTTCGTTGCGAGGCGACCGTCGGCAAATCGCCTCTTTGCGAGAGTCGAGACCAAGCTCTCGGCAAGAGGCGGATGTCTTGAGAGCTAGGCTCTCGGCAAAGAGGCAGATTTGCCGAGAGCCGAGAACAAAGCTCTCGGCAAAGAGGCCGATGTCTTGAGAGCTAGGCTCTCGACAAAGAGTCGAGAGAGCATTTTTTATTTTTGTTTATATTTCCAACTTCAACAACACATATTTCACAAATATAACACATCATCCACATCACATATATCACAAATATGTCATCCACATCACATATATCACAAATATGTCATCCATCTAAACATCTCAAATCCAACAACACATGTCCATCTCAAAGTGCTTAGTTCATCTCACACAAGTTCATGTCACAAAGTGCTAATACATGATGAAGAACAACAGACTCACCCCAAGGCTCCCACCCCCGACCCTCCCGGCGGCGGCTGCTGCTGCTGGCGGAAGGTGTAGATACCCGACCCTCCCGACGCCAGTGCGATCGCGGTGGTACCCGACAATGGTGATCTGCGGTGCCGATGCGATGGTACCCGACCCTCCCGACAATGTTGCTCGGGCACATCATTCGAACCCACGATTGATTACGCACAAAGGAGAAGAAAAATTAGTAATTATAGTAATACTAAGGCATATAATTGTAATCTAAGCGTAGACAAGTCAAAATTTGCGAACTAGGTATAAAATTGTAATCTAAGCCTAGACACATCAAAATTTGGCAGACACCTCCCCGCGGTGGGGTTTCCAAACCTGCAAGAAAACCAGCGCACGATGGCCGCCACCACATATCAACGGCACGATGGCGGCACACATATATATCAGCGGCACGAAGGCCTCCCATCACATATCAACGACACGAAGGCCTCCCATCACATATCAGCGACACGATGGCGACATGCCTGATAAGAGCTTTTGTTAGAGAAGTTGAACTCACGTATGAGTAAAGGCGGTATGGGTCGAGCGGTGGAGGAGCGAACACTCTAGTGGCGCTGGGCGACCCATCGTGGCGCCAAGACTTGCCACGCATCTTGAGCCAAGGCGTCAAACCTCGCCCGCTCCTCTGTCGCTCTTCCTCGACCCTAGCCTTATGCTCCTCGGCGCATGCACTGGGCCTATAATTTTCACCGCATTGTTACAAGCAATTTCGAGGAATGTAAAACCAATGAGCAGCGAATAAAACGAAATAACTGTAGTCTTTGCCACACGATGCGTCGAAGTGTCTGCGCTTGGGCGTATGGGCACGCTCCCGCTCGTCTTTGCTTGTCCGGACACAGTGAGAGAGTGGGAGTGGTGTGCGGGTCGAGCGTCTTTGTTGCCGATGAGTACCGCCCATGCTTCTTGCCTCCTCCCACCCTCATGACGATGTCGCCGTCAATGTCCGCGGTGTGTGGATCGATCGCCCATGGACTCCCCTTGCCGCCTCGGTGTCTTGGCCCGATGCGCTCGGGGATGCTCGTTAGTGAACGACTTCGCTGGGTCGTCCGGTTCGATCGATGTTGTGCGTCGCCTTACCCTTGTGGGCGAAACCCATGACTTGAGCTCTCCGCATGGTCGGTTTTGGTGTGCGGCCGATGCGAGAAAAACAAGGCGATTATAAATCATGCGGGAATAAGCGTCGAAAGAATAAATGAAGCTACACCAAGTCACGTACCCATCTAGCCCGTATTCGTGGATGTTAAGGTTGCCACGGTGGTGTGATACACACGCATCGACAAACGCCGTTCCGGAGGGCGGTGTGGTTATCCGCCCAATTGCCACTCACCCACTGTCGACCATCATCCGCGGGCCGCGTTTTATTGGCGCACCGGCCGGAGGCACTGTGACGACATCAAGTACATTGGAGATATAAGAACAATTCAAGCGTACCCAATCTCGAAAGAAATCAATATTGATGTTGTATATTTACCTTCGTCTTGCTCTTTGGTCGGATGCATTAATCTTGCATCTTCTTTCTTTACCTTCCGATGCTCGTAGGCGGCACGATGTCGATGATGGCACGGGCGGCGCCTCGTAATGCATGTCCGAGATGCGACCTCTAAAAGATTTGGCCAACGCCTTGGCGCCCTACGCCTCGTAGTCCTCGGCGCATTTGAAGAAGTCTGCATATAGAAAAGATGTATCAATACCTTGGTTCAAGAAACTCGGCGAATGCAATGTATTGAGCAAAGTAGTGGGAGGAAGACTTACCCAAAACTCGCTTTATAACCCGCTCATACGCATTAAATGCGTGCGGCCCGTCTCGTCCTCCGCATCGGGGCGGCGGCGTAGTGCTTTCGTGCGTGTAGGCGGCTCGGATCTTGGCGTAGCGAACCAAGCTGGAAGTGTTCCTGCAGAGAAGACCCGAGGATGCCATTGGGCAACCTTTGTGAGCACACAGGACCACGACCTTCCAAGACTGCGTAAGTGATTAAGAAAAAGCTGTTAGTTTCCATTGTGATTCTATCATATGTAGGAGCGAAAAAATGTAAAAGTTACGTACTTTTGCCCAGGGTCGAATGATGGGGCGTGAGCCTCGGTATCGGCCGCTCGGGTAGGCTCGCGGACCTCGTTAGTAGACACCGAGAGTTCGGTGGAGCTGGAACCTCTGCCTCGGCCTCTGCTCGTCCTCCCGCTCCTCCTGCTCGTCCGGTGCTCGGCCTCTGCTCGGCTGCGGCTCGGCCTCTCCATCTTGAGCACCTTCGTCCACTGCTCTTCCTCCCGCTCCTCCTCGGGCTCTGGTCTGCTTCTGCTGCTGCAGTGAGGCGGTGGCGCCCTAGGCCTCCTCCGCCGTCCTCTTCCTCCTCCCGAGGTGGTGCAGACCCCAGCCACTGAGGGCCTGGTGTCTTGCCCAGTGTCGTAAGCGACTGACCGCCCATGAGAGCTCTGCGGCCCGCCATCTTTGCACAATCACCTACAAGACATAAACAATAAGATCGGATTAGATGGATCATAAACAAGACATTATTATAAAGAGATGCAAAATAAATAAAGCATAATTTGAAATAACATAATATTACATGTATTAGAAATAATCATCCCCATCGGGATTAGGCGGATCATAGCTCTCATCATCACTATCGACCATGTCGAAATATTCAACACTTTCCAAAGGAGCAACTATGTCATCATTGACATCGCCAATATGTAATCCTTCAAGTAGCGCCAAGTCCTTCGCATTTTCCACCTCATCCCCTCGTCCACATCAACATCCATTTCATTGTCTACTTCCATTTCCATAGCTCGGTTAAGTCAATCTCAAAAGTCCTTGTAGGCCCTCTTCTTGATAGAACTCTCCATCATATGTGTTTGGGTCGAAGTTGTAGTCTTGGCGTTTGGGGAAGGTGCTTTACGTGCGGCGATACCTTGTGCACAATATCCCAACCACGAAGACTAGGGTCCCTTTGGCACAGTAGGGAGATAATAAACTTGTGTGGCTGTTGAGCCACAATATAGACATCCTTTACGCCATAGGCGGAATCTGTCAATTTCTACTAGCCCAAGGGAAGGACTTCGTCTCGTTTCTTGAGGATCAAACCAATGGCATTTGAATACGACAGGGTTAAGAGGTTTGCGACCACGAGGCAAAAGATTTTTAAGCTTCTGCAACGATTCAATGTATGTAATGATTGCTTGCTGTCATGATTTTTCCTATGAATGCAGTTCTTTTGGGGATATAAACTAAAAGTAGGGGTGTATGTTTAGAGACAAAATCTGATTTCCAAATCAATCAGGTCTCCATCTTATTACGAAATATTAGGAGCCACCGGTTCTGGTGCATATATAGCACAGACAAAACATGTGGATAAATCATGAATTGGAGTGGTCCACAGTTGATCGTCGTATACTTATAGATGTATATATGATACTGTTTGCTGATCTTACAGATTATCTTCTACGTTATTATTGCAGATGAAAGAAGATGACCTGGTCTCAGATGGCAATTTTTTCAAGTCCTTGCTAAACCAATCTAGCACAAAAAAAGAGGTACCTAACAATTAAGCATATATTCAATAATGCATAGTACATTAAAGATGGAGAAATTCATGGCCGGCTATATGGAGGATCCAATAAGATCTGTTTAATATTTCCTTTTACTTCAGAAGTGGCAGTATAAATTCTGACGTTCAACTTTCTTACCCCTGAAATTTCCTAATCTGAATTTTCATGATAAGACCACCTACTTTCATTAATTGTGTTAACTGTTAAAGTTTCCTCTACCAATATACTGATGCCAAAGTTTTAACTTCCTAGGTGCGTCCACCAAGCCCAAGCGAAAGATCTTATATGGACTCGTCATCGAAGCATACTTCATCAAACCTAAAGGCTCAAAACGAGGTCAGGATGGACATAGTTATATCTTCCTAGGTGCTAATACCCAGTAGTTAAATACACAGCAAGACAACTAGCCATTATCATATGTGATTTGCTTCAGAAATACTAATGGGTCTCATCGTTGTGCTTTCATGGCTTCAGGTTCGGGAAGATAAGCTAGCATCCACGAGGGCAGAGATGGGTGAAGTAAGAGAAGAGAACGAGAGGCTCAAGAAGATGCTATCACGCGTCGTAGAGGACTACCGATCTCTCCAAATGCGGCTATGAGGGAGGGGAAGGGGGGACGGCGGCTATGAGCGAGGGGAAGGGGGAACGGCGGCGGCTAAGAGTGAGAGAGTGACTACCTTATCTGTGCATAACATTTTAGAGCAAGAAGCACATGCAGCCAGTGTATTTGCTAAATGAATAATATATGAACAATAAGATATTGCCTACAAGAGCAATTGAAACAAAGCAGTTCATCACCTCATTGCCGACTCCATGTGTACAAGCACTAGATTAACTATAACTACAAGAATAAGAAACACATGCAAGATCATATATGTACATAAGAAAATGCATATATAAGACAACTTTGAAAAAGAGAGAAATATAGAAAACTTTTGGGAGTTACATCCCTAATCTTGCCAATTTAAGACACTCAATCAACAATGAATCAGCAGTATATAGCTACTTGAATTCTTTGTTCATCTAGCGCATCATCATGTTTTACTGTTAGTTCAAAAAAAATTAACAATGAACAATTAATATAACCAATGAACTGTGCATCCCACTACCATGATGTAACTATATTTTACAATATTGGAGAACTAATCAAATAATAATATGCACACAGATCTAAACATATCCACTAAGAAAAAATTGTCAAACTTGGATCAATCAACCTAATCAACGACCATGAAGTCATACAGAGAAGTGGCAAATTCATGGTCAAGAGGATGGAGGCGTGATGTACCTTGGGGTTGGAGGTGGCGCCGGCACAGGTTGGGAGGTGACCGGGGGCCTCGGGACGACAGCGTGAGTTGGTGGAGACTGAAGCCTTGGGGTGTCAGGCCGGCCTAGGGCATCGGGAGAGTAGGTGTTGGGGGAGACAGAGAGACGGGGAGGGAGCTTTGGGCACTGGCGCAAGTTGGGGTGTCGGGGCGGCCTGAGGCCGTCGGGAAGGGGACTTTGGGCAGCAGCGGCGGCACGAGTTGGGGGCGCCTGCTCGGTCTTGGGGTGTCGGGTAGGCCCTGGGGTGGCAGACGACCAGGATAGAGCTTGGGCCGGTGTCACGATTTGGGAGATGGAGAGGCGAGGAGGGGGTTTCGGGCGGTGGGGACGAAGCTTGGGGGTGGCCAAGTGGAGGAGGCAGGGTTGGGGATTGAATGGATGGAGACCTTTTAACCAATGGATGAGCCGCTGGGGGTGAGGGAGGAGGTGGGGCGCTGGTGGTCCCGTTGGGGAAGGAGAAGGGGGGACGGCGGCGGCTATGAGCGAGGGGAAGGGGGAACGGCGGCGGCTAAGAGTGAGAGAGTGAGAGAGATCTGGGAGGCTCGAAACGGTTAAGTGGGAAGCCACTTTGCCGAGAGCCCGATCTGGGAGGCTCTCGGCAAACATTCCCCCTTTGCCGAGAGCCCCGAGATCCGGCTCTCGGCAAACTATTTTTTCAAATTTCGTTCGCATTTTTAGCTAGCTAACGCACAAAAAATTTAAAAAAAATAAAAATTATTATTTGCCGAGAGCTACTCTCGGCAAAGAAAAGTTTTTTTAAATATTTTTTATTCGAAAAAAAAAATTAAACATTTGCCGAGCGCAGCTCTCGGCAAACCTATTCGCCGAGAGCCAGCTCTCGGCAAACCATTGATCGAGCTAGGTAAAAGAAATCTGCGCGAGCGGGCCCAGTTGCTCTCGGCAAGATCCTTTGCGAGCAATCCTGAAGCTCTCGGCACAGAATATCCAAAAAACAATTAATAAATAGCAAACGGCTCCGGAAAAATACGAAATTTTGCCGTGTTACAACTTATGCTCTCTAATGGCTATACAAAAAGTTTGGAACTCCAAAACTAATTCGACCGTGACATTGTTTGAAAATCCTAATGGATCCTTCTCAACTTTATGAAACTTATTCGAGATGTCTCAGTTGTAAGAATCATAAGCAACCACTTGCGCGAAACATTTTCAATTTTTTACCACAGCCTCCAAGTGTGATACCATGACTTCATTGCAAATATCACAATTTTCCGAATTCGTTTCCTTTTTTTAAGAATTTTTAAATCGTTCGGCGACATATGTTCGTTGTCTTCGATTCGTAAAATAAAAGGTGAAAAAAAACGTCAACAAGATGTTATTTGCCCCCAATAATGCATAAATAGCATGAATATCATTTTCTACTTAATTTTTTCCCGTGTTTAAATCAATCGCTGTTCAAATTTTAATCGATTAAAAAAACTCCTTGAAATGCAATTAATTAAATATATATAGCAAATAATTACAAAAATACACAAAATTTTAATATCGATTACAACCTGTAGTATGTGTATAGAGAAAAAAAGTTTGGAGCATATGAAAGAAAAATAATTTAATTGGAGAGTTAGGAGAAGAAAACACATGCACATGAAATATAGAAACCACATTTGCCGAGAGCGGCCCTCGGCAAATATTTGCCAGCGCGCTCGGCAAGCAGTTTGCTTAGAGAGCCAGTAGCGGTGGGGCTCTCGGCAAAGAGGTGACGCCGTCGAGGTGTCAAGGCTATGGGCCCACGGCAATGTTTTGCCGAGCCACGATTTTGCCGAGAAACACGGCCCACCGCAAAGGCCCATTTTGCCGACGTTAATTTTTTGCCGAGCGGGGCTCTCGGCAAAATAGCGCACTTCGCCGAGAGTTATTGTTTGCCGAGATGCAGGCCCACGGCAATCTTTTCGATTCCGACGGTCCGTGTTTGCCGAGCGCGCGCGTAAGCGTTTTTCTCTGAGAGCTGCGTTTTGCTCTCGGCAAAAATCGCGGCTCTGGGCAAAAGACGTTTTTCCGGTAGTGAAATCTACCTCTCGGTAATCCTATTCGGTGGGTACTGGTTGAGTGTTTGGGTAAATCTGTAGAAATCGGTCCAGAAGGAGTCTATATTGGCGAAAGCACTAGGTTGGAGTTTGTGGCGAAGCAAATCTTCAACAGTCATGGGTGGCAGTCTAGTCACATAATTTGTTATGATTAAGTTTAACTTTCAATCGTATTTTGGTTGTAAAGCTTCAAACCACCTAAACCTTTAATAAAATAGGTTGTGTGTATCCGTGACACAGAGATCAGGAGATATTTCTCTTCCATTATCGAAAAAATCTACTTCTCAATGCCAGAATCGTTGGCATACGTGTTTTTTGCTGCTAAATCCAGTCTCTCCGGCAACGAGCATGAAGAAGTCTAACACGTTACGCGTTCATCCACTCATGTAGTCGACAGTAGCACGTTATTCTCGTAGTGTCTAATGTAACAATCGGGTACTGATGTACTTTTTTTCTTTTGTATAAATCATAGGAACTAAAAAAAGACAATCCATGTCTATGTGTCTCCATCTCTCTCTATTTTATGACCTTAATTTTATCCTATTTAACACATTGAATGCCATCCAATTGTAGGGTGCTGGAAATGGCTTCATCTAACGTCTGCAAGATGAGCAATCTACTTATCCAGGCACACCAATTTGGAACGATCCATTGTAGAACTTTTATTGCTCTTTTTTGTGGTTTAACATGGTCTGCTTTCACCTTATTACTACCACCGAATTACAAGAAACTATTAAGCCATGATGGCTCAAGTGATGTTTCAGCAGACGCAGATTCTCCAGACCCTGCTCGCCAGTCAGTAGACTGGGACAGCAGGCCGCACTTCGAAGCTGGCAGATTTCCTCCGTACGAGGCCTCTCACGTTTGCCTTCGCAAATGAGCCCCTGGAAGCAGAAGATTGGCTCAGGGACACGGAAAAGAAGCTTCGTCTCGCCCGTTGCTCAGAGGAGAACAAGGTTTACAAGAATTACTATTACTACCACCTTATTACTACCACCGAATTACAAGAAACTATTAAGTCATGGTTCCATTTGTCGTCTGGCTTGCCATGGGTTTGCCCTTCAAGAAGTGCTGAAAGAGTATGAGCGCCTGTCGCGGGCGGTGCAGCGGAACCTCGTGCCCCGCCCCTCGGATGGTCACCAACGTCAGGCCCATGTACACCTGGCTCCAACCGCCAACCTAATCAAACCAATCGCCCAAGGTATTAGTTAATTAAGTTTGTGACATCTGATGACAAAATTTATGCTTGCATGCAGCATGCGTGAGTGTAGTCTCCGGCCGGCCATGTCCATCAAATCAAAATAAGTACATAATACAAATAATTCATTAGTTAAATTGATCACATCTGATATGGAAAATATATAGAGTATACTTGCATGTTGCATGAGTATGATTTGCATGTCCATCAATATAGCTAAATCAACATATTTGTCCAAGAAGCTGATACAAATTAAGAGGCAAGTTGAGTGGAATGAGGCTGACCTTTTGGTTGTCATACCAAGGGTACCAACTAATGGTTGTTGGAAGGCCCAGAGCATCGATGGAGTATCTGGTGGCTGTCAAGGGTACTACTGCGTCCGTATCTCCGCTGGGAAATAAACAGAAGAGCATTCTGTCAATTTCTAGCACGCATAGATGGCTTCTTCACCATGCAGCGGCAAGTTCACTCTAGTTGCGGCACCGGAGCTGACAGATGGACAGCAACGCTCAGTTCGATGAAAGGAAAATTGCAAATATTTCGCAAAAACTTTGTCCTAAATGGCTATTATTCCATTGGCATCATCTTGCTTGCATGACAAGTTGGCAAACGTCACAGCTGAGGATAGGAACCGAGAAAACGACGTCGGCTGGTCCAGTTATAGCCGGTTGCTACTTGCCAGTGATCATGAAAATGACGACAGGGGAATATTATGACGCGCCAACAGGGGAATATTTTGCACATAATATCATGCATCTTAATTTCTTAATGCGGATCGGCGACCTTCCGAAGGCGAAGGGTTCATTCATTCAAAGCAATGCACGTGACCCATTATCTGTAATTCCAATTGTTAATTCTAAGTTAACTGGTTTCTGATGTGCCGCCTTTCATGCAGAAGCTTGCATGATGTCGAAAAGAGTAATGTCATCTTAAGTTGCATGTCTACGAGAAATAACTGATCAGCTTAGAGACACCGCGCGTGTAATAATGAGACGATAAAATCTCTCGAAATTGAATGAAAAGATAACTTTGATTAATCAATATCACCCATATAAACCGTTAGACTCCTTTTCTGCATTCGTTTATTGTAAGATGGAAATAAAATTGTGTGAGAACTGAGAAACCGATGCTAACCTATTACTACAACAACAAAAAAAATTCAAGGGGCTGGACATGCAGTTGTGCAGCCTACTTGATTAGTTGAGAAATACATAAAGAAAAAAAAGTACAAGGAATGAAGGAACTGACCTGAAGACCCATATCCTTAAACCAGCAGCAATAAGCTCCTTATAGATAGGAAGCATGGATCTCGGTGCATCTCCCCAGTTGGTGTTGATGGTATCACTGTATAATTTATTCAACAAGCCAAAATGAACATAGCCAAATGAACCTGAAGCGTGTCAGCTTCAATTTAAAGCTCTCAAACATGCTGGAACCCCTCCAAACAGGTTGCAACCAAAGAGACTTCTCAGAAATAATAAAGCACCATCTTTTTTCTGCGAAATTCTGAAAACGCTCTCCACCAGTTTCTTCCAAAGTCGGGAAAAGCGAAGCAAATTGCCATGCACGCATTCAGCCAGGCACAGGACAAACCTGCAGGTCGCCCATGTGTAGTTTATGCCGGTCACGTTGGCGTGGAGAGCCCTCTGCACCTCCTGCCGATTGTAGTACGCCGTGGAGTATCTTTCCGTGCACGGGTCATACGATCCAGTCATCCATGGCTTCATACGTACCCACACAGGCAACAGGCAAACACGAGCAACTCAGTAAACAGAAAAAGGAAGGAAAACTACGGTTAAGAAATCGGAAGGTACTACTCACGTAGTGTCCCTTTAGCCTTCGGCTCACGGATGTCGTGGCTGTGTCGTTGCAGGTGGGCGTGTAGATGCTGTACATGTCGATGTTGCCCTGCTCCGCCGTGGAGGTGTTGAGCGCGGCGAGGCACGCCGGCGATGGGTGCACGATCGAGTCGTGCACGCACGACGCTTTGAGGAGGCGGTACGTGTCGTCGGAGACCAGCCCGTGGTTCCACCAGGACTCGAACGTGCCGACGTAGTCGTTGTGGTCGTCGGTCACCGCGTTCCCAACCTGAATTGTGTTTCGGGTGGCGGTGATTGTTCATTTCATAGGTTGCTCAAAATCAGGCGAGGAAGGCTAGCGAGGCGCACGTACCATGAAGCCTTTGAAGTTTATGAAGGGCTTCTCTACTCCTTTGTTGTTCCGGTAGACAACCTGGGATAACTCCGGCACATAGTGCCCTGGAATTTTGCTTACCACATTATAAAGGGTAAATCGGCAGAATAAACAAAGTAAATTAAGCAGAGAAGGAGATGAACTAATGCCTGCGTAGCTCTCGCCAGCAATGTAGAAATCGCGGTACTTGTAGTGCGGGAACTTCTCGAACCAATTCACCAGGAAAGTGTAGGAATCATGAGCTGCAAAATTTCGCAGACTGTTGAAGCCATGGAATAGAATGCAGCCAAGATAGTGTCAAGTATGTGAAACAACTACTGACAACTGAGTAAGTAACCTGTTCTGTTGTCGCCGAAAGTGTAGAGGTCGGAGCTGGTGTTGGTGTACGAGAACCCGACGCCAGCCGGCGAGTCCAAGAACAGGATATTTGCCTCTGCAGCCATTCACAATTCAATCTCCACTTCAGAAAATCTTAACGAGACAAAGCACTGATCAAGGGAACGCTACCTTTGTTCCACCGATACTCGTTCAAGAGGAGGGTGGCGCCGTCCGGCCGGATGCGGAACGCGCCGAGCTCCTCGGACGCGCCGTACGCGACGGAGGAGCAACCGGGCCCGCCATTCAGCCATAGCACGAGCGGCGCCGGCTGGGCCTCCGCGGGAGCCTCTTCTAGCAAATAGAACAGTGCCCGCCCGGCGCGCTCGTCGACCGTGATGTACCCGGAGTACATGGCAAAGTCCACGGGCGGCTGTCCGGGCAGCCGGACTATGCGGTCGGCCGCATGGTCACTCGCAGCCTCCAATTCCCAGAGCCGGCACGTCAGTGCCAAGAACACTGCCACTGCTTCTCGAGCTAGAGGGAAACGACTGGTCATCGTGTGCCCAGATTATAAAAATTGTATTGCAATTTGTATGATGTTCAATTGATGCCAGAGAACTGGAAGTGCAGAGAGTATAAATAGAGAAAAGTTGATGTCATTGTTTGGTTTGGACCGCACGCTTTCCTGATGTTATCTTCTTTTTCCAATTTCAGTTTACTGAACAAATCTGACTACGACAAGAAAAACAAAGAGCTTGATTGTGACATTATCAGCTCTATTACAGGATGGTCACACGACGGGTGCGAAGAGAAGAAACGAAACTGTGTAGATTGCTTGGAAGTCATGCTGACCAGCTGGTTCCGATTAGGTGTCTCTTTTAGAAAAAGTTTACTAATTTTAAAACAAAGTTATCAATATTTTGTGGGACAAACATGTATCAGCATAAAAAGATAAATCAAATTAAAAATGACTTATCTAGTTTTGAATACTGTCGTAGCAAACAAAGGCTATACAGTAAGAGAGGGGACCCCCGGTGCGCTCGGAGGAGCCTGGGGATCCTCAGGAGGAGACGGGACTTGCTGCTAGGAAGAGATGTGTATGGATTACTCTGAAAAATTGGAACTTTCGTCTCTCCTTTACATGAGGGGTGAACCCCTATTTATAGCCCTCAACGACAGAGTCTTCCATTACTATCCAAACCCTACAGAGGTACCACACGCGTAGGGACTGCAGGGACTCCTGCCCCTATGCGTAGGCTTTGGCCAACGATGGGTTTCCCTGGGCCTAGTCCACCCGGCCAGTGCACCTGGTCCACTGGTGCCTAGGATGTGTCGTCTTCGGGTTTCATCCGGAGTCCGCCGATGGAGTGTCCTCGGGTCTCCTCGAAGATGACACGGAGGGCCTACTGCTTCGGGCCTCGCGGGGCCCCGGGGACCCTTCGGGTGGCTTCGGGGCTTCCCCGAAGGTGACTTGGAGGACTTACTGCTTCGGACCTCGTGGGGCCCTAGGGACCCTTCGGTGGCTGCGGTCCCCCTTTTTGGATCAGCACATAAGCAAAAGAATCTAGCTTGGATCATTACTTAGCATTACAACAACTTGAATATCAGTTTGCGTAAGTTATACACATACCTTACCAAGCTCCACCTACACCCGTTCGTGTACTACCTTTGCTCTTGGTTACGCTCTTACATTACCGGGTTGAGGTTCGGTCGCCGCCACAAGTGTCATTTTTGCCGTCCTTGATTCACTTTGGAGCAGTAAGCTTGTTTTGTTTGCGTAGCGTTGAGTTGTGAGCGTAGAGAGAGCACCTTCTGTTTTACTAACCCAGATATAATCTCGTTTTCTATTTGTGAGTTGTTGCCATGTCAGGTTATGAGGAGGAGCCACCTAATCCGGAGGCACCAGTTACGTGGTTAGAGTACACTCGTTTGCGGAGATCTTTGCAAAAGCAGTTCATGAAGGCGACAATGGCGTCGCGATGAGCTCGGGGTGGTTCGAGACAGTCCGGACACCCTCGGAGAGGAGGTCACGCAGCTGCGCGCAGACATCAATAATAACTTCCAAGAACTACGTGCCATGTTCGCACAACACAATCTTTATGGAGGTGCGCATGCTGACGACACAAGTGTGCATGGCCCTCCGGCTGTCTTGCCCAATGTGACCACGGAGGCACGTGGTATTCGCGAGGATGAGGAGCGACGCCAGCACCAGACGCGTCGCATGGCAGTGCCACCACACGCTGGAGTGGCAGCCGTGGTTCGCCCTCATACACAGGGGCACGGTCACGGCAACTGCGACCACAATGGGGCCCAGGGTCGGGACGCACCACTGGGTGCCCAAGGAGGAGGTGTGCATGGTGCACCTCGTAGCTGGGCTGATGAGGCCGAGCTTTGGGGCGACGATGATTTTTCGGTCAACAACTATGACGGCCGACAGCTCCACCACCACAACAATATGCATCAACGTCAACACGACGACACTGAGGATTTTATCGCTAAGCCCAAATTTACTCTTCCTATATTTTCAGGTGGTACTAATGTGGAAGAATACCTCACTTGGGAGCTGAAAATTGATAAGTTGTTTCGGATGAACAACTACTCCAATGAGAAGAAGCTCGTACTTGCGTCCAATGGTTTGGATGGTTATGCCACACATTGGTGGGAACAGTTTGTTCAGAATCGTATGGAGCGCCACGAGTTACCGCTATTACTTGGGAGCGGATGAAGCGAAGATTTGCGCACGCTTTTGTCCCCGCCATTACAAGTGTTCCCTATTTGAAAAGTTGACCGGGCTGCGACAAGGTTTGAAATCAATTGATGAATATCATAAGGAGATGGAGACCGTCATGATACATGCAGATGTTCGCGAAAATGAAGAGCAGACAATGGCGAGATTTCTAGCTGGCATGAATTATGCTGTCAAGCGCATTGTCAATCACCATCCCTACCATGATATGATCGAGTTGCTACACCAAGCACGCCAAGTGGCGCCAAGTGATTGAAGATGCACGGTTTGTTTGCCTGCTCACGTTCTTCAACCATCCGGACATTCATATCACAAAAGCACTCGGTAGGGAGTAATTCAAATGCGCGCAGCCCCGCAAGTAAGAAGTCGAGAGTACACCACCAAGACACCGACCGGCCGGTTCCGTAGCAACCGCGGCCTCGTCTATGGGGTCGACAGGCCGTTCACGGGATATCATTTGCCACAAGTGCAAGGGCATTGGCCACTTTCAGAGGGACTGCCCGAATGTCCGAACTATGCTTATAACAGAGGAGGGCGGTTATATCTCAGCTAGTGATGACGAGTCGCTTTGATGCACGGCCGGTCTTGCACAAAGATGACATAGAACAATGTGAATGTGATCCAGAATTTCCGAGCACTGAGCAGTATTCCATTGTTTGCACACCCAAGGTGCTTAGTGTGATGCCATCGTCGTCACTCGAACAACGGTGCAATTTATTTCAGACTTGGGCAAAGCTTGATCAGGGTAAGGTGTGCAAAGTTATTATTGATGGCGGGAGTTGTCACAATTTGGCCAGTAAAGACATGTGTCATAAGTTGGGTTTGAAGTATTTGCTGCATCCACGTCCTTATCATGTGCAATGGTTGAGTGACAAAGAGGAAGTGAAGGTGAAATATATGGTGCGTGTGACATTTTGTATTGGGAAGTACACTGATAGTGTGGATTGCGATGTTGTGCCCATGACAGTGTATCACTTGCTGTTGGGACGGCCATGGCAATATGATCGTTCCGCTGTGCACGATGGACGTACAAATCACTACACTTTTAGATGGAACAATGGGGAGATCATCTTGAAACCACTTACCCCGGGACAGATTGTAAACTCTTCAATGTAGAAAAATGAGATGCACGTGGAGAGTCCTCAAGAGCGAGCCAATCAATCAAAGAAACACGAGGAAGAGAAGAACTTGGTAATGTTAGCTACCAAATCCGAGATGCGAGAATTCAACGAGGATCCCAATTTGGTGCACTTTGTACTACTGTACAAAGACATATTGCTTTCAACTAATGACTTCACTGCTCTTCCTAGTGGTATTGCTTGTGTTTTGCAGGAATTCGGCGACGTCTTTCCAGAGGAGATACCAGCTGGGCTACCACCAATCCGCGGGATTGAACATAAGATAGACTTGATTCCAGGAGCGTCGCTACCAAACCGACCACCGTACCGCACCAACCCTGAAGAAACCAAGGAAATTCAAAAACAAGTACACGAACTTCTCTCCAAAGGGTATGTTCGTGAAAGCTTAAGCCCTTGTGTTGTTCCTGTTATTTTAATTCCTAAGAATGATGGTTCATGGCGTATGTGCGTAGATTGTAGAGCAATTAATAATATCACTATTCGATATCGTCATCTAATACCTCGCTTAGATGATATGCTAGACGAACTAAGTGGTGCTGTTATTTTCTCTAAAATAGACTTGCGTAGTGGTTACCATCAAATTAGGATGCATGAAGGGGATGAGTGGAAAACAACATTTAAAATAAAATTTAGTTTGTATGAGTGGTTGGTCATGCCTTTTGGTCTAACTAACGCACCTAGTACTTTCATGTGCTTAATGAATCATGTTTTAAGGCATTTCATTGGTAAATTTGTGGTTGTGTACTTTGATGATATTCTGATTTACAGTCGCACTGAGTTTGAGCACTTTGACCATATTAGACAAGTTTTACAAGTTTTACGCGATGCTAGGCTTTTTGGTAACTTAGATAAGTGCACCTTTTGCAAAGATCGTGTTATTTTCTTAGGCTATGTTGTGTCAGCGCAAGGAGTTGAAGTAGACGAGTCTAAAATTACAGCGATTAAAAATTTGCCAACTCCTGTAAACGTAAGTCAGATTAGGAGCTTTCATGGTCTCGCCGGTTTTTTTCGGCGCTTTGTTAAAGATTTTAGCACCGTCGCTGCCCCATTGAATAACCTTACTAAAAAGGGTGTTGAATTTGTATGGGGTAGCGCAAGAAAATGCTTTCTTGAACTTAAGAAACGCTTGACCAAGCACCGTTGCTTGTTTTACCCGATTTCACTAAAATTTTGAAATTGAGTGTGGCCTTGATGGATTGGGTATTGGCGGTGTTTTAATGCAAGACGGTCGACCGGTAGCTTATTTTAGTGAGAAACTGAATGGTGCTCAATTGAATTATCCGATCTATAACAAAGAGCTTTATGCGTTAGTGCGTGCGTTAGAAACTTGGCAACACTATTTATGGCCCAAAGAGTTTATTATTCGTTCTGATCATGAGGCATTGAAGTATTTAAAGGGCCAAGCAAACCTGAACCGTAGACATGCCAAATGGGTCGAATTCATTGAGTCATTTCCTTACATTGTGAAATATAAGAAGGGAAAGGAAAATGTGGTAGCTGATGCTCTTTCGAGGAAAAGTGTGCTCTTAACTCAATTAGGAGTGCAAGTTCCTGGTTTAGAGAGTTTACGTGATTTATATGCTCATGACCATGATTTTTCTGTTCCTTATGAACATTGCAAACCGGGAAAAGGCTGGGATAAATTTCATATCCATGATGGGTTTTTGTTTCGTACTAACAAATTATGCGTTCCAGAATCCTCTGTGCGTTTGCTATTATTGCAGGAATCACATGCAGGTGGATTGATGGGACATTTTGGACGTGAGAAGACATTGTCTATGCTGAGCGATCATTTTTATTGGCCTAAGATGAGGCGTGATGTGGAACGGTACGTGCAGCGATGCATTACTTGCCACAAAGCGAAATCGAAGTTGAATCCACACGGTTTGTATACCCCTCTACCTGTTCCCAATGCACCATGGGAGGATATTAGTATGAATTTTGTCTTAGGACTGCCTAGAACTAAGAGGGGGAGAGATTCTGTTTTTGTCGTTGTGGATCGTTTTTCGAAGATGGCACACTTTATTCCATGCCATAGGAGCGACGATGCGTCGCATATTGCTGACTTGTTTTTCAGGGAGATCGTGAGACTACATGGCGTGCCGCGGACTATTGTGTCGGATCGTGACGTGAAATTCATGAGCTACTTCTGGAAGACACTTTGGGGTAAACTGGGGACGAAGTTGTTATTCAGCACAACTTGTCATCCCCAAACTGATGGTCAAACGGAGGTGGTGAACCGCACACTTTCGATGTTACTTCGGACCATGATCAAGAAGAATCTACGCGAATGGGAGGATTGTTTGCCGACGTAGAATTCGCCTATAATCGGGCCGCATTCCACTACGCAGATGTGTCCTTTTGAGGTAGTGTATGGTTTCAAGCCCTTTACGCCGCTTGATTTGCTACCGCTTCCCAGTCAACACCGTACTCACATGGAGGCATCCAAGCGAGCTGAATTTGTGAAGAAATTGCATCTCAAGACAAAAGAAGAGATAGAGCGCAAGGTTAAGTACTATGCTGAGAAGGCGAACAAGAAGAGAAAGAAGATGATTTTTCAACCAGGTGATTTGGTGTGGGTACACTATCGCAAGGATCGTTTTCCAGAACGCCGCAAGTCCAAATTGCTGCCGCGAGGTGACGGGCCTTTCAAGGTGCTTGCGAAGATCAACGACAATGCTTACAAGATAGAGCTTCCTGGCGATGACTATGGTGTGAGCCCTACGTTCAATGTCACTAATTTATCACCTTTCTTTAGTGGTGACGATCCAGCGTCGAGGTCAACGCCTTTTCAAGAGGGGGAGGATGATGAGGGCATCTCTAACACTTATACATTTCCTCCTATTGGTGGCGATACGCATATTGATCACCAAGCCATAAGTGAGGCTACAAGTAATACAAGTGCAGAAGTGCTTGTTGGTCCACTAACAAGAGCTAAAGCTAAACTTCTAAATCAACAGGTGCTTTTGTTTCTTAATGAATCTTCTGTTGTCATTGATCATAATTGGGTGCTACCTCATGCAAATGTTTTGTGCATTCTAAGGTTTGAACATTTTGAAGCCTTCGGAACCAAGAGGGACGCCGGAGCCAAAGCAATGGAGGAGAAGCTCGTGGGAGACAAGCAAGGGGAAGAAGCCTAAGAATCCAAGTCAAATTCGAAACTTTCACAAGCCCAACCAAATTCAAACTCGGAATCAACTCAGAATTCAATTCGGATTCGGAATCAGCCTCAATTTCGGATTCGGAATCAGTAGGACAGTCCGGAGTAAAAAGGTCATAACTTTCTCATACGAAGTCCGATTAGGGTTATTTTGGGCTTGTTGGAAAGCTAACTTCAAGCCCGATCCAACGGATCCATGTTCACTCCGAAATTCCTCCGGAGTCAAAAGATATGACTGAAACAATATGACGGTTGTAAAATTAGAGTTTCCTTTTTGTTTTAGATTGAGTCGGAATTGGAGTAGGAGTTCTAATTCCAAATTAGAGTAGGAGTAGGGCCTCTTGGCCAGCCATAAGGAGGAGAAGAGGCACTATATATTGAGGGTTAGACCCCCATTGTAACCTCAGACTAGTTTATGCATAAGAATAGAAACATAGCTATTGCTTGTTCTTTCGAAACCAGAGTTCATGCGAGGACTTTGAGAGAGGACTAGGCGGTCCATTGGTTCGTTCTGCAATTCAAGATCAAGCCGTCGTTCCATTGGGAATTGGGGACTTGGCGATCGTCGTTCGTGGTCTCGCGACGATCAACTATCCGGTGTGTTTTGGGCGTATTCCGAAGAGTTGAGGGTTCGTGCATTGGTACGAGTGTTCAGCTAGCGACATCATCTACATCGCATCATTTATCCATGGTTCCTCACCGAGAAGATCGGGCATCCCCCGTATCAATGGGCCTCACTCATATAGGCCAATTTCCAATAGTTGCTGCCCATATGTTTTATGAATTGTTTGTTGCGTTAGCCTAGAATGTAACTTTCTTTGTTAGTATGAAAACTTGCATAGAATTTTAACTAAACTTTCAGCGCTATGTATTGTGCAAATTTGGTTCAAATTGGGTGAAAATTTTAATATTTGTCACTCTGTCCGTGATTTGTTAAAAAACAGTATAAGAAAGCATCAAACTGTCCATGCCAGTATTAGATCTTATGTGTATGTTTTAGTTGATGTGTATGTCTTAGTCCGTAAGGGTACACAATTAATTGGTTATATTTTCTCAAGGTTAGAAATTTAATTTATTTTTGTCCTTTTGCTTAGGATTACAATAAGAGAAGCATCAACATACCTTGTTGCATGTGCTGCTTGCCAACATCCATCAGAAAGGTCTACAGTAGATCGTGGACAAGGCCGGGTGATATTTTTTGGTAAAAGAACATGAGAATGAATTTTGTCAGAACATGTGATGGATCTTTTTGGCAAAAGAACATGTCAAAGAAATTTTGTTGGTTGAAGAATTTGCGTTGATTTGGATAAAAAGTAACATTTGATTTATTTTTTCTTCCTGTGAATTAGTCCGCATTAGTTTGTCTTCTTTGGTGTCATATGTTGTGAAACAGTCCACTCACGTACAACAAAGTAAGCTTTAACAGATCTATCTATGTATTTTTGTGGCCCGTTAATAGGATAGAAACATAACTAGAAGCCAATTGGAAAAACATAAAAGAAACCAGGGAAAACAGAGTTTAAAGAGCCAAATTCTCAAGCTTAACAACCAACCCAAGAGTAACAGGTCTACAACTCAAATATACGGACCTGATAAGCGGCAAAACCAGTCGACACCATCTGAAAATAGATCAACGGAACACAACTATGGGATTGTGATCAAACGGCTAAAAAAGTAACTGAAAAATAAGAAATTTTCAGTTAACTAAGTAATAGACGGTCCCAAAAAGATAAGAAAGCTGTAGCAACCGAGGTGTCATGTGATTAAATCACGGACTAAAAACGATTTGGTTCATCTTATTGGGCTGATAGTGCAAGTTATACAGCCTAGAACAGCATAATTGGGTCGACCCAGCGAGTGGCAAGCGAAGGTATGGTTAAGGCGTTCGAGCCTGATTGGCGGTTGCAGGAACAACTTTGACGAGTCTGTCAAGATCGTGTGGACTGCGATACACTGATGCTACTGTTCTTTTGATTTACTTCTTCAATAAATACACTGAAATGCTGGTGCTCACCTTCTTGTAACAGTGAATCCTAGAGCTCCTGGCCTGGCCTAAATTTTTTAAGAAATGCTCAAGCTTGCAAGCTGTTCTTGGAGCTTCTCCAATGAACCAGTCCTAACTATCTTCATGCAAGAAAATCCACGAGCTTAGGTTCAATCTGAAGCCTGGAAGTGACGCTAGCCAAATTGGTCCGCGGTAGTGTACTGGTTGAAGCTACTGAAGTGGGGTGTGCGTTTGGCAAAAGCGATGAATGAATAGCCTAAAATGTTGAAATGTCCTGTTTGGCACGGCTGTAGCTTTTCTAAAAAGTAGCTTCCCGCTGAACTGCAGAGTTGAACGGCTGAGCTTAAGAGGTTTGGTGTTTGATTGTATGTCTTTTAAGTAGCCTAGCTATAACTTCTAAGATGATAAATGTTTGAAATGCCCCTGAGGCAAATAATGACTTATTTGATGTTGTTTAACGACAATTAACGCAATTGCCGACAATTAATAACAACTAACACAATTGAGGAGAATTACCGCAATTAACGACAATTAATGCAATTGACTTCAATTGACGATGACTACCCCAATTAACGACGATTAACATAATTGGCTGCAATTAACGATGACTACCGCAATTAACAACGATTAACACAATTATTACAATTGATCGAAATTAACGTAACATACCGTAATTAATGTAATTAATAATAAATAATTATTACAACAAACAACTATTACAGAAATAATGGTAATGAATAATTACACAATAAAGAATAATTACATAAATAATTCATTTACAACAGAAAAGAAAAATGAAACAAATAAAAAAAAACAGATGACTGCTGTTGGCGGCAGTGGCGTCGGGAAGAGGAGAGGGCCGGAGGAGGAGAGGGAGAGGGAGGAGGGAGGATGCTCTCGGGCCTGGTCAGAGCCGGAGGAGGAAAGGGAGGAGGCACTCGGAGCCAGAGGCGCCATGGGAGGAGGAGAGAGGGAGGCGGCGCGCGGGGTAGCAGATCTGCCGAGAGAGGAGGAGTTGGAGGAGGAGGCCAACGACAGATCTGGTTAAGGCCGAGGGAGGAAGTGGGAGCCAGCGAGGAGGGAGGCGGCGGCACGGGTGGGCGGAGGCGCCAATGGAGGAGAGAGGGAGGCGGCGGCGCAGGTTAGCAGATCCAGAGGGAGAGAGAGGAGGGAGGAGGGTGGTGGTAGGTCTGGCGGGAGGGGGAGGAGTTCAACGAAACGTTGAGGAATGGAGGAGGACAATTGGGGGAGGGGAGGGAGGAGGACAGTGGGAGAAGGGGAGGAGGTGGGCACTAGATCGAAGGAGGGAGGAGCGGGATAAGGGAGGGAGGAGTGGGCGTGGGTGAGCTAGGGTTTCAGGCAAGCGGGCGTAGGACAGCTATGGTTTCAGGCGAGCGGACGATGGTGAGAAGAGGGCTTTATAGAATGACAACACGCATAATTACCACCTAACTTAAAACACGTGTAATTACCACCTAACTTCAGGGTAAAGTCGGAATTGGGATGTGGAAAACTACCCCTCGACAGCTTTCGGCTTTCCTATGTTATGGACAATTTTCAGCTTCGAAAAAACCCGTGAGAAAAACCTCCCATTTGGAACAGCTTCCAACTTTTTTGAGCGAAAAGATGGCCAAAGCCGTTCCAAACATGAGCTAAACCAGGCCTAAAACCCGAAACAGAGCAATGCTTCATCAGTGGAAGGATACCAAGATATACGACGCGACATAGTTCCTTGATTACTCTATGTGCTGGCTATCAGCATCCTAGAAAACAAAATGCGTCGTCCGAAGAGCTTTTGGAAACATCAAACAGCATAGCCATGACGGCCATCTGCAAGAACTTGATGAGAATAGAAAATGGCGATAATGGAGGTAAAACAAGCGAACATGGCAAATCATGCGTTTAACTGATGGGAAATTACACTCCAGTGCTGATACAATAATACTAAAATGGTCCACCCCATTTGACAACAAATGTAGGCAAAACTTTTGCATGTTCTCAAAACATGAACAGTCCAAGTTGCCAACATAGCATAGATTCACCATAAAATGACACTTTCAGCTCCTAAGAATAGCAAGAAATAACCACAACTGTCCTACTTCAACAAAACCTACACCGCACGAAACAAAAGAGATAAGCAACAAGTATAGCAAACCTAGGTTTTCTTAATTAAAACTAGAAGCATAAGAGTAAGATAATGGTGCAGACTGCAGGCTAACAAGATCTATAAAATGGAGAATGCTGAGAATAATTTAGACTATGTTCGGACCAAGACATATTTCTCGGTTTGGAAAATGCAACTAGATATGATAATGTCTTAGAGCAACTAATACCCACTGCATGCTACTAACTTTATGTGAGGATTCGGAGTATTTAACTTGTAATACTTAACCATCTACTAGTCCTAGCATTGCAAACCAAATATCTCACCTCGATGTATTTTATACCTCCCAGGAGTGGTATACACACACCGTTCATAAAACATTATCAACATCAATGCCATACAACAATATTACATTACCGTAGTCACAAAAGGTTACAACAAAGTCATCATACAACTTTAGTTTTCATACATACGGCCAACCGGCCAAATGGCAATAATAAAAGTTAAGTACGCAGCAGAAACATAGCGATAAGATGGCACCAAAAAAAACCCAACCGGTGCGCCCTTACCGACAAGGCAACTTGACCGGAAACCACCAAACTAGTCGTTCAGGAGACCCGGCTTATCCGACTTGTAATGCTTAACCACCCATTCGGTCCTAGCATCACAAAGCATAATCCGAGACTCGAGACATGTATACTTCCAGTGTGCAAACATAGCGATAAGATGGCACCAAAAACCCAACATGATTAAGCACACTTCCTTTGGTATGCACGGCACTGCCTAGGTCCTACGAGACATTTCCAATATTGTGTATTAACTACGAGCCACCGTATGGATAGAAACCCATACGTTGTGTCTGAGTCATTGTAAAGCCTCGGTCAACTACCCGTCGCAGTAAAGCCTTGACAACTACTACAATGCTCCTCGAGGTGGAGAGCCTACCCGAATCTCCACCACCGCACACCCAACACAAGAACACCGAGAACACATATCATGTTTCACATAACACACACAACCCCTCCCCGCGACTCTGAGATAACACACGCCAAAGTACTACGTCAAGAGGGGTCCCATATAACCTCATGTGGTTAGTACGAAAAGTACTTGGATCAATGGCGCAGTAACATTTTCGGTCCTTAGGGACTGGGCACCTTTCCTTGTCACACCCAACAATCACACCAACATGCCATTGTGTTTAAGTCAAATCATTTTGTTTCATTTTCGGTTTTACAAAACAAAAGCATAAGGTGCTGAACCAAAATAAACAAAATGATTTGTGTGATCAAGGTCATCGACTAAGTCGATAACCGCCTAATTCTACCGAGTAGCTAAGCATTTCTAGGCATGACATCGCAAAGACAAGAAAAGAGCATAATTAAATCACCGCTCTAATTCACCAAATATGATAATAACTTATGGTTGTGGCGGATAACGCTTTAATGGCAACAATGCATTAGGAATAGCTACCTCTAAACAGCCAACAAGAACCAATTGATTTGGATTCTTAATGCCAAGATATGACCAAAACAATTTTGCTCACTTACCGACAAGGCAACTTGACCTAAGAGGGTTACCCGGGCGCAAAGGATGCAAACCACCAAACTAGTCACTCGGTGCACTAACAAAGTCGTCTGTAGAGTCTTATAGGCGGAGGAGCAAGAGGGAGCAACGGCAGAAAAATGGCCTTGCGCGGTGTTGAGGTCGTAGAACTAAGTCGATCTCACAATAATTGATCCCTTGGGGATCAACCTCCTCTGAAATTTGCATGCACAAATTATTCTACGAAATTCCGTAAGAGAGGAAAATGGGGTTTGACGTGAGTACAAAGTTGTACTCATAAGACTTACAAGCAACAGATATTTAGATGCATTCAAGTATCAAAAGAAGGCTACTACACTAAGTAATTTTCAGCATAAAGCAACATTTCGCTTGAAGTACAAGTAGTAGATTGAAATAGCAAGTGAGTAAATATTTTTGATACTTTAAATAACAGTGAGTAACAATATTAGACAACATCTAAACAACAAAAGGGGGCTACCCCGTAGCTCACGAACATAGCATGAGACCATTCCCACTACCACCCGAACAAGTTTTTGAGTTAAAATTCCAAAACGTTAAGTCTAACTCCTGCAAATCCAATTCCAAACGTGTCCATAACCTAGGACGAGGCTATTCGAATAGTTTATACCCTACAGGGGTGTACCAATGTACCCACACGCAGACCGCATCTTTTGCCACGCGATAAAGCACACTTCCTAAGCTATGCCGGCAAGGCTAAGTCCAACGAAACGTTTTCAATATAATGTATTAACTACGAGTTGCACATATGGATAGAAACTCATACGTTGTGTCAGAGTTATCGTAAAGCCTTTGTCAACTACCCCTCACGGGTAAAACCTTAGACAACTACGACTCTCCTCGAGGTGGAGAACCTACCCGGAACTCCACCACCTCACACCCACAACAAAACATTTTTTTAACAGTAGAACAACAACCAACCTGCGACCCGAAGCTAAAATATGCCAAAGTACAAAGTCAAGAGAGGTCACATATCCATCTAATGTGATAGCACACAAATATGCTTAGTTTTGGTGAAACAAGATGTTCGGTCCTGGTTGACCGAGGCAAGACATCCACACACCCAACAACACACCATCCAACTATTTGCCCAAGTCCAAATCATTTTATGTGCATTTTTAGTTTTCAAACTAATATAGCACATAGTGCTGGACATAGCATAATAAAATGATTTGTTTGATCAAGGTTATCGACAAACAGGCTTGCTGTCCAAACATGATAACCGAGCTCCGAGATGAATTCTTCTACTCCGAGCGCTTCCAATCTTCACTAAAGAACAGCCAACCCTCCGTATTGACAACTCTCCTTGAATCCCAAAACCGAATCTAAACGGTATCAACTATCTTTTGAAAAAAGATGAGAGGGAATCAATTTTTCAAAATTTATCGAGATCAAGGGAAGATGAGCAACCTAAGATAGGTAAGGAGTAAAATCTGAGAACTTACCTAAGTTTTTATAAATTATTTGATACTTTGAAAATAAAATTTTCAAATATCCTATTAACGACCAAGCTAGTGGCTTCTACAGTCAGTATGGCACTGATACCAACTTTTGTAAGGACCTGGGGTATTTAACTTGAAATACTTAACCATCCACTGGTCGGAGCGGTATACACACACCATTCACAAAACATTATCAACATCAATGCCATACAACAATATTACATTACCGTAGTCACAAAAGGTTACAACAAACTCATCATACAACTTCAGTTTTCATACATACAGCCGACCGACCAAATAGCAATAAAAAATATTAAGTACGTAGCGGAAACATAGCCATAAGATAGCAAAAAAAAAAAGCCAACCAGTGCGCCCTTACCCACAAGACAACTTGACCGGAAACCTCCAAGCTAGTCGTCGTCCTGAACGAAGTCTCTCACATTGATTGATCCCTTTGGGGATCAACATCCTCTGAAATTTGCAGCAAGCAAGTTGAGTACAAAGTTGTACTCGCAAGACTTACAACCAATATATATTTAGATACATTCAAGTGTCAAAAGAAGGCTACTACACTAAGCAATTTTCAGCATAAAACAACATTTCATTTGAAATACAAGTAGTAGATTGAAATGGCAAGTGAGCAAATATTTTTGATACTTTAAATAACAGTGAGTAACAATATTAGACAACATCTAAACAACAAAAGGGGGCTGCCCTATAGCTCACGAACATAGCATGAGACCATTCCCACTGCCACCCGAATAAGTTTTTGAGTTAAAATTCCAAAACATTAAGTCCAAATCCTGCAAATCCAATTCCAAGCGTGTTCATAACCTTGGACGAGGCTATTCGAATAGTTTATACCCTGCAGGGGTGTACCAATGTACCCACATGCCAGACCACCTCTTTTGCCACGCGATAAAGCACACTTCCTAAGTTATGCCAGCAAGGCTAAGTCCAACGAGACGTTTTCAATATAATGTATTAACTACGAGTCGCACATATGGATAGAAACTCATACGTTGTGTCGGAGTCATCGTAAAGCCTTGGTAAACTACCCCTCACGGGTAAAGCCTTAGACAACTACGACGCTCCTCGAGGTGGAGAACCTACCCGGAACTCCACCACCTCACACCCAAAACAGAATATTTTTTTAACAGTAGAACAACAGCCAACCTGCGACCCGAAGCTAAAACACGCCAAAGTACAAAGTCAAGAGAGGTCACATATCCATCTAATGTGGTTAGCACGCAAACATGCTTGGTTTTGGTGAAACAAGATGTTCGGTCCTGGTTGACCGAGGCAAGACCTCCACACACTCAACAACACACCATCCAACTACTTGCCCAAGTCCAAATTATTTTATTTGCATTTTTAGTTTTCAAACTAATATAGCACATAGTGCTGGACATAGCATAATAAAATGATTTGTTTGATCAAGGTTATCAACAAAGTCGATAACCGCCCAATTCTATCGGAATCTAAACATGACTAAGCATTGACTCGCATAAAGTATAGACTCTATAACATACACCGAGTAGTAACATCAGCGGGAATAATAACTTAGGGCTAGTGGCAAGAGATAAACATTTGCTACAGCTCATGCATCTAAATTGAATAACTACCTCTAACGCAAAATAGTCATTATAGTAGAACACGCATACATACATACAAGTTGCAAACAAGATATTTTGTAATGAAAGTAATAGGATCAATATGATCAAAGAGGGGGGCTGCTTGCCTTGTTGAAGATACCCAACTTGCTGCTGTAGAGGATCACAATTGTACTCGTTCGGATCTTCATAATCTAACGTTCGAATACGAAAAGCCAATAAGAACACATAACAACAAATATGACCAAAAATAAAAATTTCTCCAAAATTCATGAAAATTTCACAGTAGGTATATTATGATGTTATATGAATTTAGGTGTAAATATTATTTTATTTGGAGGTTGTATGTGGAAGTTATGGCCTTTGGAAATATGTGACTATTCATCTAAAAATTATCTTTTTGGTGAAATTTTCTAGAAGTGTGGTGAGGATAAAAAACTACATGGCATGATAGATAATAAAAATTTATTTCCATAGTAGCTTGGTTCTCCTCATTTGGAGTTCGTATGAATTTTCTATGAATTTTTGAAGTTAATTTATTTCCAAGTGAAATATTAAAATAAAATTTTCCATAATAGTAACATATCAAAACATTATACCATCTTAAAGTTCATTAAAAATGAAAATTATCAAAATTGTTTTCACTGGATTTGGAGTTAAAATGAATTAGTTATGCATTTTTGAAGTTAATTGATTTTTTAGTTCGACAATAAATCATTTCAGAATTTATAAAGTATTAAACACTTTTCTTACCAAGCTGAATCTAGCCACAGTCGCTGACATGTGGGGTCTAGTGCATCGTGTTATTATTTTATTTTAATTTTCTTATTTAAATGCGGACTGGCATGTGGGGCCCACTTGTCATACTCTTGATCCATAGCACAATGCATGGACCGAAGGTCTACGGCCGGTCCACGAGTCTATAACTGTGCAATTAAGCTCCCGGTCCCACCTGTTTAAACTGTTATTTATCCCTCGATTACTTTGCTCGGTTCCACATGCAATAGACACATTACATCTTTTAAGACAGTCATTAAATGACTAAGTAATGATTAGCTATTAATGACTCTCATTAGCCCTAATTGCATCGCTACAGTGCTGGTCGGAGCAGAGCTCGCGCTGCCACGAGTTTGCTCGCCGGTGCGCCGGCGCTACGCGCCAGGGCGGCGCCGACCAAGGGCAGGGATGGACTCCTCACGCCCATGCGAAGCTAACGGTACCGGTGGTGATGACGGAGGTGGTCCACATCGGCGGCTAGCCGGAGAGAGGCGGAGGAGTGCCACAGCCAATCATGAAATCAAGAAACAAGCTCCGCAGCGTGCATACAAGCGGGTGCCAGAGCATCTACACTACTCAAGGATGCTACCTGAGTGGAACAAAAGACCGAGGAAGCTCGGAGATGGCTCGTCGACGGTAATGGCGACGACCGTTCCTGCGGTTCACGAGGAGGGAAAGATCTGCACCAACAGATAGATAACGAAGGGTCGGGGGAGGTTCAGAGTGTTGTGACGATGGTGTAAATGCAGGCAATCGAGAAATGGCTCACCGAGACGACAATTGGACAATGAACAGTGGCATCACCGGCAAAAGGGGAAATCCGATAGGCGCTGTGGATGAAAAGCCAAATCGTTAGAGGGGAAAGCTTAATGGTGCTCGGGAACAAGAGCTGACGCACAAAGGGGAGGATAATACCCCCTGGAGCAGAAGAAGACACGGTGGTGGCTCCGGGTGCGTGCCCTAGAGATGCCGAGGGCATGAAGAAGAACTGAGAGCTACACGGCAATCCAAGAGCTGGGGTTAGCTAAAATGGAAATGGAATGGAATGCGTAAGAGGAAGGAGGCACTGGATTGAAGCTTACTCTAGGCTGGAGCTAGAACCAACGTCCTTCTCCTCGGCCGAAAAGAAAAGTGAGGAGGAACGGAGGCAGGAGGGGATTTTAGCTCGGGGGACTGACGGCAATGGAGGCGGCGTGAACTGGCGATGCTCAGCGACTGGTTGGCGTGGGCAGTACAGTCATAGCGTCATTGACACGAGGGCAGAGCGGCGCTGCCGTATGGAGCGCGCGCTCTGCGGGAGTAGCCGGAGGTGGAAGACGGGGCTAACAGTGCGGGCCGGTGGCGTCAGCGGGTGGAGCGACACAGTGCGGTGCGACCGAGTTAAGTTTGGTTAGTTGGCTCGGTCAGAGGAATAGTGACTACCCCAGTCCGAGTATGATGAATAGTGTACGTATTTGACTGATTTCAAATCCTTTTGATCCTAGTTTGACTGAGCCATAAAGTATAGAAAATAAATTCTAAAAATTCTAAAAAACTTCAGGGAGGCTCTTGGGGTGACCTAGTATCCATATAAAATTTGAAACCTTACTGTTCACACATTATTTGCTTATATTAAATTCAAACTTACGATAGGTCATTGATTTGAGTTTGTATTTTCCATGGGTTGAGTTTAGTCCCAAAAATTTGGAAAAATTATATTTATTCATGATAAATATTATCATATTTAAATAAATTATTTCCCAAGGATTATCATAAGTTTTTATTCCTGTTTTCCTTTGGAGCTACCATTTGAGTTGTATGTTTTCTTTAATTCCACAAATTTCAAATGCAACAATTATGCAAATGCTCCAGAAATCAAATGGATATTCAAAAGTTTTAAATTCTCCTTATTTTTATACATTTGAAATACAAACCCCAGATTTGGGATGTTACACTTTATGAGAAGGATTATATATATATATAATGTACCAAGTAACAGTGTCCTTGGACTGCTCATTTTACGGTACTAAATAACAAAGTATAACATTGCATCAACTAAAGTCATACCTTATATCTTTTCATTTCTAATGGTTCTATCAGAACATATTGATTAATATTTTAGTTTTCTACAAATAAATTGTAATGTTCTTAAGCATTAGAAGTTTGTAACTAGTATATGAACCGAACATCTTAGCATCCTAAAGTGAGCAGTTCTCACTTCTCAATAGAAGTATGCATTGTACTTTTCTGGGAAAGAAAAGCTACATGGCTTATACAAGGATAAAACACCATATAAAACCAAGTTAGGATTGATTGGTAACTAGATTTCTACTTAATTGCATAAGTTTCAATGGGTTTCCAGACCACATGTCCTAATGATCGTAAATTTTCAACGTGCTTCCTACTTGGTGAAGAAATTTAGGCTCACAGTATCTAGATATAACATGACCAATTAATCTGCACCATTATCAGAATAGCATGATGCAGACCAATCTATCATCCTAGATGGCCAAATTGCGTAGCACCATATCCAATCCATCACACCAAAACCATATAAGGTCATCTGCATTGTTAGGATTAAGCAGATTCGAAGGTCAGTTTTGGAGGGTTGAGGTCGACTCAATACAATGGACATGTCGATTCCAACAAAAGGTGCTGATGAACCGACTCAAAGTTAGGATGCGGGTTCGATCAAAATAAATAATATCCCATATGGTGATTACTGCTTGCATTAACTCATCACCATAGGGTCAGCTATGTTGGGAGAGAGATCAATGTTTTTTGTGTTTTTTTAATATGATGTGGGCCCCACCTAAAAGAGAGAGTAACCAGTTCAATACAATGGAGGGAAAATGTTGATTCTTGTAAATGCTTAGTTGGTATGTTTTTGAACCTGAACCGATTCAATACATTAGAGTTGCTCTAAGATTGCTGCCAATCTCAACAAACAAATCATGCACCGAATCCTATTATTCTATAACACATTCGACCTAATCAATCTAAAAAGGCCTGGCACAAAATGGTAAATATAAGCTAGAACAAAATATCCATTCAGAAACTAAATAAGTAGCAGCCATTGGGTGGATGCTAACCTTAGATGTTGCTTGGGTACATGAACACCCTGACCTTGTGCCCCTGCACCCAACACAAAGCAACAGCATCAGCACAAAACATCAACAAGCAGCACATCACTTGAAGATGAGGAGGAGGCGAAAGGGGTGGGCCACTCACCATGGAGGCAGGCGGGAGGTTGGACTTGAACTTGGCGTAGACGACACCGGAGTTGCCGTGCGGGCGGGTGACCTTGCCCCAGATGCAGTGGTAGTGGGTGCCGCTACTCTTGGTCTTGACCTTGTAGACGTATGCCATGCGCTTCCCGCAGTACCACACCACCTCCTCCTTGGTATTGACCCCCTCGATCTGCACCAGTGACGTGTTATAGTACTGGTTTGACTTGGACCTACAACCACCACCAAGATTCTCCACCACCATTAGCGCACCACCAAATCGCACAAGAAATGACCAGATCCAGCTCCAGAGCAGCAGGCCCTAAACCTCTTGTATCCGAGGATGGAACCCCACACATAGAGCCTGACGTGCTGCCCCGTGCGTCCCTTCACCATGGCCGTTGCCACTTTGCTCTGTTCGTTCCAACGCTGGAGACGAGCTCGGACGTTAGTTGGGGCTTCAGGTGATGGCGAGCGATGGAGGCGGATTATATGTAGCAAACGGTGGATAAGGGGGCGGTTCAGATTGGTTGGTGGCGTTGGATGGATGGCTGCAGTGTGTCGCAGGGTAGGGTTTAAGGCCGCGAGTGTAAATTGTTCGGGCTGGTTGATGGGCTTTACTTTTCGTTCGCCTATGTGGATTTAACTAGGCTGGTTTGGCAACTTGGAGGGTCCAATCGCATTAAATGCATCTACTCCTCAGCATGTTTTTGTTGATACGTGGGCCTCGACCCCACTTCTCGGCCGCCTCTCTCTCCCCTGCTCTCATGGACAGTTCGTGTTCGTCGTTGTCACTCATCACCGACCATCTTGTGGCATCGCCGTGCTGCTCTGCCACCACCGCGGTAGGCGCGTTTTTCCTCGAGGCCGCCGGCACCGACCTCTTTGAAGACTGGAGCTCCTGGACGAGCTTCCCAGGTGCCCAATCTGGTGTGCTTCTCGCCCCCAGGCGGGTATCGCTGGGTTTAACTTGTAAGCCCCAGTTTCACCTTTTTACCCTGATTATTTACCGATTCTTCCACGATTATCAAAGGCATGTTTAGGTTACTTGGCACATTTTGTTTTTTGACTTGAAGTTTTGTGATTTTGTTTCTTCTTCACGATGAAGTTTGCAAATTGGGTGTTTCTAGGGCTCGAATGCGCTTGGTAACGAATGGTAATTAGGGATTTTTGTTCTAAGATCGCTGTTCTCCAGACTCCAACGCCTCTCACACCCCATCAAGACCATTGGCCTCAACCCCCTCTATGATAACCCGTTTAGTTCAACACGTGCATGAGAAGAACCATTTTAGAATAAGGCCGTTAGCTACGTGCCTCATGTTGATCCTTTTTTTAGCTAGCTAATTAAAGGACCTATGCCTTGCATGATCTTAACTTGAGTACGTAAGTCTAATTAAACAAGTTGGACCATTATGTCGTACAAGCAGTACTGAGCGCTAGCAAGAGGAAACAAAGGACAAGAAAAGAAAACAAAAACTTCCAGTCCAAGCAGGATCTCCCAGCCAATTCAGTCACAGCGTCAAGCATATAAAGTCAGGGCGAGAGGGCAAGTTGACCTTAGCCTTGTACGTGCGCCGCCTGGACTACCATCAATGCCGCCACCCTCATCAAATTTATTTTCTTTCGCTGCCCGCCGAGTGCCATCGCCACCTGCAGCGTGCGCATGTCCCAGCCAATCTGTGGTTGCTACCGCGTGATCATCCGTTGTTCATCCGGCCGCGTGCGCGTGGGTTCAATCAGAGCCATCGGCTGGCTGCCGGGGATTTGCTGCCAACGCGGTCCTGCTCTTTGCCTCACGTGATGCCATCCATGCATGCAAGCATTTGCTAGCACTAGAAGGTACTTAATCTTGCAAACATTGCATGGTATGTGCGGCTGTTAGTTGGCACTAGCTAGTACTGCATTTTGACGTGGAAGCATAAGGCTTTGTATACTACAGGAGAGAGGAAAAGGCAAAGAGGCTTAATACGTAGGAGGAAAAATCAAGGAAGAAGCTAGCAAAGAAAAAAAAATTGGAAGAAAAGAAGCAGAGATCTTCTTGTGGGTAACGATCTGTAATCTTATTCTCTCCGTTTTGCTAATTTAATTAGAGATTAGAATCGAGATTAAAGAGGGGTTTTAGAATTTCCTTGTCGAGGGGCCGATTAATGGATCTGTTTAGTCTGATGTTTTGTTATACGATTTATTCGGGTACCTTAATGGCGAATTTTGGGAATGTCATCTACTAGTTAATTGTAGATAATTTCGATATCTTTCTATAGAATATTTAATCACGTCGAGCGAACGAGTAATTTTTGAGTTACAAATTTTGTAAGGCTGATATATAGGGAGTTGTCGTCGTTTGGAATCGTCTTGGTAGACTGCAGATTAAAAATAGTAAATGGACTAATTAGAGTTTTTGGTCTATATGAAAGATGTAGATAATTGTCTAAGAGTTCTGTAGAATCCAAGAATAGGAATTTTGGTTGGGTAAAACAAAAGTTATGAATTTAGTAAGAACCGTTGTTCTAAAGCTGACAAATCGGTCTTCTGGGATAAAAACGGGGGGTTAGATGATTTAATTAGAAGACTTGGTAATCTAAGAAAATGTGCAGAATTTTATGAAGAATCTAGAACTGGGTGGTTTGGCATGATTGGATTTTTGAGTCAAAAGTTTTGCTCTTTTTAATACCAAGACAGCAAGGGGTGACTGTTCGGTACCGGGGAAGCGTGGTAGATTTGGGGACGTGTAGGAGCGATGTCGATTGATTGTTGTTCTTATGATGTTGTAGCTTATATTGAAATTTGAGTATTTAATGTAGGAGAGACGTCGTGCTTGTTGCCATCTTCTAGCCAAACTGTGCGTCGCAACTAGTAAAGGCAAGTGCATGGTAGACAGCGATCAATGATTGATCACTGTTTTCTTTATCTTCTATTATCATTATTGTTGTGCTTTTATTTGTATTTACTTGCAAGCAATGGAATGGTATGGCTTTATATTGTTGATGAACATGAGGAAAAAATTGGATATGATGAGTATTATGAAATTCTCCATATTTGCATTCATAAGCATCTTTGCATAAGAGCAGGTGATCATGATTGATCACAACTCCACGGGAGTGGAGGAGGTCCCCGATCCTTGAGGAGGAGCGGGCTTGAGAGTGAATGTTGTCGCTAGCATTCACTCATGGTATACCGGTATATGCGAAAGAAGTGCATGTGGACATGTAGAGTAGAGTTGCATTGCATTGGTATATGTACGAAGATGCATGTGAAAACAAAGAGATGAGAACAACATGATGATATTAATAGAAGTACAAGTGATGATAATGAAGCTATTGAATTCGGTTGACGTTTCATTGTTCGTTGTGTATTAATGTATTTGCTGAGTCGTGGACTCACCCTTGCTCTTCTGTTGTTTTTAGGTGATCTTCGAGGGCGCCATGTTTGAGAGCGAATAGGGCACATAAGATAGTTTCCTACTTTAGACATATGATTAATTGTCATGAGAACTTTTTATTCCTTATTGCTGGAGACTAGTCTATTTTGTTTCAATGCTTCGAATTCATTAGTTGGTGCTATTCTGGATTGTTTACTTGGTTATACTTCCCCTTGCTTATTTACTCTTGCTTGATCATAATTATGCATGTTCTTTTATGGTCCATGGATGTGTTTATTGTTGTTACTTGTTGAAATTTTATAGCGTGCCAATGATCATTAGTTTAGAGAGTAGTTTAGTGACATTCCAGGGCCAATGTTGGGCTGGGGTGTTACACCCTCCAGATCCAGGAACCCCAATTCCAAGCTTCTAACCCTAGATGCGCACCAAATAGGGCGATGACCGACCTAGACGCAGCCTTCCACCAGCAGCCGCCGCACCCTCCCACTGCCGCAACCTCTCGGAGGCCACCACCGACCCCTCCTGTCGCCACTCTACACACCTCAATCCGGTCCATGTACAACCATCACGACGTGCAAGGGCAAAATAGACTACTGTTAGTGGGCAATTAGGTTGGTCTATCTTCTGTTAAGTTGTTGCCGCCGGTACCGGAGCATGATTAGAGTACGATGTAGTTTTTATTTTTCTCGTTCAGTTACGGTTGCTTTGTGATGTGATATGTGGTGTTCTTGGTGTTTAGAGACTATGACCTTGTTTGTTTATGTTTTTGTGTGGTTTAAAATCAAAAAAGATTTAGCCTAAATATAGAGGTGGCTTTTTTAAGCCTAAAAGCCATAAAACCATAAGCCAGAAAAAATTGTTTTTTTAGATTGTATGGAATAAAATATCCCTTTACCACTAGAATTCGTTAAAATTACACTTAAAATACCATTCATATATAAACGTGACCCTCTCATTTTTTTCTCTCGATTCCTTCGTTTTCGCCCGTTCACTCCCACCCTGACGCCCCAATCCCCTCCCCTCCCCTCCCGTTCTGCTCCCACTCGACGCCCCTCTCCTCCCATCGTCGGCGCCTCCCCTCTCCTGCCCCCACCGCCGGCGTCTCCCCCGACCGACACCGCCTCCCATCTCCTGCCCCCACCGCCTCCCCACTGACGCCGCCTCCCCTCTCCTGCCCCTATCGCCGCCGTCTCCTCTCTCTCCCCACCGACGCCTACTCCTCAAATACGACGCCGCCTCCCCAAGTGTGGCGCCGCCTCTTCTCGTGCTACGTCGCCTTCTGTCGATTCTTGTTAAAGCACCTTTGCGAATGGATACATAAGAAATCTATTTGTTGAGCTTTTTCTGGTATCTGTGTTGTTCCACCAGTACTCTATTATTTATGTACTGCTTATATACGATGCTTAGCTGCCATGTATTTGTTCATAGATATGGGATACTGCTGGCCAGGAAAGGTTTCAAAGTCTTGGTGTTGCATTCTACCGTAGGCGTGCTCTTCCTCGAGGCCACCGGCACCGACCTCTTTGAAGACTGGAGCTCCTGAACGGGCTTCCCTGGTGCCCAATCTGGTTTGCTTCTCGCCCCCAGGCGGGTATCGCCGGGTTTAACTTGTAAGCCCTAGTTTCACCTTTTTGCCCTGATTATTTACCGATTCTTTCGCGATTATCGAAGACGTCTTTAGGTTAGTTGGCACATTTAGTTTTTTGACCGGAAGTTTTGCAATTTTGTTTCTTCTTCACGATAAAGTTTGCAAATTGGGTGTTTCTAGGGCTCGAATGCGCTTGGTAATGATCGGTAATTAGGGATTTTTGTTCTGAGATCGCCGTTATTCAGACTCCGACGCCTCTCACGTCCAGCCCCATCATTGGCCTTGCCCCTTCCACCGCCAGGAACCCCAAATCCAAGCTTCCAACCCTAGACGCGCACCAAATAGGGCGACGGTCGACCTGGACGTAGCCTTCCACCGGCAGCCGTCCCGCCGCCGCAATCTCTCGGCGGCCGCCTCCCTCACAGCCGCCACCTCCCGCAGTCTCGCTCGGCCGCCTCCTCCCTCCCGGCCGCCACCTCCCGCAGTCCGGCTCGGTCGCCTCCTCCCTCCCGGCCGCTTCCTCACGCTCAGCCGCCGCAAAGGAGCCGCGCCGCCACCTCCAGATCTCGGTCGCTTCCTCCCTCCCGGCCGCCTCCTCACGCTAAGCCGCCTCCTCCCGCTCGGCCGCCTCCTCACACTCAGCCGCCGCCTCCCGCTCGGTGAAGTTCCTCTGCCCGGTCGCCTCTTCCCTCTCTGGTCTCGGCCACCTCCTCACACTCGGCCACCACGAAGGAGCCGCGCCGCCACCGCCAGATCCCGGTTGCCTCCTCCCTCCCGACCACCTCCTCACGCTCGGCCACCGCGAAGGAGCCGCGCCGCCACCTCCAGATCCCGGTCACCTGCTCCCTCCCAGCCGCGTCCTCACGCTCGGCCGCCACGAAGCAGTCGCGCCGCCACCTCACGCTCGGCCCTGGTCAGGCCATGGGATTGGCTTTCTCAGTACCAGAGGGGATCAAAATTCCTTCCAATAATAGGTTTGGTCTCTTATTCCATCTTAATATTCATTCCTATTGCAAAAAGAGGATCTGTATGCACTAATATACCATGAAAATGCTGGGGATTGTTTTACATTTTACAAGAGCAAAAAGCTCTACCACCCTTGCATTACAGAGAGGATATCCATCTAGGGCCAGAAATCAGTCATTTTTTTGCCTGTAACTTAGTTTGCCGATTGACTCCACATAGTTTGCTTGATTGACTCACCCTTCTTTATGTAAGTTTGGACCAAATCCTTGTCATCACAGTTTTTTGAACAGGTCATATTGTATTTTGTGGTCCAAGTATCCATATGAATGTCGTGGAAGCAATTGGTTTGCTGATTTGATTTTTAGTTGTAACAATTTGATTCTATGGGAATGGATTAAGAAGATAATGATGAACAAGAATGATAGTAGATGCGTAGGAATTTAGAAAAGAAAAGTGGCTGCTACAGCCCAATTTGATAAGATTACTTTAAGCTGAGATAAAGAAAATGCAGTAGCTGTTATTCCTTTAGTTCCCAACAGAGCACCATAATATTTCTTATAACTGTTTTTTGAGATGTTTACTAACTTGGAAAAAACATGTGTACCTTGCAGGGTGTTCTTATGCTCAATATTGTGCTAACTGGTATGACTATTTTTCCCATTAGAATGAGACATCTATTGTTTCTCGTGTTGTTTCCTTCGCTATTATGCATTTGTAATCTTTATTAAATTGTGCTTCTATTTTTCGTTATTTTATGCACTTGATTTTTTATCACAAAAACTTCCTTTCTTTTTTTATTCTATTTAGCTGCACTTCATTGTATACTTGTAGTTGCATCTTTATTCTGGGCTTCCATTTGATGTTACTTATATCCACTTGCTGATCGACGGGTAACAAGCATGCTCGCGGGCGATGGGTACCCGCGGGTGATGGGTACCCACGGGCGGTGATGCATTGTCCGCGGGTAAACGGGTATACCGCGGGCGACGGGCATAGGCGAGATTCTTCACCTGTTGTCCTTCGCGGGCATGCCCGTGGGGGGAAATCGGGGTCGCGGGTATGGGTATGGGTGAGCACTACCCATACCCGCCGCGCCCGATTGCCATCCCTAGGAAGACTAGACTACTGTTAGTGGGCAATCAGGTTGGTCTCTCTCCTGTTAAGTTGTTGCCGCCGGTGCCGGAGCGTGATTAGAGTACGATGTAGTTTTTATTTTCTCGTTCAGTTACGGTTGCTCGCTGCCTATTATTTGCAATCTGAGATTATAAAGTTTCATTTTGTTATCTGTGTTTGGCTTAAGCTGCTTTAGGGCTCGAGAGGCGGCACCCGAGATGCCATCCTTCTCTTCCGGTGCTTCTCCGCAGAAGCAGCAACATAATGCGCGGTGCCAACCCTTACCACCTCGCTTCGATTTTGTTTTGTCTATTCACCTAGCCTAGCCTGGGATTGAGCCTATGTTTGGGTGGTTCGAGCAGGAGGAGGCAGCTAATTCGGCAGCAGAGGAAGGCGCTTCCCATCGCGTCAGGTTTGTCTGCCATGCATTAGATGCCATTATACTCCGCTTTATGGGTTAATCTGGGGAGTTTAAATTTGTTGTTGCTGGTGGTGATTGTGGGTGCAGTGGAGAAGAGGCTTGTTGAGGAGGTGAGGAAAAACGACACGCTGATTGTCGTCGGCGAGACCGGGAGTGGCAAAACGACTCGTAAGTGTTTTGCTGAGTTTTTTTTTCGTTGCACGTTGTTGTTTGGGGACAAGTAATTGTTGAAGGATTGTATCTTTGTGATGCTTGCGATTATTAGTTTGAATAGGCTGGCAGTTCCGATGCCATTGTCGTGGTCATAAATTTGTGGAAGTGATGTTGGTGGCTTGTGCATTTGGGAACATTTGGATTTAATCAGGCGACAGTGTATGATAAGAGTGAGGGTGAGAAGTTCTTGTAGATCTAACCAAAGGAACATTTGAGAAAAATGAAATGAGTCCTTCTTTACCAATCCTCATTGGATTGTTGTACCCTACTGGGTTTGGTCCTTAGGAAAATCATTCTTATGGATTGGTTGGATTGTTAGACCAACACATATGACATTTTACTTGGTTTCTTGTAAGGAGTGTATCATCATCACTTATTGAAGAAACCCATAACACTATCAATTAATTTATTACAAATATCATTATTCTCTTTATTTCAATTTTATTGTTTGAGGAAACAAATATATTTGTGCATTTTGTTATGCAGAGTTGCCACAATTTTTGTACGATGCTGGGTTTTGTCAGGATGGAAAAGTCATTGGCATCACTCAGCCGCGAAGAGTTGCAGCTGTTACAGTAGCAAAGCGTGTTGCCGAGGAATGCAATGCTCAACTGGGCAGAAAGGTTGGATACTCTATTAGATTTGATGATTCCACGTCTAATGCGACAAGGATTAAGTACATGACCGATGGTTTGCTTCTAAGGTAATGTTGTATACACCGAACCAAATAATTGATTGTTTGATTATTGTGTGGTTTATCATTGTGTTGCATGTAGCTCTTTGATTCCAGCCCAGCTGATATGCTTGCTGCCTATTATTTGCAATATGAGATTATAAAGTTTCATTTTGTTATCTGTGTTTGGCTTAATTGTTGATATGATGTTATTTAGATTCTTATAGATAAACTGTTTCATCCCCTTCCCGAGGATACATCAATGAAGTTCTCTTTCCAGCATTATAGTTATGTTTTTTTGGAGGCTGTTCAAATGATATGAGCAAGTCATTTATGAGTTAGAATCAGAGGTAGTGAAATAGATGGAACACTTCCATTTTATCTTACTCATAGCTTGGTGTTACCACAGATCTCCTTTTATTATGTATTCAAGCATTTCTTCTAACATTTTAATAGTTTGTAACAGTGGCCATCCCTACATCTGCATGGACCTGAGCCTGAGAATAAAGTTCACCTATCATTTAGTTATTTGCGTCACATTTGTATATTGCATCTTTTTATTTTGAAATCTTTTTTTGGGGGTCTTCTGGACCTGTGTAACCTTTGTTAATGTGGTCTTTCCTTGTTTTTGAGACATTTTTGTTTGAAAATTTCTGAAGTAAAATGTCATCTTTAATTATATATTATCAGGTTACAGATGGCTAAATATGACATTTATGTGTGGCAATAATCTGGCATGGGTTAATCAATATTTAATCCTGTTTTGTTCTGATGTACGATTTTTTCTTAGAAGCATTGCTTTGGATTTTCAGGGAAACACTTCTGGATCCACTCTTGTCTAAATATAGTGTTATAGTTGTTGATGAGGCTCATGAAAGAACTGTCCATACTGATGTCTTGGTGGGCTTGCTGAAGAAAGTGCAACATTCCAGATCTATTTATGCTAATAAGAATGAAAAGACTTTGCCTGACAGACAAGATCACTCTCAAAATTTTACTCTGAAGGCATGTCAGGGAATAAAATTTGCACCTTTAAAGCTAATAATTATGTCTGCTAGTTTAGACGCCAAGTGTTTTTCAGATTATTTTGGTGGCGCTAAAGTTGTACATATTCAGGGGCGGCAATACCCTGTTGACATACTATATACTTATCAGCCTGAGTCAGATTATCTGGATGCTACACTAGTTACTATATTTCAGGTGAGCATCACAACCCCATTTGCATGCAAGAGGTGGATGAATTAGGGAGGAGGAAAGGAAATTGAATCCAAATAAAATATGATTTCGGAAAGAAATTTTTGCTTCGGAAACCACGATAAGTGAACATGCAACCTTGTTTGGGACTAATTTTCATATTCCTGGATTATCAAAACCTCTGTTTCAACTATGAATTAATGTAGTGAGCTCTTTGTGTATAAACTTCATGTTTAGATGTTTGTTTTGTTAGATCCATTTGGAGGAAGGGCCTGGAGACATTCTTGCATTTCTAACTGGCCAAGAGGAGATCGAATCACTAGAGAGACTTATTAAGGACCGTGTTCGTCAACTTCCAGCACTGAGTAGTAAGATATGGACTACGCCTATCTACTCATCTCTTCCATCAGAGCAGCAAATGAATGCTTTTAATCCAGCACCAGCTGGAACCCGCAAGGTAAGTCTAATATATTAAATTCATTGGATGCTTACTGTTCCTTCATGCCAACCTATTTGTTAATGTATATATGCTTCATTTTCCTAATTGATGAGTACTTTACTTGCTGCTCTTTATGTTTGATGTAATGTTGTTCTGTTACTTATGTCTGGTAACTCTGGTTGGGCGATGCACTTCTGGGCATAACTTACCATGGGAAGTAAATATGTTGTTATTAATAAAAACACACTCCATTAGTCTGTGCAGTAGGAAAGAAAGAGGGAGGGAGCTGTTAATTAGTTGTCAGCAGGGCATGTGAACGTAATGTGTCCATAAGGAGGCAAATGAATTAGAAATGCCCAAATATACATCATTCTAGAAATTACATATGAAGTTATGAACTATATGTTGTTGATCTGTCTGAAATGAAATTATGTGCTATGAACAAAGCTGCGCACACCTTTCAAAGATGACAAAAAACATTAGCATTTAGCAAGATTCCTTTTGATATAAATATGATATTATCTATGTGATCTTTTGTTAAAATAATACCATTATTAAGTGTAAAATATAAATTTGATCTTGCTATTGTTGGTCCACTGCAAAAGCATCATTCTACTTCAGAGCAATTAAACATAAAAGGGAAGAAAAAAAGGTTCCCCTTGTAAGATGTTATTTGCACACTTCACTTTTTTGCTTATTAAAAGGAACACTTTTGGACCATATGAAATAAGGGCCATATCATTCTTTTTGGTTTCATGTGGGTGTTTTTTTTTGTGTCGTAGCTCTTAAGGTAATCGTTCTAGGATATTATAACTTTCTAACAAAAATTGCTTTTTAAAAAGACAATACCTCCTTGTTGCATGTTTTGCATCTCCAAATTCGACCTTCTCCAAGGTTCATTCAAGCATTTTCCTTTAATCATTTTCCGTAGTTTGGTTACCCTTAGTCATGATCCATGTAACATGGTATGTATGTAACATTGACTGATGTCCAGTTTGTCTCTTTCAGGTAGTTCTAGCAACAAATATTGCAGAGACTTCTGTAACAATACCCGGTATCAAGTATGTTATTGATCCTGGGATGGTCAAAGCTCGTGCTTACAATCCTGTAACTGGAATGGAATCTCTAATCATCATCCCAGTCTCTAAAGCACAGGCTCTTCAAAGGAGGTAAAAACTTTCAAGCATATTTAATTCTTGTGTGCTTTCTCTTACCTCATCATTGTACACTCAGTGGTCGTGCTGGACGGGAGGGGCCAGGGAAGTGCTTCCGATTGTTCCAAGAAAGTGAGTTTGATAAACTGGTGGATTCTACCGTGCCTGAGATTAAACGGTGTAACCTCTCAAGTGTTGTGCTACAGCTCAAAGCTCTTGAAATTGATGATATCATAGGTTTTGATTTTATGGAGAAACCATCAAGGTGAGTTCTGTACTTCTGTTTTTTTAATCCTGTTTACATGTAAAAGAAAATGTTCATGAGTTACCCTACTTGATTGTTGGGATACGGGTAGGCTACACTAGCTTGCAGTTAAAAATTCCACCACGTAAACTAGGAAGCCATGCGAGTAAGAGATCATAGATCGTTACTACTAGACGTGCAGTACAGCGGAAGAAGATTTGGAGCAGTCTGGTCCAACGTTGTGCACGTCGACCCATTATTGATTCAAAGTGGGTCAATTTAACATCATGTTCTCTAACATATACTCACATTATTAATTTGATATCACCCATATCTATGACCAGTGAATCGTGGTCATCAATCGACCTATATACATGTGCTGGTCTATAAGTCGTAGTGCCCTAACCAGTGACATCCGACCAAAGATCTTTTAGAATGATATCATACAACAATTAAAAAGCTCCATGAACAAGTCACATAGTTGTTAATCTTTATAAATGATAATTCATTTAAGGAACATAATAAAATTTATTCTATAATTCATAAACAAAGACATGAAACAATCATCTCCATGATTGCCTCTTAGGGCATACCACTAACACTGATTACTATGGTACTCCCTCCGGTTCACAAAAACAAGTCTTTTTGGACATCGACACGGTCTCCAAAATACAACTTTTGACTACTAATTACTATTATAATATATTTGTAAAACCAAATATATTTATAATATTATGAAAGTACTTTTCGAGATGAATCTACACATATGATTTTCATGTATGTAATCTAATTATTTAAAAATGTATCGATAGCCAAAGTTTTTAAAATTTGACTGCATACATTCCAAAACGATTTGTTTTTGTGTACCTGAGGGAGTAACTTTATCATAATGATGCGTCATTCCAGAAGTGCATTTTATGCAGAAAAAGAAAAGTTGAAAATTTACTCTTATGAAGATTTATCTTGCAACATGGAAACTGGATTCTTCCTTTACTCTATGTCTGCCTTTGTGCTTTAATTCTATATTAGGCAATTACTGTCTGTGGGAAACTGAAATATCATTGTGGTGAGAAGATGCACGCTAGTCAATTTTAGTTTAAAATACTGTATTGGAAGTATTTTGTTACTTATCGGAAGTATTCCAGATTCAATTTTGTAGGCAAAGAAAAAACTCCTGACCTGCACTTGTTAAGTTGTTACAAACCTTATGATGAATTCATTCAAAGAAAACTTCAAACAGAAAATTTTCACTAAGCTTCTCAGTAATATCCACTGTAAGTTAAATACCAAATTGATTTGTATGGACACTAAGTTTTTACTAATTGAGCCAAACCTACTGCAGGACGGCTATTTTGAAATCGTTGGAGCAGTTAATTTTACTAGGAGCTCTGACTGATGATTATAAGCTGTCAGATCCAGTTGGTCATCGGATGGCTAGGCTGCCTTTGGATCCAATGTACTCCAAGGCACTAATAGTGTCAAGCGAATTCAAGTGCTTGGAAGAAATGTTGATTGTTGTTTCTATGCTTTCAGTGGAATCAATTTTCTTTTCCCCACGCGAGAAGTTAGAAGAGGTATTCTAATCGAATTCCTGGCAGTTGGTTAAATGTATGTCCCACAATGGGTTATAATTCGATATTATGGAGTTATATTGCATTGATTCTATTGGATCCCTTTTGTACACATTGCGATACCTAGCACTAGATGCCTTTCAGGTTTTAGGTGATCAATGATAATAAATACACTGCGTTGAATATTTTTTTTAACAGAAACACAGCCTAAATTGCATTGCATATTTATATACTGTCAGTATTTAACTTTTGACAGTTATCTTTGTTTAAACTGTATGCTGTAACACTTGTTCTCAGTTATCTTTTAGTGGAGTGGGTTTTCCCCTGTTGCAAAAAATATTGGAGCATTAATTACTCTTATTACTAAGCTCCCCAGGGTCCCCTTTTTTTGGAATTGCATAATTTGTAATGTTTCTTTATTTTTTAATAGTTATGTGATGGAATCTATTACTGTTTTATTGCGGTCAATCTTGAAGTACCTTTAGGCTACCTTAAATAAAGTACCTTTAGGCTCAAACTTCTCATGATTTGTCATTTGCATATTGACGAGCAATACCCAGCTTCAACTTGTATTTGGTTGGGCTCTTCCCCTTGTTGGGTCTGAGATAAAGAAATCACTGTTGCCAGCTAGAAGTGCATGTATTGATCCTTTGACCTTATTTCTTGTTTAGGCAAGAGCTGCGAGGAAGAGTTTTGAAATCTCAGAAGGAGACCATATAACCTTGGTGAATGTATATCGAGCTGCTGCAGAATGCTTGGAGAAGAGCAAAAATGCAAATGCCAAAGAAAAAACAATGGAAAAGGCTTTGAACAGATGGTCCAGGGAAAACTTTATCAATTGCCGCTCTCTAAGACACGCTCGTGATGTTCATAGGTTAGTTATAAATATTATTCTTGAACTATCAAATCATGTTTGAACTTTTGATATAATATGGTGATATGCTGTTAGTCACCCTTCAATGATGAAATGGTAAAAACTATGGCTGTTGTGGTCAAGTGGATTTTGAATTATTGTAGTCCCTGAGCACAATTACCTTTGCAGGGTTGGTTTAACAGTGCTGCATTGGTCACGAAGCATGGCATAGTATTGTAGCATTCACACATGAAACACTTATAGGTGAAATAATTTATTTACTGACTTATTATTGCCATTTCTTTTAGGACCATTAGCAGACATTGAAATTAAACTTGACACATTAGATAACTCTTTAAAAACGAAAAGGAGGCAATGCCATTTTATGAATTTCAGAGTACGTAGTGAGTTGACATAGGCACTTTCCGTTTGCTGCAGTCAAATTCAAGGGCATGTCCAACAAATGGGGCTTAACCTGTCATCATGTGGAGATGACATGGTTCAGTTTCGGAGATGCCTTACGGCTGCTTTCTTCTTGAATGCAGCAACGCGACAGCCAGATGGATCATACAGGTACTGTTCCAATTTTCGTTCTCACTCTAAATACCCCATCGTAGTTATCCTTTCCTGCATCATAATTCAAGGTTACTGCCACAAACTGAGCTGTTGCATGCTTCGTAGTTCGTATATAGATGTGAAAATGTGGTAGAGTGCAGTTCTACCCAAGCTTATGGTTTCACCTGTTGATTGGTAGGGCTCTTGCAACCAGCCAGAGCGTGCAGATCCATCCTTCATCGGTGCTCTTCCGAACTAAGCCAGACTGCGTCATCTTCAACGAGTTGGTCCGGACGACTCAAAATTACGTCAAGAACCTGACCCGGATCGATCCTTTGTGGTTGGCTGAACTCGCCCCGCAATATTATGCTACCGAGGAGTAATTTTGATCTATCACCATAATACCTTGTAATCTTGTAACATTAGAGCATTTATTTATTTGTCTACCTTGTTCGTTATGATGAAGTGTCGTGGCATTGGTGAGCATCGCATCCTAACGAGAACATATGGATGTAGCGCACTTGATGACTCGAAACATTACTGTATTGTTAATATAAGACTTATTTTTGCTACAAGCATAGTTACTATTTGTTTGTTCCACCTCAAAATGGGTTTTAAAATCCATTATGATTACAGTCCCGACCCAAACGGGTGAGGTTATGTGTTTGACTTAGAAGTGATGTTTGCGAAGGTGAATTAGGAACTTACTATGATTGAGCTCGCACGTTGTGGTATCCTGTTGTCAATTTGCAATTTAGTGCGAGAAAGTATATATTAATCAATGATTGAATAGGATGTCAATTGAGTGTTTTTTATGTGCATTTGTGTTTGTTGGATGGGAATTGGACGGTAGAGGGAAAATATGATGATGTGGCAGTGTCTTGTGTTTACTTTGCACTGAACTTTAATAGAGCCCCCCGAGATGAAGATTTGTCAGCGTGGTGGAACATCTGCTAAATCCCATGGCCGCGTTGGAGTGTCTTGACTAAGTTTTCAGTTTCTCAAAATCTTCGAGGTTTTTTCCTGTGGTTTGTTGTATGCTCTTCAGTAATACAACTTTTTTTAGTGTAGATATTTGTGAGAAATGGAGTGTTGCCACTGGAATCCAGAGATCCTACACTGAAGCCGCGAAAGAAAAGAGACGGTCATATGAGGAGAAAATTGAGAGCTTCAATACCTGATTCACGAGTAGTTCATGGGCAGGGGGTTAGTGTGCTTTTTGAACTCGCAAGATATCCATAGGATATTTTTAATGTCCATGTCCATGTCCATGTACAATGATGTCACTGAGCATAATTTTTAATGCTTTTGTGGCAGGCTGATGACAATGCTTCTGAAGGTGTTGAAAATGATGATGAATCGTATGTCAATGAAGCATTTTTGGCAGACAGAGAATAGGAGCATGAACATGATGCCTTGTCAGCTGTCATTATCAAGTAATACTGGAAAAAAGCATCATGATGCAGTCAGGCACCACCCTCAATGATGGATGTGGTGTTACAGGTGGCTGCATTGAACAGAAAGGAAATGGTACAAAACTTGACATGGCTGCCTCGTATATACCTTTTAGCTATTGCACTTCTGATGGGGTGTCAGGTGGCTCTTTGGACCAACTGCTTCACAGTTGTGCAAAGAGAAAGGTAGCCGTGTGGTCAAATTGGCCCCAGATTTGCCTCCTGTAAACCTTCCTCCTTCCGTCCGTGTGATATATCAGGTGGCATTTCATCAGAATGCAACACATTTTAATGGCAGCTCAGATAATGCAGCAAAGGATCTGTATCTTGTACCGCCTCCAACCTTTACAGAAAGTGTGTATAGACAGCTAAATCTGTTCCCTGATCATAGTACTAGTGTTAGCTTACAACAGAATGGCATGTTTAATGGAAATGTGACGGAAGATGGTGCTGAGCAAGATTTACAGATGCATCCTTTGCTTTTTCAGTATCCTCAAGAAGTGCTTTCACCATATAGTCATCCGGTTGAAAATCTTATTAATCATTCAAGAAAATATGATCTTTTCCCCTTCGAGAGAGTTCAAGCTGAGAAAAGTAACAACCAGACTACAGATTCCATCCAAAAAGGAACTCCTGTAAATGCTAATACTATCGACTTCCAACCTCTACTGCAAAGAACTGAAGTTGAGATGAATAGTGAAGTACCAGAAGCTGACTGTGATCAGTCTGTTAATCAATCTGAGTGTAACATGAGGGAACCCCCAATAGATGACCAGTCAACAGCTAGGCAAGCATCCACAAGCCCTTGTGAGAGGGAGAACAATATTGACTTGGACATTCATTTATGTTCTTCAATGGACTTCAGGAATGCAAATGACTTTAGAGGTACTTTTAGTAAATCGAGCATTCAGGCAGAAGGGTCTATGAAGGACAGAGTATTTCAGAACTAGAAGTTGGAAATGCTAGTTCTCATCATTGCATTGAAGAGCCCAACGAAGAATCAATGCAAGGCATTGTAATGGAACAAGAAGAATTAAGTGATTCCGAGGATGATAGCTAGCATGTTGAGTTTGAATGTGAGGAAATGGATGATTCTGAAGAGGAGCAAGTTCAGGGTGCGGGACTCAAAATAAGGTAATTTGTGGCACATGTCTAGTAACATTGTAATGTTCATGATTGTGGTGTAGCATTGTACTGTGATTTTCCTCTATTCTACCATGGCATTATTAAAAGTTGAATATAATTTATTGAATTGTGTTGCTTATATATGAGGAAGTTTATCTTATATGATTGACTTTGCATTTCTTGGATTGATCCGAATTAACAAGAGAAGCATCATATTGAGTTGCTCACATGTTCCTTGTAATATTAAAATGATCAATGATTGGTGATGAAATCACAATTTCTTTCCTGAATGATCTCGATGTGTTTGAACCTTTCTTCTCTGCATGTTACCTTTTCTTTCTTCCTTCTTTAAGTTTCCTTGTACCTATAGATATTTCATTGTGTAGGGCATTGCAACATCAGTTGTTTGTGGGGAGTTCCATGGCAGTAAATGACCAGAGGCTGATCCAACAAGGATTAGTATAGGTGAGTAAATAGGGTGCAAGTTCAGCGTAGAAATCGCAAGGGTCTCCCGAACTAAGCATATTCTTGTGTGGATATTGTGGAGATATGTGCTTGATCTTAGAGTGATGAGTCAATTGGCAATTGCGTTGTTGGTTTGATGAATCTCGCGTTTTCGGAAAACTTCAGTGCTGTCAGGTCATTGGCGGTCCGACCGGCCAAGCCGCCGGTCAGACCGGCTGTGGCAGTCCGACCGGCGATGCTTACCGGTCCGACTGGCCACAGTTTATGATGGAGTTTGGGGCTAGGCCAAAAATAAGTTGTGTAGGCATGAGAGGGGAGTCTCATGGATGTGGTCACATAATTTTTGGAGCTCCCAGTCAAAAGTTCTATCAATTTGCAAATTCCAGAGAGGTTGCAGATTTCCGAGTTGAAATTTGGCTAAGTCTTTTGGGGCGGTTTGACCGCAGTTTTGGAATCGGTCCGACCGCTGGGAAATCGGTCCGACCGCCTTGGTAGGGCGGTCAGATCGGCTTTCACTTGGACTTCGGCCATTTTGGCATTGTTGTGCTTTGATGTTGTGATACGGGGGATGCCCGATCTTCTCGGTGAGTAACCGTGGATAACTGATGTGAAGTAGACGATGTCGCTAGCTGAACACTCGCGCCAATGCATGAACCCTCAACTCTTTGGAATACGCCCAAAACACACCGGATAGTTGATCGTCATGAGACCACGAACGGCGATCGCCAAGTCCCAATTCCCAATGGAGCGACGGCTTGACCTTGAATTCGAGCGAACCAATGGATCGCCTAGTCCTCTCTCAAAGTCCTCGCATGAACTCGGTTTCAAAGAACAAGCAATAGCTATGTTTCTATTCTTATGCATAAACCTGTGCGAGGTTACAATGGGGTCTAACCCTCAATATATAGTGCCCTTGTCCTCCTCATGGTGGCCAAGAGGCCCTACTCCTACTCTAATTCGGAATTAGGACTCCTACTCCAATTCCGACTCAATCTAAAACAAAAAGAAAACTCTAATTTTACAACCGTCATATTGTTTCGGTCATATCTTTTGACTCTGGAGGAATTTCGGAGTGATCTAGGATCCGTTGGATCGGGCTTGAAGTTAATTAGCTTTCCAACAAGCCCAAAAACACCCCAATCGGACTTCGTATGAGAAAGTTATGACCTTTTACTCCGACGTCCTGCTGATTCGAATCCGAATTTCAGTGATTCGAATCCGAATTGGATTCGAGTTGATTCAATTTGATTTCGTTGGGGTTGTGGGAGATCTGAATTGGGTTTAAAAATCTTATCCAAAACTTGAGCTTTAAGTCCCCTTTTGCTCTACCATCACACGGACTTCTTTCCTCCTTGATCAGCCGCATGAACTGCTTGACTTTCTCCTTCCCAGCCGCTTTGACCTTCTTGTTCTTCATCAGTAGGCAATAAATATGGTTACCCTCCTCCTTGTACTCCTCCATTCCTTTGGCTCCGGCCTCCCTCTTCTCCCTCTCGGTTCCAAAGACTTTAAGTTTATCAAACCTGAGTATGCACAAAGTATTGATTTTACGTAGTATCCAATTCTCATGGAAAGCATAAGGAAACTCATTAAGAAACAAATACACCTTTGTTTTAGAAGTTTAGTTCTTCCTTCATGAACAACCTCATAATTAGTAGAGATATCCTCATCATCCTCCCTTTCTTCAAGAAAAGCCGTCCTCGGCTTTTGATAGCCTGAAAATGTGATAGACAAAGGAAACAATGTATATGCATGGTATATGTATTTATCATCCGTTTTACAAACCCTTGTGTTTTGTAGATCAGGAATAGTATAACGATAGCCATTAGATAGATGTGATGTATTCATCTCGACATGCCTTTTATCCACATTATTGCCCCACCCATGAAATGAAGTTGTCTTTGACTTTTGTAAGTATGTATCGAAATTATGAATGGACAGACAAAATTCATTTTCAAATGTAGACAAATGGCTCATATAATCATATTTCATCTTTACAACATCAGTTTTATATAATGTAGACGATAAAATTATTTGTTTATTCCATTCTTCAATTGCACTACTCTGATTGTTTGTACATGATTGTTCAACAAAAGATGACTGAGAAGGCTTTACAAATATGTCTAAACAGTAGACACTCACATTTAAACTCATCTCTAAGTGATCATGACAGTGTCCAAGCGATGGTTTGTTCCAAGCATGCATTTTCAATTCAGCAAGCTGATCACAATTAATGCATATTCGAGAAACATGAAACGTGTTGTCTACACCAAAATTTCCAATCAAATTAAATTTATAAGTGACGGTGTAGGTACTAGCTAGCGATTTCAAACACACAATTTCAGATACTCTCTCAATCACACTAGATAGCTCTATGGGTTCATCGAACATGAGATATCATAAAGATACATCAGGGGATATTCTAGTAAGAACTTTATCATGAGTAATCAATTCCACATTACGTAAATTAAGCGTATTAAATTCAGAACATAGAATATTCAAAGGAACACTAGAGTTTTCACACTTACGTACCTTTGCGTGATGAATATAGAATTCAACACCATTATTGTTACCTTTAGCGTCCTTCTCAGTTATTGTAGGTGTTGTAGGTATCAAATCATCATGACAAAACCACGGGGCAGCAAGCACTCCATCCCCAACCGTGGTTATCTCCTCGTCTTTTACTTCCAACGATGCCGGTTGTTGAACATTCAATTCCTCTTCTTTAATATCAACCTGCACAATGTGAGAAACAACACTAGAAGTAGCGAGTAAATCGTTAATTTCAGCAAGAACAACACTTTGGCTATCATCTACTTCTCTCTTTTACATTGGTGTATCTCTCTCACACTCAATGGAGATGCTCTCAACCTCACATTTGGTGGAATCACACAGCTCACGCTCTTTATCATTCTCACTCAATTTGGTTTTGGCTATGTGGCTCTCATTCTCACATGGGTTTGGATACATCGCATCCCCCAAAGATTGTGGGTCAGCAATGGAGCAATCACGAGTAACCACAATCTCTTCATGAAGCAGTGGAGAAATACTATATGAAGCTGGGAAAATCCCATGCTCGGTCTCCTTCTCTTGTGTCACACAAGTGGACTTCAAACCTTGTCGCAACCCTGTCAACTTTTCCACTAGGGAACGCTTGTAGTGGTAAGGTACAAAACGTGCACGCAAATGCTGTTTCATCTGCTCCCAGGTGATAATCGGCAATTCATGGCGCTCCATACGCATACGAACAAATCGCTCCCACCAATGTGTGGCATAATCAACCAAACCATTGGACGCAAGTAAGAGCTTCCTCTCATTGGAATAGTTGTGCATCCGAAATATCGTATCAATTTCAAGCTCCCAATTAAGGTATTCTTCCACATTTGCACGACCTGAAAATATAGGGATAGGAAATTTGGGCTTAGTGACAAAATCCTTACGATGCACATTGGGGTGGTTGAACATGGTGCGCAGCTCCAAGAAGTTGTTGTTGATGTCCGTACGTAGCTGCGTAACCTTCTCCCCGAGGTTGTTCAATTTGTACCGAACGGCCCCAAGCTCATTGCGCACACCATTATCACGATCAAGAAGTTGCTTTTGTAGCATCCTGCGCAAGCGAGTGTACTCCATCCATGTAACTGATAGATCCTCATGATGACCTGACATGGCAACAACTCACAAATAGCAAACGCGATTATATCCAGGTTAGTAAAACAAAACAGCCCTCTCTCTACGCTCGCAACTCACTGTCCTGAAAACAAGATAAGCTTACCGTTCCAGAGTGAATCAAGGACTGCAAAACGACACTTGTGATAGCGAACGACCTCAACCCGGTAATGTATGAACGTAACCAAGAGCAAAGGTAGTACACGAACGGGTGTAGGTGGAGCTTGGTAAGGTATGTGTATAACCTATACAAACTGATATTCAAGTTGTTGTAATGCTAAGTAATGATCCAAGCTAGATTCTTTTGCCTATGTGCTGATCCAATGGGTTTAAGTGAAAAGGATGAACGCACACGCAAAGACAAATGTGACTCAATGCAAACAAAGGAATGAGCTAGCGAGACGGGATCTGAAAATGAGATTAAGCTAGCTCGTTTTGCACCAAGTACTAAGAGAGACGCTAGCCAATTGCAATTGAAAATAGTAGGACACAAGATTGCTCAAAAAAATGACTACACAATCTGAAATAATGATGGTGATCATCAGAGCAACCAATAAAATGTATAATCTTTGAGCAATCGGCCAAAGAATTTTTTTCTTCCTCTCTTTTCTTTCGCAAAAATTATGTTTTTGCTCTACGCTTTTTATACCCATTTTTTTTTTAATGCCGTGGCTCTTGCTATTGTCTTGTTGCCTTTTTTTTTTGCTTTTCTCAATGGTGAAAGTGTTTTGCTACCCTCGTAAGTGCATAAGCCCAAAATTCAGCAATGTGTAAACAATGTTTAATAAGCAGCCCTAATACAATATCAAAAGCTAGTCTCACAAGATGAAAGGATATAAGTGAAGCGGAGCTCGGACGCAAAAGTTACGACCGAATTACAAACAGTGTACCAATTGAACTCGGATTTAACGAAAATTGAGTTCAGGGACTGAATTTGAATTTTGGATTTTTTTTTTGGATTTTTTTTTTGGAAGGAAACAAGGAACAAGGTACGCAAAGGAAACACTTAGATCAGCACTAAACAAAAAATTCTAATGGACTAAAACCTAACAAAACTCACAAGAAATAACAGATTGAAACTAGGCCTTGGAATTTTTGTGTCGCAATTTTCAGTTTAGTGGACTATAGGACAGAAAAACGAAACTAAACTAAGGGTAAAAAAAACTCTCACCGAGTAAACCTAGAATCTAATACCATATGATACGGGAGATGCCCGATCTTCTCGGTGAGTAACCGTGGATAACTGATGTGAAGTAGACGATGTCGCTAGTTGAACACTCGCGCCAATGCATGAACCCTCAACTCTTTGGAATACGCCCAAAACACACCGGATAATTGATCGTCGCGAGACCACGAACGACGATCGCCAAGTCCCCAATTCCCAATGGAACGACGGCTTGACCTTGAATTCCAGAACGAACCAATGGATCGCCTAGTCCTCTCTCAAAGTCCTCGCATGAACTCTGGTTTCGAAAGAACAATCAATAGCTATGTTTCTATTCTTATGCATAAACTGGTCTGAGGTTACAATGGGGTCTAACCCTCAATATATAGTGCCCTTGTCCTCCTAATGGCTGGCCAAGAGGCCCTACTCCTACTCTAATTCGGAATTAGGACTCCTACTCCAATTCCGACTCAATCTAAAACAAAAAGGAAACTCTAATTTTACAACCGTCATATTGTTTCGGTCATATCTTGACTCCGGAAGAATTTCGGAGTGCTCTAGGATCCGTTGGATCGGGCTTGAAGTTAGCTTTCTAAAAAGCCCAAAAACACCCCAATCGGACTTCGTATGAGAAAGTTATGACCTTTTTACTCCGGACTGTCCTGCTGATTCCGAATCCGAATTTCAGGCTGATTCCGAATCCGAATTGGATTCTGAGTTGATTCCAAATTTGATTTCGGTTGGGGTTGTGGGAGATCTGAATTGGGTTTAAAAATCTTATCCAAAACTTGAGCTTTAAGTCCCCTTTTGCTCTACCATCACACGTGCTTCTTTCCTCCTTGATCAGCCGCATGAACTGCTTGACTTTCTCCTTCCCAACCGCTTTGACCTTCTTGTTCTTCATCAGTAGGCAACAAATATGGTTACCCTCCTCCTTTGTACTCCTCCATTCCTTTGGCTCCGGCCTCCCTCTCCTCCCTCTCGGTTCCAAAAACTTTAAGTTTATCAAACCTGAGAATGCACAAAGTATTGATTTTACGTAGTATCCAATTCTCATGAAAAGCATAAGGAAACTCATTAAGAAACAAATGCACCTGTTGTTTTAGAAGTTTAGTTCTTCCTTCATGAACAACCTAATAATTAGTAGAGATATCCTCATCATGTTGTTTCATGCATGAGTGTCAATGCTTTATTGTTGCATATTGTATTGTTGAACTAATGTGGGTCAAGTTGTGAAGAACTTGTTCCCGGAGATAATTTCTTTGTCTATTGCTGTGCAGGTGGCTTGCAGGTCAACGACGTCAACGGCGAGGAGGATTGGGACTACGCTTGGAGAGTTGAGGTCCAGAACGATCATGGATGCCGGGTGAGGTCGTGTGACTCAAGCATGGTGCAGAATGGACAAGATGGATCGAGCAGGCGATTCGTTGCGTACTGTTGGATCAAGCGGCGCGAGGTCGGTGCAAGTGCCTTGGAGGTTCCGATGGGATTCGGACGGGAGAGACTTGCCGACATGATGAGAGCCGCTGAGCAACCTACACGTGGTGAAGCGGCGATTGCTTCAACAGATTTGTGTGTGTATGGGTCCCATTTGTGTTGGGCCTTAATGGGAGCCCATGTGAGAAACCCTAGCCTCTCCTATAAATAGAAAGGGGGGAGATGAAAAAATCCCCAAGCACTTAAGCTCTCATTTGCAAAAACCTTTTCTAGGGTTAGGGTTTGGAGAGGAGAGGAGAGGAGAAGAAATTTGTGTGTGTGCTCTTGGATTGAGCTCTTGTCCTCCTTGAGGGAGTGGCTTTGTAAGCAACATCTTGAATCAATCAATCTATGGATGTTTGCTCAAGGGTGAAGTCTCATTTGCTTTCTTCTCTCTTTTGATGATTTTGGTGCTTCCTTGATCAGGGTATTCTTGCTTGGTCTCTTGACCGATTTTATCTTGCTATGATGTGTGGGAATACTCCTAGAATCATCTAGATCATCAATCCCCCACAAGCAAGTTTTGGATCAAGATTTTCATATTTCTAGGTTTTGAACACTTCTTTGGTAAAACCTTAAGAGATCGATTCTTTGAAGTGGATCTGTACGATCGTCACTAGAAATAGGTCTTAGATATCATTAGGGAGGTGTGCTCCAAATTTGGTCAAGTTTCATTGGTTGAATCAAAAGTTGGACAAATTTTCGTTTTGGATTTGGGCTTTGTGAGTTGCCTCTGGACTAAATCGGTCTGACCGATTTTACACCACCGGTCCGACCACCCGACAGTTAGACCGTCAATTGTGCGCCAGTCCGACCGCCAGGCAGTCAGACCGCCAGCTCTACAGCGGTTCGACTGGCCCAATGAGATCAACTCTCCACTATTGAGTCTTGTGGTTAAGGGGGTAATCGAATTCAGCACAAGGCTTCCTCTGTGCAATTACTGATCTTCTTAGTTTTCATAACTAAAGGAGAAAAGTGCGTGTTGAATTTGATTAAGACGAAAAATCGAGAAAGCACCTATTCACCCCCCTCTAGTCGCCTTTACGGTCCTACATCTTGTCTTAATTAATGCAGGACGTGCGCCGTATGAAGGCCTCTCCTTTGACAATTGAGGAAATACAACATATCCACTGTTGCTGGACCAACCCAATCCTCACCATCGTCTGGTTGACATGTTGTGCTACCACATCGGCCATGTCCGCGCTTGTGTGTCACGTTCGAACTCTAACCTAGATCCGATCTGGTGTAACCCTGTCAACCATACACTGTGTCTATGCCATGTGAGGTCCACCAGCCAGATCACTATCCCGTGAACCCGTAGGGCTTTCTATGACCAGGCAGTAGTCACCGTCTACGACTGGGTAGTCATAGCCTTCTATGGCCAAGCAGTCGTAACCGTCTACGACATGGTAGTAGTAGCCTTCTACCACCACGCAGTCGAAACCTTTCGACCATCCGTGGTCATGGGCATGCTTAGGGATTTCACACGAGGGGTAGATTTTTCTAAAACAATTAGGAAGGGAGTTGTGTGATCTAAGTCATATGGCTGTGTGAATAACTTGTTTAGACTGTGTATCCTTTGTGAAATCAAATGATAAATTAGTATTGTCTTATTTGTTTTAAATTATGTTTTCAATCTATTATTCGTATTCAATTGCAAATGTTGCATTTCTACAAAAGAACCACAGAAGCCATTCCTTTGGAATAAGCTATCATTTATAAATTGCATTATGTGGTATGACTTGCGAGTACGGTTCTGTACTCATACTGCTATAACCAATTAACAGAAGTGGAGGAGTCTTCGCTTGCATTTGAGGAGGAGTTCTACGAAGGTATTGATCGTTAGGGTCTTAATCCTAGTGAGTTGCCTGTGGTGAATTGATGGGATTCCGCTGAAGTTTATTTCTATTCCGCTGCTGCTATTTATTTACTATCAGCCCTGTGCGGCTTAATTAATGTAAACTCAACCATAAGGTCAAAACCATTATTTGCTATTCAAATTAGTCGTTTATTCTATTAATCATGTTGTGTGGATCGATATTCATCTATGTTGACACTGTGTGTACTAGTGCAGAATACACAGAGGGTCCAGAATTGCATTTTTGGTTCGAGGTCCCAGGCGTGCTCGGCGGCCTCGGTACACGCTCGCGCTCGGCCTCGGCGGCACAAGCCCGGGTGTTGGCCTCCTCTCGCTCACGGGCGGTCGTGGCGGCACGCTCGTGAAGGACAGCGAGCTCACGCTCACAGGCGGCGGCCTCCTCGTGGTCACGGGCGGCGGCCACCTCATGCTCACGGGCGACGGCCTCTTCCTGTTGTGCACGCGCGAGGTCGGCCGCGGAGGTGGCAGACTCGGGGGCAGGGAGCGGTGTGATGCCGGGGGGGAGCGGAGGCTGGCGACTAGCCAGAGGGGGGGCGGGGGGAAGAGCCGGCGATGGGGCGCGACGAGGAGAGGTGGTGGCGGCGGGCTAGGGTTAGGGTTTTAGAGGAAGCGAAGGATCGACCGTCTCAGATACCATGTTAGCGGAGATAATTCACTCAACTGATTGATTGATCGTTCAAGGTACACGGGTTACACGTATATATAGCCAGTTGAGGCCGGTTGTCGAACTCGGGAACGAAGGATCCCGAATTCACTGCGTTTACACACTAGTCCAGGATTTCTAGTGTACACAGTCTCACAAATAGTGTTATCACAATCATATCAAGCGCTTTATTAATAAGAAACATAGTTTATTACAAAATGGGCCTAAGGCCAAATAACAAAACATAGCGGAAGCAAATAGGTAGTAGACCACACGATGCGCCATAGGCAATCGTCTGGAGGCGTAGCCTAAAGGTCTGGATCCTCACCGTCTGGATAGTAGTCTTCTCCTGAATAATAATATTCAGCAAGAATGAGCACAACTACCGTGCTCGTAAATTACATGCAATACAGAATTTAGAATGCATGCATAAGTAAACAAAGGAAGGTTGTAAGGGTTTATTTGCATAAATCAGCATTTTCAAGTTTAAATAATCATACTAAGTTTCAAGGCACATTTTTACTCCTTAACTTAAAATCAAATTTTAAATTGATAATTTTATAGTGGATAACCTCCATATGAAACATTGTGATGGATACCCTCCTATCACATGGCTAACCGCCCAATTTTACCACAAGGTTTAACAATCCTGAAATGTTGTACAAAAATCATTTTTAAAAACAAAACAAAGTCTAACTTAGGGTGGCTTTGCTCAGCATGTCCATGACCGTGGACACGGCTATTCGAATAGTTTTACACTCTGCAGAGGGGGTACAACTTTACCCACATGAGATAATTTACCCGTTATGTCGGCCAATGCACGCTTTTTTGGGCGTGTGATAGGCAATTTTCACAAGATATTTCTAATGTTCTACCTCACTACTAATATGCCCGCTAAGGTTTCACTTCCATTGGGCTAACCGCCTGCCAGAAGCCCCCTCTTGCGCCAAGTGGGAATAACGTTTAACCAACACCCACACAACAAAATGGCACGTACAATAGTGAGGTATGACAAGTTAATAAGCCAAGTTCTGCCTATACAGAACATGTGCTAGTACGGTGGAGCTTTGCAAGATGTGGCTCAAAGGCCGATCCTCAACTGACTTGGGCAACTTTCAATAACAAATCCTGGGCCTCAACCCTAACCAGATTGAGCCCGTGCATAAACCTGCACCCACCAACGGTCCATCTTGCCCAAGTACAATACCATTTTTCATTTTTTTATTTTCTAAAGACATTTGCAAAAGTCCACCATGACAAAACAATGCCATAGGCTTTTAATCATATTTTGCTATTTTGGCTAAATTCTCCCAAAATTAAATATTTGTGATCTAAGTAGTTTCTAAGCATATCTTTATTTTTAAATTTTATTTGACTAAGGTAACAAGGGAATGATGATCCAATATTCAAATTTGGCTATACAAAGGAATTGGATTAACTAAGAATTTAAAACAGGAATTTAAAATAACTGTATAAAATTAGGCATGCAATAGTAATTTAAAAACAGAATTAAATAGATTTAAAATACTGGGATCAAAATGATCAATGGTATAACTTGCCTTGCTCAAAATCTTGGTATTCTACTTCTTCAATAGGATCAAGCTCTCCAGAGTCGCCAAAATCTATACGCAGAAAATAATCTAAATTCAAAAAGAATTCAAAAACACACAAATAAATTCAAATGAACATTCAGATTAACTCCAACTGAAATAATTTTGGTTTAGTTAGCTAGATCTTGATTTTATACAAATTTAGCAATTTGAATCACCTAAATCGGAGTTCGTATGAAGAAATACGAGCTCCTGAAAGTTTAAATCCTAAATTAAATCCAAAATTCAGAAATTCCGAATTTCCTTAATTAAATTTCTGAAAGAAAATCTATTTAATGCACAAGCTGACGTCAGCGGCGATTTTAATTTACCGGCTGAATTATTTTCCAAAGGGAAATTGTTTTGTTTCGCTGACAGGTGGGCCCGGGGTTCATGGACTGAGTCCATGGCTTGGCCGAAGTCCAGCGTGAACCTGGTTTACCGCACAGTGCGAGGCTGGGGGCGAGATGAAAGAGCTGCGGTGGTGCTTACATGGCAAAGCGATGGCGGCCATGTGGTGGTGCCACATCAGCCTGGCGGCGGTGGCGCTCGGTGACGGGCTCGCTGGCGAACGGCAGCACGACGTGCTCCGGCAAGGGGTGCAATAGAAGGAGTGAAGTGCGGGGGTCACGAGGATTACCGAGGCGGCGCAAGGGCTCGCACGGCTCGTCGACAGGAGGAAATTGGCGGAGGTGTCGTTCGGCCCATGGTGGCGATGGAGCTCCCGAGGTTATCCGTCTAAGCTAAGGAGCGCACGAGGTTCGCAGTGCCGTCGTGAAGCCGGAGGTGTAGACGAACGGGGAGGAGCAACCTTCACGGCGGCAAAATCAAAGGTTAAAGAAGCTTCAACCGCCGGTGTCAAATCTCGAAATTGGAGCGCTACGGGAGGGAGGAGCTATAGGGGGCGGTGCTGTGGTGAGGAGGCCAGGGCGGTCCCGGGGCGCTATTTATAGGCGTGTGGGCGAGGTCAAGGCGGCGTGGAGAGCACGAAGGCCGTTTGAGATCGTCGACGAGATTATGGTGATTTGGGGCCGGAAATGGAAGGGACAAGGCCATGAGGGACGCGATTTGACACTACGAATTCAATGCGCACAGAAATTTGGGAGGTGCGATCGGATTTGGCCGGATTTGGAAACCTCCCGCGTGCGGTAATGGTGGAGGTGTCTGCGTTCGTAAACGAAGACGATGGCGGGGTAGGGGATGATGACGCGGCGCTGGTGGGACCCGCATGGCGATTGGAGGAACTGGTCGGGAGGAGTGACGACCATTGGATTTTGATCGAACGGCCTGAGGTGATGACGCGTGGGCGAAACTGGTCGGGCGAAGCGGTGACCGTTGGATTTTGATCGGACGGCCGAGGTGATGATGCGCGGGCGAAACTGGTCGGCTGACGTGCGGGTCTTGCGGGCTAGTGAGAGAGAGGGAGAGCGGGCTGGCTCGGTGGAGTGGGCCGCATGCCATGGGCCGTGCCCGCGGAGGAAGCGGATCGGGCCGGAGAGATTCGGCCCAACACTGGGCATAGCTTTTTAAATTCTTTTTCTAATTAATTTAATTCAATAAATTCAAATAGGCTTTAGAAAATAGCAAATAAAATCCATAAATTAGGAGAAAATTCATAGAAATTCTCTAGGGCATTCTAGATTTAAATAAAATAATCCCAACTTTTATTTGGTTATAGATTTTGCAAATAAAATATTTTAGCTTTAAAATAATTAAGAAAATGTTTTTAAAATTTTCAGAAAATCCACAAAAATATTTAAAGTTTTATTTTCTACTAAAATTAGAAATTTGGGCTGTTACACCGGTGTGAACACAAGACCGAACCGAACAGTCAAGAGGTCGGTGTGAACACGAGACCGAACTGAACAGTCAAGAGGCCAATATGAACACGACATCTGGCTAACACACAGCAATGCGGCCCTTCCACCCTATGTCAAGGACCCTAGAGACCGGTGACAACGCCTCATCAGGTGGTGCCACCGGGTCGTAGACTCGTAGGTCAGGTCGCGGTTGGCCACCGCAAGTACCTTCACGGCGAGTGACACGCATCCATGCATCCACTTCCCCCGGAGATGGACCGGGTTGGGAGCCGGGGCTTACTTGGCGCCTGGGGAAGAAAGATCGAGAGCTTCGTCAGCGCCGTCTACAACGACAAGGACGGCTTGTTCTACGTGCTCCAGTGAGAGACCATGTGAGAGGTGTCTCCTAGTGAGTGATGAGTATTTGACACTTTTTGTTGACAAGTTTGTGATTTGGTTCACTGCTGCTGTGTTTCTGTTCTGTGCGGAACTTCCACCCTGGATATGCGGAAGTACCGATCATCGGAACTTCCGACCTGGGAAAGTGGAACTTCCGATTGATCTGAGCAGTGGGTTGTGATTTGGTAATGTGCGGAACTTCCGCCCTGGGAAAGCGGAACTTCCGATTATCCTGACAAATGTGTTCTGTTTTGATGTTGTGCGGAGCTTCCACCTTGGGAGTGCGGAAGTTCCGATCATCGGAACTTCCGCCTTGGTGAAATCGGAACTTCCGTTTGTACGCAGAACTGTGCAAAGAGTGCATTGTTTTGATGTTGAGTTGTGTATGAGTTTGAGTTAAGTGCAAATGATGATTCTATTATATCGAGCAATGCTATGTGATGTGTTTCTTGTCTGTGTTGGTTGCAGGGCATCGAGGTGGAGTCGTGGCGAGACACGTGGAGACCGGACTAGACGCAGGCGGCGTTGAGGTCAGAACGGTCAAGGTGTGTAGAAGACGGCGTGCACTCAAGGCGGTTGCGAGTCGTGGACAACAAGGAATGTGGGACCTTCCAGAAGGTGCACGAGGGGCGAAAGGGTAATTTCGCATGGCGGCACAAGTGGAAGCGGGATCCGTTAGGGTTTAGCCGGCGTAACGGGTTAGAGACCCGTTAGCCAAGGGTTATAAATAGAGGTGAACCCCTGGTTGTTTTGGTGACTTTTGAGAGAGAGAATTAGGGTTAGCTTTTTCTAAAGAGCCTTTGGAGAGGTTGTTTTGCTTTGTGGCTTTAGTTGTTGAGATGGAGAGGATGAACTGAATTTCTTGTAATCATTCCTCTATGTTTACCTCTGTAATCTTTGATTTCGAGAAATGAAATCTCTGATGTTTGTTTCTTCGAGTATGCCTCTTTTCCTCTCTCTGTTCTTATATTGAATATCTAGGGTTTTGGTAAAACTCTTGATTTCTTTTGTGAGATGGCATGAAACTTGATATCTAGAATCTTATGGAAATTGCTAACATATCTTCAAAGTTTCATAAGCCAAGAATCTAAGAATCTTGCGAATTTTGGTTTTAGGTCTCTCTTGCCAAATATTCAAGAAATCCGATTTTGCTTTGATTAATGGATCTTTGTCTACGATTCCTTCTCAATGAGGTCAAGGTGTTGTTTAGGATGATGTCATGTGAGACTTGACCTAAGAAGAGCATCAATCTTTGAGTATTTTGGATTTTTGGAAATTTCGAAGACGTCTTTGTTCTTACATGCGGGAAAATCGGAACTTCATTGCTTACACGCCGAACTTCCGCCGAACTTCCGCGTGACCGAAGTCCGAACTTTGATTTCCAATGTAATGCCCGGATATCTGTTTCTTTCTGTTCTTGATTCATTTCTTTTCTCTTGATTATCTGAGGGTTTTGTTTATCAAGTTGAATACTAAAGAGAGGAAGATCTTAATTTTTAAAGGCACCATTCACCCCCCCCCTCTGTTGCCATTTCGGTCCTTTATCCAGCAATGCGGCTCCGTGCACGCCTTGGATCAACACGGGCCGTCTCCAGCGACAAGGCCCCTCTGGTCGATGTCACACAGTTCGGATCCGCGCCACCGCAGGAGAGAGAGCTCGGGCGGCGACGAGAGGCCGCCCCCCGTAGCGGAGATTGCTCCTGCCGGGGGCAGCGGCAACCAGAGGCTAAGAGGCAGCGCAGGTAAGAAACCTGAAGGACCGAAATGGCAACAGAGGGGGGGGTGAATGGTGCCTTAAAAATTAAGATCCTCCCCTCTCAAGTGTCAACATAGCAATCCAAAACCCTCTGATAAACAAAAGACGTGAAGTGAATCAAATCCAAAGAGTTAAACAAAAACTGGGCGGTTCTGTCAGATATCGGAAGTTCCGATTATACCTAGCGGTAGTTCCGCCTTGTAAATAGCGGAAGTTCCGATTGTCCTGACTGAAGAACAACACGTACTGGAATTTGCCAAAAATTCGAAATCGTCACAATTTGCTGCTCTTCTCGGGTCTAGTTTCACATGACATCATCCTAAACAATATCTTGACCTCATTGAGAAGGAAACGCAGACAAAGATTCATTAATCAAGGCAAAATCGGATTTCTTGAATATTTGGCAAGAAAGACCAAAAACCTTAAATTTGCATGATTCATGGATTCTTGAGTGATGAAACTTTGAGGATAGCTACTTAATAGCCTATAGATTCAACATGCCAAGTTTCATGACATCTCAAGAAAGAAAACAAGATTTTCATCCAAGACCTAGGTACGGGAAGGAAGAACAGAGAAAAACCAAAATCAAGAACTAAGCTTCCAGTTGATTTGCTCTTGGGAAAGTTGATCAAATGATCTTGTGGTATCATCCAAACAAAGAGTAACCCATTTTGGTACTTCCCAACAAGAATCAAGCTAAAAACCAAAATCTCACGAATCAAGCCTTAATAAGAACAGAGACAAGAACAGAAGTAAACAAGAGATTTTCATAGCAGTTTGATCATGTCAATCCTAATATTTTTCAAGTCTAATATATTGATTTCAACTTGTATGTATGCATTGCTATTTTGTTGTTAAATTATGGTTAGTATCCTATAGTTGCATAATCTGTAGGAATTGATTATCCTCTACTACCATGATCCTAGGTTATTTGATGTGATTTGAGTTCGATGGATGAGCTCTTGTCACTTAGTAGATTGCGAATTGAAATAGCTTAGAAATGCTTAGTATCGGTAGTAATGGGCGATCATCGATTTAGTCGATGATCTTGATCACACATCTATTTATTACTCCTTTATGTCCAGCACTTGTGCTTTGTTATTTTGTAAAGTCAAAATCTGAAAATGGAAAATTGATTTGGACTTGGGCAAGTGGTTGGATGGTGGGTTATTGGGTTTGTGGATGTTTTGCCTAAATCAACAAGGACCGAACATCTTGTGTCACACTCTCCAAGCATTTTTGCCTAAGTCAACAGGGATATGGGACCTCTCTTGACTTAGTACTTTGGCGTGTGTTATCTCCGAGTCGCAGGAGGGGGCTGTGTGTGTTGTGTGAAAAAGGATATGTGTTCTTGTGTTGGGTATACGGTGGTAGAGATTTCGGGTAGGCTCTCCACCTCGAGGAGCATTGTAGTTGTCCAAGGCTTTACCTGAGATGGGTAGTTGACCGAGGCATTACAATAACTCCGACACAACGTATGGGTTTCTATCCATACAGGCGGCTCGTAGTTAATACACAATATTGGAAATATCTCGTAGGACTTAGCCGTGCCGGCATACCTAAGGAAGTGTGCTTAATAGCTTGGCAAAAAGGCGGTCTGGCGTGTGGGTACATTGGTACACCCCTGCAGGGATAAAACTATTCGAATAGCCTCGTCCTAGGTTATGGACACGCTTGGTTAGGTTTTGCAAGAGTTAGACTACAACCTTTTAAATTAAAATTTGACATGGTTGGTATGAATGGGTAATTCATGCTATTGTTGTGGTGACTATGGGTTTAGTCACTTCCAGGATTATTGTTGTCATCTATTTATTGTTATTATGTTGTCATTTATGGTTATTTGAACATTAAAAACAGATTTGTCAACTTGCTTTTAAATGTACTACATTATTGCAAATAAAGATTGCTTCGTGCCGAAAATGAAACATACATCCTCCACTTAAATAAGCTTGCATGTAGTATATGTATAGGTCTGTTATCCTACACGTAAGTCTTGCGGAGTACAATTTTTGTACTCATTTGCTTTGCTTAACTATTTGTTGCAGAGGAGGAAGGTGAGCCCCAAGGGCCTCACTTTTGTGAAATGTGCTGCGGGTTCGACGACTAGCTTGGCGGTCCGGTCGGTTGCCTTGTGGGTTAAAGGCACACTGATTGGCTCTTTTGTTTATGGCCATCTTATGGCACTTTTGCTTCCGCTGTTCAATTCTTGTATTTATTGTAATTTGGCCGGTTGGCCTCTTTTTGTAACAACTATCCTTTATTTATCTTTACTTCTGGTTTGTTGCTGTGCTTCGGTTCTATGTGAATGAATGGAATTGATGCGTGAATTTTGTAAAAGGGCATGTATGCTGTATTTCTGGGAAGTCTCGGGTTATCTGATTTGTGATGCTAGGGCCAAGTGGATGGTTAAACATTACAAGCCCGATAAGCCGGGGTCTCACAGTGAAATAGACGGAACACTTCCATTTTATCTTACTCATAGCTTGGTGGTACTACATATCTCCTTTTATTATGTATTCAAGCATTTCTTCTAACATTTTAATAGTTTGTAACAATGGCCATCCCTACATCTGCATGGACCTAAGCCTAATAATAAAGTTCACCTATCATTTAGTCATTTGTGTCACATTTGTATATTGCAACTTCTTTATTTTGAATCTTTTTTGGGGGGCTTCTGAACCTATGTAACTTTTGTTAATGTGGTCTTTCCTTGTTTTTGAGACATTTTTGTTTGAAATTTTCTGAAGTAAAATGTCATCTTTAATTATATCTTTTCAGGTTACATATGGCTAAATATGATATTTATGTGTGGCAATAATCTGGCATGGGTTAATCAATATTTAATTCTATTTTGTTCTGATGTACGATTTTTTTCTTAGAAGCATTGCTTTGGATTTTCAGGGAAACACTTCTGGAAATTGAATCCAAATAAAATATGATTTTGGAAAGAAATTTTTTCTTCGGAAACCACGATAAGTGAACATGCAACCTTGTTTGGGACTAATTTTCATAATCCCGATCATTAGAACCTACTGTTTTAACTGTGAATTAATGTAGCGAGCTCTTTGTGTATAAACTTCATATTTAGATGTTTGTTTTGTTAGATCCATTTGGAGGAAGGGCTTGGAGACATTCTTGCTTTTCTAACTGGCCAAGAGGAGATCGAATCACTAGAGAGACTTTATTAAGGACTGTGTTCGTCAACTTCCAGCACAGAGTAGTAAGATATGGACTACGCCTATCTACTCATCTCTTCCATCAGAGCAGCAAATGAATGCTTTCCCACAAGGTAAGTCTAATATATTAAATTCATTGGATGGTTACTGTTCCTTCATGCCAACCTATTTGTTAATGTATATATGCTTCATTTTCCTAATTGATGAGTACTTTACTTGCTGCTCTTTATGTCTGATGTAATGTTGTTTTGTTACTTATGTCTGGTAACTCTGGTTGGGCGATGCACTTCTAGGCATAACTTACCGTAGGAAGTAAATATGTTGTTATTAATAAAAACACACACTCCATTTGTCTCTGCGGTAGGAAAGAAAGAGGGAGGGAGCTGTTAATTAATTATCAACAAGACATGTGAACGTAATTATGTCCATAAGGAGGCAAGTGGATTAGAAATGCCCAAATATACATCATTCTAGAAATTAAATATGAAGTTATGAACTATATGTTGTTGATCTGTTTGAAATGAAATTATGTGCTATGAACAAAGCTGCGCACACCTTTCAAAGATGACCAAAAACATTAGCATTTAGCAAGATTCCTTTTGATATAAATATGATATTATCTATATGATCTTTTGTTAAAATAATACCATTATTAAGTGTAAAATATAAAATTGATCTTTCTATTGTTGGTCCACTGCAGAAGCATCATTCTATTTCAAAGCAATTAAACATAAAAGGGAAGAAAAAAAAGGTTCCCCTTGTAAGATGTTATTTGCACACTTCACTTTTTTGCTTATTAAAAAGGAACACTTTTGGACCATACGAAATAAGGGCCATATCATTCTTTTTGTTTCATGTGGGTGTTTTTTGTGTGTGTCATAGCTCTTAAGGTAATCGTTCTAGGATATTAGAACTTTCTAACCCTCTTAAGGTAATCGTTCTAGGATATTAGAACTTTCTAACCAAAATTGCTTTTTAAAAAGACAATACCTCCTTATTGCATGTTTTGCATCTCCAAATTCGACCTTCTCCAAGGTTCATTCAAGCATTTTCCTTTAGTCATTTTCCGTAGTTTGGTTACCCTTAAAGTCATGATCCATGTAATATGGTATGTATGTAACATTGACTGATGTCCAGTTTGTCTCTTTCAGGTAGTTCTAGCAACAAATATTGCAGAGACTTCTGTAACAATACCCGGTATCAAGTATGTTATTGATCCAGGATGGTCAAAGCTCGTGCTTACAATCTCAGAATCGAATGGAATCTCTAATCATCATCCCAGTCTCTCAAGCACAGGCTCTTCAAAGGAGGTAAAAACTTTCAAGCATATTTAATTCTTGTGTGCTTTCTCTTACGTCATCGCTAATCTAACAGGGATGTATTTAACTCAACTCTAATCGCTCCTTTGTCCTAAACGACACTTATTTGGTTTTAATGACCAGGCTACAGTGTTGGCTCGTTTTCAGACAAGCAGAGCAGCAAAGGAGGGCTCTCTCGTGGTTCTCGTCGCCGGTGATGCAGGCAAGGAGATGTCCAGGACATGGCCAAAATGGGTTCCCCTTTTGATGGAGATGCCATCGGGTGGTGTTGGAGCCGGAGAGGTGAACGGAGATGGCACTATGCCGGATAAGAGCGGCGGAGCTCCTTGGGCCCAAAGTAGTTTTTGTGTTTGAGCCAAATCGGTGGTGAGTGAGTGTGTGCATTAGCTTCAGGGTGCTATGGCGATGCTATTGGCACCGGCTCGAGGACCAAAGGTCACCAGAGCGGTGGCGACACGGTTTCCTGTAGTGACACCATGATCGGCTACAGTGAAATCCATGCTAAGCTACCCAATCCTCCGATCTACCGTGCGTAAAAGTTTCAGGGAACTACTAGAAGCTCACCCGAGTCCTTGAGGTAGTTGGGGGATGACTAGAATGGCGGGGTGATGTTTAACAGCGGTGGCGCAAAGGAGGCTCCCGTCAGCAGCGTGCTTCAGCGATGGAGATGCTACAAGAAGGTGTGCATCAGCTTTCTAGCACTCTGAGGATGGTAGAGACAGAAGGAATCAACAGGGGACTCACCAAATCGACGACTAACTAGAAAATGTTGTGGCGGCCGGAAATAAGGAAGATGAATGATCCAGTGGATTCTTTGCAATTGAAGCTTCATTAACGAGGGAAAAGTATCAGTGAGGTGTAACACGATATAACGCGAGAAAGAGAGGTTCAATCTCACCCAATTGCTGGAACAAGGAAGTCCAGAACGGGGTGCGCCAGAGGTTAAGAAGACGATGGCTTGTCGGAGCTCTAGGGTTCTAAGAGAAACATCAAGCATAGATAGAGCATCAGTGAGGTAAGGGACGCATGATGACACAGCTGGTGAGAGCAAAGAGCTTACCCGAGGAAATGGCGTTGTGGAGCTCGCTCACCGGTGCCGAGAATGGCGTTCTCATTCTCTATGATTCAAGTAGCTTGGAGCTTAGAGAAGGCACGAGAGTGAACGAGGAGTGAGCTTGAGCGATGGTGATGCGCTGAGAAGCTTAAATAGGGGTGAGAATTTCACGAGATGGACGGCGAGAAGAAATGGAGAAGGCACAAGAGTGAACGAGGGGTGAGCTTGAGCGATGGTGATGCGCTGAGAAGCTTAAATAGGGGTGAGAATTTCGCGAGATGGACGGCGAGAAGAAATGGCCACAGCGACAACCCGTGCTCAACCTTTCAGCATCTCCGCCAGAGTGGGCATTGAGTGCCATTAAGGAGGTAGGCAGCATGGGCAGAGGTGACAGGGTGGTTGGGTGGCGAAAACAGTAGGCGGCGAGGCTAAACGGTGAGCAAAACAGGCAGAGCGCTCGCTGGCGAGTTGGCGAGGGCGAGCGGAGGTGGAAGAAAGAGTCTAACGCGTGGGTCCAACAAGTCACGATGGGAGAGAGAAACAAAACATGATTTTGGGTTTAAGTGGCTGAGGGTTTTGCTGAATTTTTGTACCAGGCAAACGAAGTCTGAATTTTATGAAATTTTTTGTGATAACTCCAAACTTGATATATTTTATTACGCAAATTTTCCAGAACTTTGTTTCTTGCATATTTCTATTTTTCATGAAATGCATTATTGCTTTTGATGAATTTTCTCATAAGGTAGTAAGGTACTCAATAAATTTATCCCTAAGCAAATATGCCTAAAACTATTATCTCACCTATTTTTCTTATGTTTTCCCTAAAATTCTTACAATTTCATGTTTGTATGAAATTTTATTATTTCTTTTATACTAAAAGTCCAATCATGCATAAATGATTTTTCCTTACGGAATAATGCCCCAAAAAAAACTTTCTCATTTATTTCCACTATATCTCCCCAAAATGAAAATTTTGGGATGTCACACTCTACTTCCTTATTAAAACTCCTTTGGAAGCACAACAATAGCAGGGCGCGGCACTGGGTAGGGAGGCAGCTGCTTGGAGGGAGGGAGGCGTAGGGGCGGCACACAAGGCAGTAGGGGGTGGCGCATAGGGAAGGGGTGGCAACCAGAGGAAGGGGAACACAAGGGGCACCCCTAGGGTCCTATTTAAAGGCCAAGGGGCTAGAGGGTTGGAAACAACCGGCATTGAATTTGATTCGAATACACTTTGATTTCGAGTCGGTTTTCCGCTTTCCTTCTGTGCAGCGAACCTTTCGGCGATCATAACTTTCTCTCCCAAACTCAGAATTGAGTGGTTCATTTTTGGCGTTTAGCTAACTCATAGTACTTCACTTTATATTTTGTGGAGTTTTTTTTTATTACGCTGTCTTCATTGCCAAATTTGCTTTGGAAGATGACTCAGTTGCGGACTCTCATTCTTTGTGCAGTCTGCCTTGCGGGCCCATATCTCATACGTCGGAACTTCAAATTAGGTCAATAAGGAATATAAATTGGACTATGCAAAGTGATCTACAACTTTGTAGTTATAAGGTTTTCCATTCAAAGCCGTTCCAGTTACAAAAATCACGTTGCAAAATGATGACAAATTATATCCCATTTCTTAACGAGGTAAATAAGGAATCTCCCAATCTCCTCATATTCTCTTTAAATAAATAGGATATTACACACGGAGGATAGGGGCGGCGCTTACGAGCTAGGCAGGGCTAGCGGCTAGGGTTTTATACCGCCCCCTAGCTCCCTCTATAGACCAGCGGCTCTCCCTCCCTCTTGAGCCTCATAACGTGGGCCAAAACGCCCAAGTTCCTCTCCCTCCTTACAAAACAGAATTTAATTTTCCCTTTTCTCAAATTATCAATTTCTAAATTATATTCTCTCAAATAATAAACAGAATATTACACATCCCAACTTGGACAAGGCAAACAGAATATTACACATCCCAACTTGGACAAGGCAAGCCCCTGGGGCAGCAACCAAACACACCCAGGGAAGCTCCCGGCCAGTTAGGTCGGCTCTAGGATGCAATCCAAACAAGGCCAAAGTATGTCTAAAACAAAAATCTAAGAGGCGAACGATCTTTCCTCAGTTTGGAGCTGTCAAAAATTGGCGGCCTGGATCTGACAGTGGGCCTGTGAAACAACTTTGTTTGCATGGCTATCCACACGTTTCCGTTTGGCATTTGACATTACAGTGAACAATCTATGGTAATCTTTGTTCGGTTGAGCCTCTTTAGGAATTTTCACAAAACAGTCCAGAAAAATTCAAAAAAAGGTCTAGAAATTTAAAAACATTTAAAAACATAGATTATAAATTTCAAAAAAAATATATTAAAATTTTGAATACAACCTCCATAAAATTGGATAACAAGTGATGCTATTGCAGAAAGAAAGCAATAATGTTCAGCAACAAACAGAAAGGTAAAGGTATTTCATATTACAAATTGTCTCATACAAAAAAGATTGCTCATATAATATCTCAAACTACAAAAAAGTATTTCATATTTGCAGCTAAGCTCAAGCTCCACGACAACCTGGTAGACCTTTGAGCTCCTCTCCTGTATAGAAAATGCGAACACACATAAGATGTCAACATGTTTAACACAAATTGACAGCACTACTTAAGTTTTCAATAATAATAACATGAGCATGATATTCAAGGAGTCAACAATTTTTTACTTACCAATGGAAACATATTACGTGCACAAGCTCAGTTGACCTCAATTTACATATCCTGTTAATAGATGAAAAATAACAATAAGCATTTTAGAAGTGAGAAAACATAATATGAAGCATTACATGATAACATGCAGGTATAAGCAAAACAGAGAGTGCAATCCTAAGGATACCAAGAAATAACAAGTTATCCACTTACCATGACACTTCTCAACCACAAGAGACGAGTAACGGGTTCTGCACTAATGAAAATCTCTCTATTTTGAGCATCCTTGAATACACCAAAGGCTTTGACTTTCTCTTCATTTGATAGATCTTCCATTGTGTTCAAAACACTAATGCAACTCTTGATGGAGAAATCATCAACACGCCTTGCAAAGACTCGCTCCATGGCTAGCTCTCACTGCTTCCTCCTCGACTTGCTTTGTTCTTATCTCTAGGTACTTTCCCATCATATCAGCTACATTCTCATCTTGCTTACGCTTTTTCGCAGCCTTTTCTCCTTTATCTCTTGAGTTAGCATTAGTCTTCTTCGTAGCCTTTTCCCCTTTATCTCCTGAGATAGCATTACTCTCCCGAGGTATTGCACTCACTGTATGTTGACTTGGTGAACTCATGTTATTGCACTCATCATAATGCAAGTCCGGAAAAAGGTTCTCAGTTTCAACATAATCATCAACATTGTCTACTTGTGTGAGAATAACATGTTGTGATGGCTCAAGAGATGTGAAGTTCATGCTACCCTCACTTTGCTTGTCCTCTGAAAGAAAGTTAAAGTTCACTAATACAGAATTTCTTAGTTTAAACTAATAGGAATATGTTTCGCAATAAAGTTTACCATCATATAGATCTCCCAAAGCATCGAATAGAGGGAAAGGTTTACTACGGAACTTCTTAGCTCTAGGATATGACTGCAGAATGTACGAAATGACATTAGCACATTGCTCACCAATTTAATAGTGAACGACAAAAATTTGTGTAAATATATTACCATGATGATGTTTGCCCAAATAGGTGGATCAGCAACTATCATGCAACGTTTGTCATCCCAAGACGCACCACTCTGTTTTCTTGCATCTTTGAGCATCTTATAGTCCCTTTTCAGCTCCTTTTCTTTATCTTGTATTTGTTGCTTTTTCAAATTCACATACGGATGCTTCTCATGAAATTCTTTGACAATCTTATTCCATGCTTCACTCGACCATCCGTTGTCGCCCCTGTAAGAAGGGTTGTTGAGCTCATGGAGCAGATCAACTAAAGCCTTTTCTAACCCAGGATTCCACGAGGCTCTAGACTTATCCACTGTAGGCAAAATTAGATCAAAGTAATAAGAAAGTAGGCTCAATTAGATCAAACTAATAAGAAAGTAGGCTCAACTATAAAGTAATACCTCCTAGTGATGTCCCCTTTGGTGATGCTTTCTTACAGGCATTTCTAGCTTGCAACAAATTGAATTTTGGAGATCCTCTTGCAAACATCATGATTGTAAAGTAATATCTCGATTGAATTTATTCAAAGAAATAACCAAAATAACTGTTTTTTATTTCAAACATCCAACATAACTACAAATTGGGTGTAAATAAAACAAATACATCCAACATAACCATTGTTTTGCTACTCTGGCCGGTTACGAACATAATCTTCCCACATCTTTTTCGCAATTATATCTCTAATAGTTTTTCCATGATCCATTTGATTACTAAGTGAGTCCACATCACTCTGGTATTCATTGTCACCTCCTGGAAGATCGACAAACTTTTCGGATGGTATATTGCTAGGTTGGTTATCTAACCACCCCTCATCGCCATCAAGCATTCGGATCATATTATGGAAAACTGCTGCGGCTGCTGGAATCTTCACTTGGTTCTTTATACGATGGAATGTGCCTACTTTGAGGATAGGGAAGCGCTTTAGAACTCCTAAAGCCCTTTCTATGTGATTTCGCAAGCTTGCGTGACGATGATTGAATAACTCCTTGTAGTCTCTTGGTCCACGGTGACCACGTCCAAACTCCTTCAGGTGATATCGAACACCACGGTAAGGTGCAAGGAACGATGGTGTGTTAGCATAACCACCATCGACAAGAAAAATTTACCTTCCGCACTTGAAAGCCACTACTCGGAGAGCGGACCTAAGGACTCTAGCATCCGTGGCGCATCCTCCCATCCACATGAGATAAAAGTGAAGTTCAAGTCAAAATCACAAACTACCATGACGTTTTGACTCAATGTACCCTTTCTATTTCATGTACGGAGCAACCTTCTTTCCATTTATAGTAATAGGAATATGGGTACCATCGATAGCACCAATACAATTCTGCAAGGCAAAGAATATAGCCATGAGTTTTTATTTTTTATGAACTAATTATTAATTTATACACGAATGTCAAATTATGCACCTTAAAGTAGGGGAAGAAGCGAGGATCCGATCTAATCTTCCAATGAGTTTGATCAACATTAGGAAGCTTGACAAATTTATAGGTGAGAGCAGGAATTGTATTAAAAACCTCCTTAAGATGACGATGAATTGTTTCCCCGCTATGCTTGAATTCAAATTGTAAATCTTGAAAGCTTGCATTGTGGGAGAGCATGAACATGAAAAATCCAAGTTTCTCCTCAACACTAACACCTCTACTATCTTTCAACAGCCGCTCTCTAAGATAATTCGCAATTGCCCTAAAGACCACTGGCTCCATACGGAATGCAACTCTACAATCCATTTCATGTCCTTCAAGGATTTCCTTAAGCCGCTCTCTGCCAGGTAGTCTGGACGCATGCCTTGGTTTTTTTTCACTTTGTGTACTAGCAGACAATAAATGTAAAGTAGGCAAAACAACAAACATCATGTCGTCATCCTCTTCCCTCCTTCTTTTAGCTCGAAGCACCCTTCTTGAACCCATTTGATCACTAATCATTTGAAATAAATAATCAACATAGTTTTTTCATTTGCAACAAATGAATATGCAAATATAGAATTCACACGAAATAAAATGAGGCATGCATATAAAGCTAACTAATATTGCTCTCAGTGCAGCAATAAATCTCAGTGCACAGTGTGTGAAAGTGGACAATCTGGCATGCATATAAAGCTTCTTCACTCAAGTGATCTCAGTGGACAATGGACAATCTGGCATGCATATAAAGCTAACTAATTTGCCTGCACAGAAAGATAACAGAATTGTGAAAGATAACTAATATTGCTCTCAGTGCAGCAATAAATCTGGCATGCATATAAAGCTTCTTCACTCAAGTGATGACCACTTACTAGCAAATACAATATGGAAACAATTATTCACTCAATTGAGTAGAAGTACTAATATTGCAGATTCTGGTGAATGAATGAGTAACTGCGTATTTATAGTCATTAGGGTTTTTCAGACTGCAGATTCTGTGCAGCTTGTGCCTCTCTATATACTCCTGCTTTCTAGCATACCAGTATGACGCATACACCATAGATGGTAGATCTTACAGGTGAGTGAGTACCTGTTTGGTGGCTGTTTATCAGCAGCATGGGTGGGTGCAAAATGTGTATGTTACTGATCTGTAATATCAACCAAGCTTTGAATTCCGATGGTAACGTGGATATGAAAAAGAAATGCAAAAGATCCAAAATGTGCTAACAGTAAAGTAAATAGTACATGCTTGCTTGAAAATATTTAACAGCTAATACTACTGCATATCACACTATTGTTTCAATCCAAACATCTTAACAACAAATTCCTCATTGCTGACCACACTAGTTAAAATCCAAAGTCCGAACCATTTCCAATCACACAGACTGCTACATATAAATGTAGATGGGAATCATATTTGCGAATATGAACAAAATATATGAACATAGTTTCTAAAATTTGGGTGAAATATGAACAAAATATATGACTGTGAGGACTCCAATCCGGTAGGTTGTTGTCGTCCTACTGGGGACTATGATTCTCAGCAAAAGAACTGTTGTTTTCTTAACTTTTCCACCTCCTACACAGTATACACAAAAGAGTGAAGTGATCTGTCACTGATCCCATGACATTTAATGCATGATCTAAATGAAACAATATTTATATTGTAAGAACTATCATTGCACTGGCAGATGCATGTGCTTACATTGCAATATCCAGAACAGGATTTGACACCAAAACACCCATAATACTCTAGTGGCATGGCAGTTCAAGACAAACTGTCAGATTTATCAAGTATAGCTGATAAAAAAAACCATAACCTCTCCCCCTTCAAGTTCCATGACAGAGTAACAAGCAGCTACATACCAGTTACCATACAATATAACTTAAGGCATAAACTATTTCTGGACACCATCAGGCACTGGACAAGTATACAGAGCACAAGGCGTACTTGAATAGGATCACAACAGATATATGATTGTCTTACCATGTCATGCAAAGTCAAAGAGATACTACCATTTGGAATGTAACAACAATGAACTCGTAACCTATATATGATTGTCTTACCATCTTATAAATCAAATGTTGCATAATCTTTGTTTAAGAAGTAATGAATGGATTGCTGTCTTACTGAAAGCTAGACATGTAAATACACAAAATCTCCACCCACCACACTTATGATTTGTGACTAAATGTAAATACACAAAACTCCTCACAGGTCCTAATATATCTTCAATTAAAACTCCTCACAGGTTTCCAGTGCTGTCTTTGGCAAAATAAATTCAGATCAACTCCTACGAACTGAGAAGTCACATTACTCAGTCAAGATGAACATCATGTATTCGTATTAATCGACAATGCAGCATATGGATTGAGGAGCATTTATTCAGAACTGAGAAGTCAGATTGATCACAGGTTTCCAGTGCTGTCTTTGGCAAAAGAAATTCAGATCAACTCCTACGAACTGAGAAGTCACGTTACTCAGAAAACGTACCAACTCCACACACACTGCCACCGATAGATAGACGTATGAGGCTCCAATTCCACACACACAAGAAGAACAAAGAAGGCATTTCACCTGGATCAGGGAGGTTGTTGTTGATGAACTGGCTCAGCGTCTCCTTATCCCCAAGCTTCTGGGAGACCTTGCCGTCCTGGAGGCAGCTCCAGATCTTGGCCCAGTTCTGGGAGGGGGAGGAGGAAGATGAGACTAACTGGATCTGCGACAAACCCTAGAAATCGTAGGAGGAGGTTAGGGTTTGACTAGCTGTTTTTTCTTTCAGTCAAGTTGCAAATGGATATAGCATTGCATTACATGACATATGAGATGATAGCCATTGGATTATAGGATTTAACTATTTTAAATCTGATTTACTGAACAAAATAATAGACTTTTCAGAGCAGCTATAAAATAAGCACGATAAAACACAGCAACTGCAAACTAAGACTGTCAGCTACAAGTATGCATTCCTGACAAAAAAAAAAAAAAAAGACATCCATGACTCGAGGCAGTTATTCCAATATTAATTAGCTGACATCCACAGCCTCAGTTGTAGGTATAACAAAAGAGAAATAAGCTTTTCCAAGGAGAGACAAATGTCAATACATACAGAGCCAGCCATGTACAAGAGAAAGCCTCAGAATTTCGATAGAACTTCCAACATCTTCTGTGCAGCCGAATTCTCTGCATCCTTTACCCTTGACATCAAATCACCTATCGTTACAAAAGTACCATTTTCGGTTTCAACCTGAACAGAGCAAACGAACTTCCTCTCATGTGCAGGGCCATCTTCCTTCTCTAACCTGAAAAACAATCCAATCAGCTACCAAACTCATTATGTATCTTCATTCTCTAACTTGAAAAACAATCCAATCAGCTACCAAACTCATTATGTGTACATGTGATATCCAAGATTAAAATATTGTCTACTAAAAAAGATTAAAATATTGCAACAAATCATAAGCATTGCAATTCCTTATATACCATCGAAACTTTTGTTGTTCTTTATATGATGGCACTTGGTGACTTAGTGACATGTGGGTCCAGACGAAGGTTCCAAAAAATGGTTTCCCATCCCAGACCTAGGCTAGTATCAGACAGGTCAAAGCTCCAGATGGTTTGCTAGCTCATATTTATATTTACGTTTTAACTTAAATGCAGCTACCTGGCAGAAACTGGAAATCCGGATTTCTAAATCCTGGTAGCTTCCGGGATTTCCAGGAAGAACCAGTAGCTGGCCATTGCCAGCAGGATTTAATACCCTGGTGTGGGATAGCACTCATATATGTTTCAGTGGCATGTAATGAATTTCCCTATGCTGATATACAAGAATTGTCTTTCTACAAATTAACTATGAAGTCTCACGCTAACTATTTGCTATATCAAGCAATAATGTGGTCTCAAGGAAGTTACAGTTCAATAGATGACCACTTCATCTTAAATCACCATCCAAACATAATGGCATTACAATCTAATACAAGCAAGGCACTTAATTGTCATCCCTCAAATTGCACACAATTGTTCCGCATCAATAAAATTATGATGAGAAATGATTGGCTGGACCACTTATGTAGGGGTGACGATTCCCCCCACAGGGACAGGGGAAGTCGAACTCCCCCCACTGGATCCATGGGGACCCGGTAACAAAGAACATATTGTTTTATTTGACATGTTATATATTTTAATATGAAAAATATATTCTTTTTATATATTTGGAATAAAAATTTTATCTATAAATTAGGATTTTAAGTTTTGAAGGTATATTTAGTGAAAAAGTACACATTAGGGGAGGTAGGGACTTTATCACCAACTTCTTCAAATGGAGAAATATAAAGGGTGTCAATTGAATACAACAAGCTGGAGAGTAACCAGCAGCTTCATATAGTGATAAAGCAGTACAATATCATTGGCCTAGAAACCAATGACCTCAAGAGAATCATGTTTGAAATAAAAGCAGCATTATATCCGGTTGAAAATTGAAAGTACAACAAAAAGGTAAGGCACAAGCTCTCTCTGTCTTTTAAAAGGATACATACATGTTGAACTGGTCACAAGTCACATCTGAAAGCATTTGAAGAAAAAACCAAAAATGTTTGCTCTGACACTAGATGAATGATGAATCAATCACCTTACTAACATTTTATTACCGTGATTGACGTTGTAGCACTACAGCAAGATAATGTTAGAACCAGAGCATGCTTATTTCATTATATGAGTTTCCAAGGGGAACCTATCTAGTGCAAACCATGATTTAGGTGCAATCATGCAAACCATTTTGGTTTGAGCATTAAATTAACATGAAAAATTACCAAAACATTTCAGGAGACAGTCTGTGGTTACATTTTAAATTTCAAGTTTAACCTCAAAACGACTTAGGAGTTAGGATCAACTAAAAAAAAGTTTCATGTGAATAATATTTTGTCCTTTTCCTTTTTCATTTATTTTTTGCCTCCATTTTTTCAGGGATTTTTCTTTTTTGTTTCTGCTAACACAAATTGAATTTGAACTTCACATTTTAAAAGAATGTATGCTAAATTAAAAACTACCTTCACATATTTTTCTAAATAATTAATGTCTATTTGGCGCGCAAACCAAAGTGGTTTGCATGATTGCATCTAAATGATGGTTTGCACAAGTCGGTTTCAGCTCTACGATAGCAAAATTATATTGATAACAAAAATAACTTGAAAGTTAGTACCCTAGGATAAATGGTGAGAGAGAGTGAAATTAGAGTAACACAAAACCTGAATATAAGGTGCACAAATGAATAACAATGCTCAAGAGGTACAACTAATAAACAGGTAAGATTTGACCTGAAATAGTCAATAACCTTACTTAAAGATGGGTTTTGGCCAATGCTTCCTGCTGCATTGCTCATTAAGCTTCTGCTTGCACTCCCTAAGCTCTCCAACCTCATCCCCCAATCCATTGCCCCCAGTTGTTAACACCTGCTGCTTTGTACCACCCACAAGCTTGCCCAATGCATCTCGTGCAGCATTTAGCTTAGCAATTACCTTCTGCTCCGAGGAGCCAATCCCAACCAGCGCCCCACCAACAAATACATTTACCACTGTCATCCCACCCTTCTGCCATGTCTTGAATTGTGCAACCTTCCCATGTTTCTGGCATAGTTCATGCAGCGTAGTCACAGGTTGCTCATCTATTGTTTCTGCTGTGATAATTGGCTCGAAGAGCCACCTTGTGACCTAAATCATACAATAAAACTATCATTGCCGCCACCACTTAATCCAAGTAAACTACTGTTTCCGTTCATAAATATAAGTAGTTTTAGATAGCATATTGACTCCCACTATAGGTAAAAGTATCTTAGGTTTGTGAAATGAAAAATAGGATTTGCAAATTCTCAATAAAAGTACATTCAAATAATATGTTTTTTGTAAACTTTTACCAACATATTATCATTGAAATTAATAGTCAAAGTTATTTCTTGAAAATCGTGTCAATGCCCAAAATTACATATATTTGTGAACAGAGGATGTACAACATAAAAAACAGGTAAAAACCTTCCATAGCTTCTCAAGGTCAAATTTGCAATCAACATAGACAGCAGCAGCGATGGCCTCAACAATATCAGCGAGCACCTTGGGAGCCTTAAAGACACTACCACCATAGGGTACAGTGCCAAGGTCATCCTCTGGCTCTTGCTTCACTGACTCAATAAACTGGCCTACCTGCATAATAAATGGTATACCAAATAAGAACACAATCATCATCAAACAATTTGTCCAGTACCTGCATCTCATAAAGAAAATATGGTGCAGATTGTTATATATGTACATAGCCTAGGGTGTTATTTGCATGTTAACAACTTGTACATGTTATATATTGGCTTTTTGGCCTATTGGAATGGTGGATCAAGCCTCATTCCAACATGGTATCAGAGGACAGTTAGGGTTAGGATTTTGATGCCGCCACCGACCACCGCCACCGCTGTCGCCGCCCTCCCCGTGCTCTTCTTCTCTCGCTACTGCCGCTGTTCTACTCCTGCCCAAGCCACAGCTCTGCCCCCGCCCGAGTCGCCACCACCCCGATCCGGCGCCACTCGGCCATCACTGCCCGCCGGCCGGCGGCTGCGGCTCCTCCCCGCACTGAGTCCTCCACCTCGGTCATCGCTGCCATGGCCGCCGCTCGTGCTACACACACGCGCACGGTTATGTGACCATAGCACGCGGCTTGTCGCTCAGATCCTCTCCTCGCCACCGCCGCCGGCCGCCGCCTGTGACGCCGACGAGCCCAACAGAGAATCTGCTCTGTTTTCCTTCATTTCAGTGGAGCCGTCGGCTTCGGCTTCAGCTTCACCCCGGCTCCACCGATCTACGTGGAGCCGACGGCTCCAGCTTCACCCCGGCTCCACCGATCTACATGGAGCTGACGGCTCGGCTTCACCCCAGCTCCACCGATCTACGTGAAGCCGGTGACTTCGGCTTCACTCCAGCTCCCTGATCTACATGGAACCGGCAGATTCAGCTTCACTCCAGCTTCCCGGTCTACGTGGAACCAGCGGTTTCAGCTTCGGCTTCACCTCTGCTCCGGCTTTTGGCTTCTCTCCGGCTCCCGATCCAGCTCCGCTCCTAAGCACACCGACTCCTGACTCCGGATCCGATCAAGTCATCACTGATGGCTTCTGCCGAAGGCTCCTTTGCCATCCCGCTCCGCCCAGTTCAGTTCAACGGGACGAACTTCTGGGAGGGGGCTGTTCACCTGAGGATTCACCTCAATAGCCAGCGTCTCTAAGGTATCCTCACCGGCGAGCACCCATGTCCGCCTCGCCCTACACCGCCAGTTTTGCCAGCTCTTCCTGTTGGTGCGAATCAGATGGCTCAGGAGGCCACCAACGCTGCACTTGAGGAGACCCTCGAGCTCTACCAGTCTGAACTGCACGCCTACAAGCGATAGCAGGCTGTTGAGGCTCGTGGGTAGCATGCCCGTGATCACCTCTATGGATGTGACGGAGCTGCCGATGACACAGCTTATGTGGGAGCACATCCAAGCTCACTACCAGCCGACAAGTGATGTTATGTATCTCTCAGTTGTGCACCAGGCGAATTCTCTTCAGCAGCTCAATGCCACCGTGGATGACTACTACCAGTAGATGTCTGAGGTGTGGCATCAGCTCGACTCTCTAGGGTCGGATGTCTGCCGGACCTGTCCCTGTTATGTGCGGCTCAGTGTTCTCCAGGAGACTAACTGTCTCTACGACTTCCTAACGTGTCTCAGGCCTAAGTTCGAGACTCTGCGTGCTCAGCTCCTGACTCACCACCCGCACCCGAGCTTGGTGCAGGCCCTCACAGGTGTGCGTGCTGAGGAGACTCGTCACCGCGGCGCGACTCAGATGCAAACAGTCTTGTCTGCTTCAGCATCTGCTACTTCGCCTTTTTCTTCAGCACCGACTGTGATCCCTCCCCTAGCTCCTAGCGCACTAGCGGTTACTGCCTCTACTGCTGGTCACCACTGCACCTACTGCTAGCGTAACGGCTACAAGTATCAGGGCTGCAACAAGCGGAGGAGGGACCAGGGTCGCTGGGGTGGATGTTCCCCAAAGGACTCTAGAGGTTCCTCCCAATCAGGAGCTAACGCCTCTTGCCAGGGCTCCTCTAGTGATACCGCACACAGCAGCTTCTCCCACTGCTCTAGCGCCAGGGTGTTGCCTCGTGCTCAGGCTCCTCGGGTTCTGCTCGTCTGGCTCTTGCTTCTCAACAGTCTTCCACACCTCTGCCTCCTCCCTCATCAGGTATCTTATCTCCGTGGATCTTGGACTCTAGTGCTTCCTTTCACATGACATTAGATTCTACTCACCTCACATGACACTAGATTCACCTCTACTCCGGCTTTTGGCTCCTCTCCGGCTCCTGATCCAGCTCCGCTCCTGAGCTCACGGACTCCTGACTCCGGATCTGATCAAGTCATCACTGATGGCTTCTGCCGAAGGCTCCTTCGCCATCCCGCTCCGCCCAGTTCAGTTCGACGGGACGAACTTCCGAGAGGGGGCTGTTCACCTGAGGATTCACCTCAAGAGCCAGCGTCTCTAGGGTCACCTCGCCGGCGAGCACCCATGTCCGCCTCGCCCTACACCGCCAGTTTTGCCAACTCTTCCTGCTGGTGCGGTTCAGACGGCTCAGGAGGCCACCAATGTTGCACTTGAGGAGACCCTGAACTCTACCAGTCTGAACTGCACGCCTACAAGCGATAGCAGGCTGTTGAGGCTCGTGGGTAGCATGCCCGTGATCATCTCTATAGATGTGACAGAGCTGCCGACGACATAGCTTATGTGGGAGCACCTCCAAGCTCACTACCAGCCGACAAGTGATGTTATGTATCTCTCAGTTGTGCACCAGGCGAATTCTCTTCAGCAGCTCAATGCCACCGTCGATGACTACTACCAGTAGATGTCTGAGGTGTGGCATCAGCTCGACTGTCTAGCGTCGGATGTCTGCCGGACCTGTCCCTGTTATGTGCGGCTCTGCGTTCTCCAGGAGACTCACTGTCTCTACGACTTCCTAACGTGTCTCAGGCCTAAGTTCAAGACTCTGCGTGCTCAGCTCCTGACTCACCACCAGCACCCGAGCTTGGTGCAGGCCCTCACAGGTGTGCGTGCTGAGGAGACTCATCACTACGGCGCGACTCAGATGCAAGCTGTCTTGTCTGCTTCAGCATCTGCTACTTCGCCTTTTTCTTTAGCACCGATCGTGATCCTCCCCAGCTCCCAACAAGACTAGCGATTCTTCGCTGGTCACCATCGCACCTCATCGCCAGAATGCGGCTACAAGCATCAGGGCTACAACAAGCGGAGGAGGGACCAGGGTCGCTGGGGTGGATGTTCCCCAAAGGACTCTAGAGGTTCCTCCCAATCAGGAGCTGACGCCTCTTGCCAAGGCTCCTCTAGTAATACCGCACACAGCAGCTTCTCCCACTGCTCTAGCGCCAGGGTGTTGCCTCGTGCTCAGGCTCCTCGGGTTCTGCTCGTCTGGCTCTTGCTTCTCAACAGTCTTCCACACCTCTGCCTCCTCCCTCATCAGGTATCTTGTCTCCGTGGATCTTGGACTCTAGTGCTTCCTTTCACATGACATTAGATTCTACCCACCTCACTTTTGTGCGTCCTACAATTTTTCCTTCTACTGTTCAGACTGCAGATGGTACCTCTTCCTGTTGCAGGCCGAGACACCCTTTGGACTTCTTATTTTCATGTTCCTGCAGTCTCTCGTGTTCCTCAGCTTCCTATGCTGTTTATGTCGGCTGGTTAGATCACTGATCACGACAATTATATTGTTCTTGAGCCTAACTCTTGTTGTGTTCAGGACCACTGCACAGGGACTCTGCTTGGTACTAGCCCTCGGCGCCGTGATTCGCGGTGTCTTTTGGAGCTTGACTAGCTCCATCTTCTTTCCGCTGTCTCCACCAGCTAGTCAGCCACTACCACTATCTCCGGTCTTAACGCGTCCTCCACTACCTCCTTCGCTCAGTGGCACCATCGTGTAGGTCATCTCTGCAGATTGCGTCTATTGTCACTAGTAGGTCATGGTGTTCTTGGGTCTATTTCTAGGGACATCTCTTTACATTGTATGGGTTGCAAGCTTGGCAAGCAGCTGTAGCTCCCCTATCCCTCTAGTGATTCTATTTCTACTCGTCCTTTTGATCTTGTTCACTCAGATGTTTAGGGTCTGGCTCCCTTCATTTCGAAAGGGGGTCATTGAGACTATGTGATCTTTATTGATGATTATTCTCGTCGTACTTGGATCTACTTTATGTCCTCTCGCAGTCAGGTTCTCTCTATTTACCAGATGTTCACAACCATAGTTCGCACTCAGTTTGATTCGGCCATTCGTGTGTTTCGTGCCGACTATGCTGGTTAGTATCTATCTGCTGCTTTGCGTCACTTTCTCGCTCAGCAGGTACTCGTCCCAGTACTCTTGTCCTGGTGCTCACGCTCAGAACAGTGTCTCTGAGCATAAGCATCATCACTTGCTTGAGACCGCTGCGTTCTCACACTTGCCTCTTCTGTTCCCCTAACTTCTGGGCTGATACAGTTTCCACTACTCTTCAGAGTTCTACTCCTGTCGAGCGTCTTTATTGTCGAGCCCTAGAGTACAGTCACCTTCGCAGTTTCAGCTATGCCTGTTTCGTCCTTCTTCCACCCCGTGAGCGCACCAAGCTGACTGCTCAGTCAATTGAGTGTGTTTTCCTTGTCTACAGTCTTGAGTATAAGGGTTATCGTTGCTACGACCCTGTTGCTCACAGGATGAGGATCTCTCGGGATGTCACTTTCGACGAGTCCCAACCTTACTACTCTCGTTCCTCCACAGTCAGGTCAGATTCTCTTATTGAGTCAATCTCCTTTCTGACTTTTCCTGACTCTCTGCCTTCCACTGTTGTTTCGCTTCATCCTCCACCTTCTGTCTCCCTCTCCTCCGACTGCACCTGTTCCACCTCCGCCGGACCTTCCCGCTCTTTTGTTGAGATTCCACCCTTTCCTCTGCACTACTCTCGTTGTCATTGGCCTACTACAGTTGAGCCTCCGTCTTAGCTGGGATGTTCCCAGCTCTTCTTCTCCCTTCTTGCTGGGTCCCGCTCCGCCTTCTCCCAGATATCATCTTCATGATCGCCACACTATCAGGCCGCCTGAGCGCAACGGTCATGGTTATTAAGGTGTCGCCTAAGCGTCAGGAGCTCACCGCCACGTCGTCGCCTTGCCAAGGAAGTCTATGGCGTCCGCTTCACGGCCATGGCGTCCCCATGGCGTCGCTTAGGCGGCGTGTGGCGGCGGGAACGGCCAAGATGGACGCCATATGCACAAAGTATGCATATGAAGAGTGAAGAGATAAAGAGATGAGACGAAAGGGGGGCCAGCGGGGAAAACATGTCGCCTCACCTTATGAGTGGTAAAGGGGGAGAAGCTAGGTAAAAGGTGAATAGAGGCGGCGGCGCGTTGATCTTGGGTCGGGGACAGTAGATCAAATGCTGAAGCCACCTATTCGTCGCCGCCGATGGCTTGCCGTCGCGGAACCCACGCCGCTGCCGTCAAATCTCGGCCAGGGTTCTAAAAGGCGGTGCTAGGCGCCGACTAATCGTCACCTAGGCGCTATTCGGTCATCTCCTGTTGCGATTTGCACTGAAGCGTCGAGCTAGGCGGGACAAGCACCGAGACAACGCTAGGCAGTCAACGGCGGTCCTCCGCGGCTTCTCAGCGGCGCTGAGTGAGGCGAGCGCCGAGGTGGAAGATAAGAAGAACAGCGCCCGACGCCCGACCATGTTGTTTCATCGCGGCGCGCTAGGGCCTGCCTCCCCCACCGCCGAGTCGAGCTCACCCGGGTTCCAACCACCTTGTGTTGCTGATTGGACCTCGCCGCCGCCGAATCGAGCTCGCCCCGCCATCTCCGCCACTGAATCGAGCTCGCCGCCTCCAAAACGCAGTCGTCCCGCCATCGAATCGAGGTACGCCGTACACCTCTTCCCTCTGCTCCCCCGCCGCCGACCTCCCTCTCTACTCTAGCTCCGCTCTGGTCCCCCTCCCGCGCCGCTGCCTTCCCATCTCCCCTCTCTTCTCAGTTCTCCTGCGCCGCCGACCTCCCCTCTCTGCTGTAGCTCCTCTGTACTCTCCCTCCCGTGCCACTGCCGTCCCCTCTCCCCTCTCTTCTCAATTCTCCCCCGCCGCCGACCTCCCCTCTCTACTCTAGCTTCTCTCTGTTCCCCCTCCTGCACCGCTGACATCCCCTCTCCCCTCTCTTCTCAGTTCTCCCGCACCGCCACCCTCCCATCCTCCGATGCCCCCGTCCCTTCTCTGCTCCACCCTCGCGCCGCCACCCTCCCCTCTTCCCGCTGGAGCTAGCACCGCAGCTCCCCCAGTCTTGCTCTGCTGCTCTCTGCCTCCTTCCCTTCTCTGCTCCACCCCCTAGCGCCACAGCTGCACTGATGAATTCTATTGAATGTGTGACAGGTTCAGGTCATCAGGTGTGTCTCTGTCGTCTGAAATCTGAATGTGCTGAAGTGATGAAGCCTGAAAATCTGAAACCGCTGATTCTAATTCTCTGAATGTGTTGAATGTCTGATTGTTTGAATGCGTTGACCTTTGAATGGATGTGCTGAAAGCCTAAAACTGCTGATTGTTGAACACTTGAATGAGAGAATTCAGAACTCAGAAGTGTTGTCTGCTACTCTGCTTTGAATGTCTAAAAGTCTTGCATACTGCCATATTCTAGTTCTCAGTTAATCAATTTACATATGTTGGATTGTTGAGAGCATATGCTTACATAGTTACATATGTTGATTGTTACAACAATGTCTGATTGTTACAACAATGTCTGATTGTTATATAGTTACATTGCTTGTGCACTTGTGCTACTACTCTGCTTTGAATGGTTGTGCTGAAAGCGTGAAGCTTTTTGAGTTTTTATTGGTTTGGGCTTTGTGTTAGCAGATTGGTCATATTGCATGACTAGTTATGAACTTATGATATTTTGATTATTTTCTATGTCAATCTTTGAGATATGTGGCTGCATATGTTTCACACTTTCATTCATCAATCATTCATACATTCTCTCTCACACAACACAATAGCAAAATAACTCATCATTCATTAAATATGCAGGTTTACATCATTATTTGATTGCAATACATACATGTTTACATCAAGCTCTTGGAGCCTTGGAGGGGAGATAATATACATGACTACATCAAATTGCACATGTCTTGCTTCTTTAGGTAATTTTCCTTCTATCTTGCTCAATGTGATGCCTGATGCTTGCTCAATTCATCATATTATTCCTGTTGTGAGCTTATCTGCACCATACCCAAGCCAGCCGCCTAGTCCACTTAGGCGTCGCCCGCCTAGCGCCTAGCGCTTTCTTGAACCTTGATCTCGGCTTATCGCCGCCGGATCTGGTTCAAGATCGCCACCGCTGCTGGTGTCACCGCTTGTCGTAACCGTGTCCTTCTCCAGTGGTGGTCACCAGCAAGATCGAGCAGGCTTTGGCTGCAGTTACTCCTCCCCTCTGTCTTGCTCTTGCTCTGGCGGCAGTGTGGTTGGTAGTTGGCTATTTAGGGCACACAGAGCAGGGTGAGGTGGCTTAAGTTGTTGGGCTTGTTGGGTTTTGTGGGCTGGGTGGCCTAGTGGGCTTTTTTTGCCATTTTCCCTTTGCCTCATCTCCATTTATTTGCTATTTTCTCATCTGATTGTTGCTAATTTTTGCTGTCTGTTGGTTCATATGGCCGTCGCCTCACCACACACCATAAGCGCCTAGGCGTCCAAGCAGTGGTCTGGCACCTCACCTCGCATTACCACCTTAATAACTATGGCTACAGTTTTGTTGTCGCTGCTCTTTCTGAGCCTACGACCTAACCTGAGGCTGCTGCTCACCCTAAGTGCCAGCTTGCGATGTCTGAGGAGATTACTGCTTTGGAGTGTACTGATATTTGGGATCTTATGCCCCTACATGCGCGTCACTCCCATCACGTGCAAGTGGGTGTACAAGATCAAGACCCTCTCGGATGGTTCTCTTGAGCGCTACAAGCCTCGTTTTGTGGTGCGTGGTTTTCAGCAGGGGTATACTCGTAACTACGATGCGACCTTCGCTCCTGTTGTTTACATCAACACTGTTTGCACTCTCCTTGCTGTGGCATCTGTTCGACAGTGGCCCATCTCTCAATTGGACGTTAAGAATGTTGTACTGGTGCGATCAGTATTGCTCGAGATCCCGTGAAGCATGAGCTCACCAAGCACATTGGAGTAGATACTTCGTACATGCAATCGCAGGTACAAGACCAAGTTATTGATCTTCGGTATATGCCTTCAGAGGTTCAGGTATCAGATTTCTTCACCAAAACACAGACTAGAGTTTAGCATAGCTTCTACCTCTCCAAACTCTGTGTTGTTGATCCATCATGAGTTTAAGAGAGTGTGTTAGATATGTATATAGCTTAGGGTGTGCTTTGCATGTTGACAACCCTGTACATGTTATATATTGACCTTTTGGCCCATTGGAATAGATCAAGCCTCATTCCAACACGGAGATGATGTACTGAAAGTACAAGAATTAAAAAGAACAACAGAGCACCTATTATGAACTTGAATCATAACCGAACAATGCTTCAAGCATTTATTTAGATGGTTCAGTGGGAAAAAAAGCAATTGATAAAAAACATCGTATTTCATCAGAAAGATTGGAATTTACAGATGAAATGATTAAGAGGTCAAGAAGGCTGAACAGCCCACAAGCGTTCACATTACTGGTAGGAACCAACTTCTTGCGAGGAACCAGATTTCCCGGAAAATGGCCAAATGTATTTATATGCATTATAATTTTGAATTTTAAAATAGGATAAAAGATTGCATTAAATCATCCGTATTTGTGTATGGGTGTAAAATTAAGTTAAAACATCTTACAGATTTGGAAGCGGGGTTGTTGCTATCCTTATCATTAGACTCGGCTCGCCATATCAGTTTATTATTCTTGTGAGCAAAACAGGCCAGGAACAATTAACTGATTGGGAACCAGCTGGTAATCTATTTCCAATAAAACAAATGAATTGCAGGCAACCTATTTGTCTTAAACAAAAAAAAAATGTAGGTAGAAACCAAACAGTTTAATATCAGTCACCAACGGTGCTAGTTTTTGTTACCAATGGAATGATGAGAATTTTTTTTGCAAAAACAGAGTTGTTGCTTTTTTTAGCCCTACTGCCCACACAAGCATTTATTTTAGGATAAGCAGTAGGGTACCCTTATGATTCGCCTTGATATATTTTGTTCTTTTATTTCTGGACGGACAACTTCTAGGGTGGGTAAACTATGTTTTGTGACATCTTGTTGCAAAAGTACATTGACGGTGTCCTTTTATTTCCATACACTATTGTCATTGACCACTTCTTTGTTCAACCCGGTCTTACAAAAAACTACTATTAGTCATGGCAACATTCTACGCCAAGTTTGATAAAAAATATTAAATTTGCTTGGTATGGCAGCATGATGATAGCTAATAGAATATGCCCCTACAATGAAAACTTACAATCAACATTTTTGTCATTCAACAACATACAGTTGTATTTTTGCAAGAGCCGGCACCATCCATTCCATTAAGAGAACAAAAACAACAGGGTCAGCTGCTAGTTTGAAGTTTTGGAGAACAGTGATACTACTCTGTTTTGGATTAAGACATTGGCTTCTTCAATAAGAGGTGGAGGGTTTGAGCTAACACTATACCCACAGTTTCCCATTTTTGGTATTGTTCAAGGAATATGTACAAAATGCGGTTGTTAAAACAGTGTACTGAGCATTTAAACAAACATCAAAAAGTTCACTGGGGTTTCCAGAGCATCAAGAGGAATAGCACCAGAGTACTTTTGATTACTGTTATATAGTAACACTAATACTATTACTTGTTTCTTTTTATTTCTCTACCTATTGGGTAAGCACACATAGTGTGTGTGCGTGCTAAGCACCAAACTGCGTATAAGTTGTACATAAGGCTGCAAATTACTAACACTAAAGAATCAAGCCATATCAACTGCCATTGATCTGAAGGGCACGTAGCACACAGAGTGTTTGGCTATAGGGTCGAAACCATTAACCAGGGTCAAGTCAGGAGAAAAAAAAAATTCACCATCGGAAGATTGTACACCTGAAGTTATCCCCTGCTTTCATGCAAACCATACAGTTTTCGCGTGGATATAAACACAGCGAAAGGCACAATTCTAGCATTTGTTCTAATGGGAGAGGTTGTAATTCCTAGATTAGGCAGTGACGTGCCCATGGCACTTTAGAGCATTGCTAAAAATATAGAATCTACCATAATATGTCAACACATTTACAACTTGCCTACCCATGGCCGACCCCCCAGAACCAACCGAACGCAAAAGCAACAAATTCGACAATGAAAAGTGCATGACTTTTCGACAAGAACAGAGCAATTATGATTGCCAAATCTTAGCAATTGCAAAATACCGAGATTTAGGAGGATGCTTATGCACGTACGAGCAGGTCGAGGCGGGGGCAATTGCGCCGGAGCAGCGGGTAGAGGTTGTGGCGCACGGCGACACGCGCGAGCTTCTCGGTGGAGATGTTGGCGGCGCGGAGCGTGGAGAGCGCGCCGGGACCGAGGGTGGGGTTGGTCAGGTACAGGAAGTTTGAGAAGGCGAGGCCGAGCGCCGAGTCCCCGACGAACTCGAGCCGCTGGTACGAGGCAGCGCCGTCGGCGAAGGACTGGTGCGTGAGCGCCTCCTCCAGAAGGCGGCGGTCGCGGAACTGGTACCGGAGCAACCGCTCGACGCAGGCCGCTGCCTCTGTGCGGTCGGCCACGAAGCCCGGCGGCGGCAGCGCGACAGGGTCCGGCGCCGGCGGGCCGCGCTTGCGGGAGCCGGGCTTCATCGCCGGTGGCGGCGTGCTGCAGGGGAGGATTTTGGTTTTGGGGGTGAGGTGGCGCCGGGTGTAAATCGGGAAGGACAAATTTGAAGGGGGAATCGCGCAAGTTTTATGCGAGTTATCGAGTGAAGGAATGGGAATCGGAAAGAAGCACGGGCGCGTCCGCGTGGGTTTCTCGTCAGCTTTTTCGCCTTTCGGTCGTCTGGTACTGGTCTGACTAGGGATGGCAAATATTGTGATTCCGAAGCCTGCGAATGACGATGTACGAAGAACTTTGCTCATACCATTGTTCATAGGTACCCGTCGTCCATGAGTATACCTGTGTACCCACGAACCTCGCCCGCCACCCCAACCAAAAAAATGCAGAACTACCCAATGCCAAACAGCAACTACAGAATATTGTAAAGCCAAGTTCATAATATTAGATGATCACACATATCTATTGACTTTATTCCACTTATCCAGCATTGACAAGAGAAGAGTTAACATTTGACAACAAATATTCAGCACGATTCCAAAGCAAGTAAACAACCGAAGCATCATAAAAATTTTACTTTGTTTCATTACTCCCAAGAACATGCCATGCATATTGATAATTCGACATCATAGATTCATACTAAAGTACTTCAACACTAAATCTCGTCACAGTGTGAAATGTATAAGATAATTCTGCAGATCTTTGGGAAAGGACATGCCTCAATCAAAACACACTAAACTAATAGATCTGTAGCTACAGAACGTGGAACCGCAGAAGAAATAGGCTACAGCTATAACAAGACCAGATCAATACCAATTCCATCTTAACACGAACTTCCCGAGCCCAAGAAGCCTACCACATCATGTCATTCGCCACCTCAAACCGTAGGTCCAGATCCCGACGGTAGCGGCGACTCACTGGATCCCCAACGACAGTAGTGTCTCGCCAAATCCCGATGGTGTCGCCTTGCGGGGGGCTCCGAAGGAGGCATCAAAGGGGAGGACTCACTTGATCCCCGACGGCGGCAGTGTCTCACCAAATCCCGACAGCAATGACGTCGCCTTGCGGGGAACTCCGAAGGAGGCATCGAAGGGGAGGAGACAGTGGGGGAGGAGGCACCGAAGGTGAGGCGGCCCGCGGTAGTCCGTGGATTGGGGAGGGAGTGGGACTATGGGAGTGAGAGTGGTGAGGTCGGCGGGGGGCACAGTGAGGTAGAGGATGACGGGATGAGGGAGATATGGAGGAGGGATGAGGGAGTGGATAGTAGGGCGGACGAGGGTGGTGAGCCAGCGGCGACTGGGGGTGCCTTCAGTGGAGCGAGTTCACAGGGTGCGAGCATGGGGTGGTTGATGCGGTGGAAGAGAGGAAGAAGAGGATAAGGAGGCAGTGGGCCCCATGATTTGCTATATCAATGCCTTCAATGATGCCCGATCAGTGTGATGTCTAGGGTTTCCTTCATGGCCCACTTGTCAGTATGGTTGGCAGGTAAACAGGCACGGCGGCACGGGTGGAGCTCACCCATGCGCGCCCGTTTGCCTATGGGCAAAGAATTACTCTCCTTTCCATACCCGTGGGCAAAGAAAGATGCTCATGCCAGCCTCTATTACGGTTTTTACCCGCGAGCACACGGATAAACAGGCACAATTACCATCCATGTGTTTGATCGAATGAACTAGGCTGGGCGCAGCTGTTTATGGGCCTGCCAGAAGTACTACACACTATTTAGGTCATAAATGGGCATGGCGTAATACTGTTTACTACATTTTTTTTATAAGGAGTTGTTAGCCCACACTATGCCATCATGATGCCCTTCCAATGGTATATCATCTAACCATTGGATCGGTTCCTTCCATTGGACGGCACACTTTCATCTCTCGTCCTCTTTTGTCACGTGCTCCACCTCCCAAGCTATAACACCCCAGCTTAGCAAAAGCACAAGATGTCACCTACAACTATTATCGCTATCAATTTTAAATCATTATCAAGTATTACTACATTCTAGACTTCACGAGTAAACATTCAACAATACAAACTACAGGATTACAAATCAACACTTAATCTACAACACTACTATGCATTCTCCAAATCCGCAATTTTCCCTTTTTACCGGACAGTCCCCCTACTGTCTTGATACTAAAATTATCATAACTTTCAACCCCCACATCGTAAACTAGAAAATCATATCATTATGAAATCTGTACACAAATTCCTACAACTTCTTAGTTGATAAAAGTTCATATTAAATTATGTAAATCCTCATTTTTAAACCAGAAGACAAATCTATCACCTTCTGGACAACATGCTAATAATTTGAAATCTATTAATTCACATGTGCAAATATAATGCTCTATGACATTTCGAAAACTACAGAGAATTATCTACCATAACCTAGTTATGCAAAAATTATGTTCTGCTATGACTTTGTCAAGTTAAAGTTTTCTCACGACTGCTTCCAACAGCAACCTGGTTTTTGACTATATCCTTCCAAAATCATAACCTCTATTCTACCTGCACAAAATTCACATTCTTGGTTTCTCTGGAATCCTTACGAAATTACCTACCCTTTTCATGTAGATTAAAATCCCAAATTAATCCATCTTCTATTTTTAATCTACAGATTTATGTGCTTCTAGAACCCGACAAACTTAATAGATGAAAAACTTACAAAATTCATAACTTTAAATCTACTCATCCGATCGACGTGAATAAATCTTACATAGAAAACTATTGAGATCCTCTACAACTTTCTACCGCGCAACAAAAATAGCAGATTACCCAACTACAAAATGATTTCTCCCGACTAGAAAATTGCTAAACAAATCAAAGGAGAGATGCTGATCGTCACCCTTGGAGACCACGACGAGGATCATCGATCTTCTCACAAAATCCCCCTCTTTCTTCCCTTCTTCTTTCTTCCTCTTCCTCTTTCCCTTTCTTCTCTTTCATGGCTTCTTGTTTTTCCATTGACTTGGTAGTACAACCAGTAACACTCACATGAAGGCAAACACACGCACATGCACATGCACATGCAGTGGCTATCAGTGGAGGACACACATGCATGCAACAGCACGTGGCCACTAGCTAGCAGCAGCAGCAATGCATATAGCGGCAGTGGCAGCGGCAGCAGATGCAGATGCAGGGCAGCTGGGTGACGACAGGAGCAGCTAGGGTTTGGTTGCCCGCTCTCCTCCCCCCTTCTTATAAACAATGGCCCGACCCTCCCCTTCTTGGGCTAGACAACCGAGCTCTCTCTAATGGGCAATGGGCCAAAGACCACCTCTAATTCCCCTCTAAATTTTGAATTAATTCTTTAATTACGTCCTCTAATTTGTTAAGTACTCAAATAATTAAATGAGATATTACACATGCGTCCTCCTCCTTCATGTTGTTCAGTGGGACTTCCACATGAGTTTCGCGTATTTCTATAAGTTTTTGGAATATTCTAAGAAAGTTTTAAGCCCAAGTTTCAACAAGTTACAAATTTTGAAACTCAAGTTTAACAAATTTTAGACAAAAGAGTTTCAAGAAGTTTCAGCAAATTTCATGAAGTTTCAAAGAAGTCTCATAAAAACATTTTAAGAGTTTCATATTTCAGTGAATTTTGCATATTTTTAGAAGTTTCAAAGAAAGTTTCAAGCCCAAGTTTCAGATTTTAGAACTCAAGTTCCAACAAGTTTCAGACAAAAGAGTTTCAAAAAGTTTCAGCAAGTTTAATGAAATTTTAAGAAGTCTCATGCAAACATTTTAAAAGTTTAAGGTTTCAGCGAGTTTCGCATGTTTGTAGAAGTTTCCAAAATATTATAAGAGAGTTTCAAGCACAAGTTTCAACAAGTTTCAGATTTTAGAACTCAAGTTTCAAACAAAAAGATTTTAAAGAAGTTCCAACAAGTTTCATGAAGTCTAAAAATATTTTAAAAGTTTTAGGTTTTAGTGAGTTCTATGTATTTCTAGAAGTTTTCAAAAGATTTTAAGAAAGTTTCAAGCCCAAATTTCAACAAGTTTTAGATTTTGGAACTCATGTTTCAACATGATTTAGACAGAAAATTTCAAGAGGTTTCACCGAGTTTCAACATGTTTCAACAAGTTTCAAGTTTTAGATTTTGGAACTCAAGTATCAAAAAGTTTCAGCAAGCTTCAACATGTTTCGGGAAGTTTCAACAAGTTTCATAAAAAATCAAACAAAAGAGAAAAAAACGTCCCGACGTGCTGACCAACAGCCGCACGACTGCCCGCCGCCATAGCTCTGTGCTCACCGGGATGTCGTGGTCGTTGGCCTTCCTGCCTACCACCGAGCTCGCCTGCGACTCTGTGCTAACCAGGCTGCTGTCGTTGCTCACCTTCCCACGCTTCACCAAACTGTAATACCCCAAAATTTATTTGGGCAAATAGAAGCGGATTTGGGAGAAAGAATCAAATAGAAAATGAAAATTTTAGAGATTTCAAGGGGGATTTCCTGAAGCCCCGCCACTGGCCTCAGGCCGCGGCCCAGGAGGCCCAAGGGGGGAGCCAGCCAAGGGGGGAGCCGGCCAAAGGGGGTGCCTCCCCCCAAACCCTGGCCATCTCCTCCACCCCTCCCCACCAGGCCGCCGCCTCCTCCTCCCCCTCCCAGCGGCGCCTCCTCTCCCTCCCCAACCGGGGTTCCTGCTGCTCCACCTCCTCGCGCTGTCGTCTCCCAGTGCTGCCGCTTCCCCCATTGGTGGCCGGTTGAGCGAGGAGAAGAAGAGAGGGAGGATCACCTCACTGGGAACTCAGCTAGCTAGTACGCCTCAAGGGTAACCCTCCCAATCCCGTTAGATTGGTGTATAATTTTGGTGATTGGGCGATATCGGTAGTAGATTGATTCTGGTAGTCTATAGAGATCGTCTGTTTTGGGGTCGCTAACGGCAGATTTTGACCAAGGCGTCTCCTAGAGAGTTGTACGTATCATCGTTAGCTCTCCATAGAGTCCTGGATCACTTAATTTGGAGTTGGGGATATCGAGTTATGAATTTTGCATTGTTGCTATTCTAGGTTTTTGTCGGGATTCTGACAGATCGTAGCAATTGTTTAGTAGGAATTAGATAATGAATTGTTTTGAGGATTGCACCAAACCAAAAGTTGTAGATATTTTCATAGGATTTCCATAGAGATAAATATCATATTTTTTGGATGTCTGTACTGGAAGTTACGTAAGTTTTAGTCTCTCTGTCCAGAACCTTTGACGAGATTTAATAGGTTGAGTAATATGTTTAGTAGAGGCAGAAGAAAGAAAAATATGGGAATCTTGCCAACTAGGATTTTGTGGGAACTTTTGTAAGATTTCCAGGGGATTAAATATCACTAAATTTGGTTAATCCTACATAAAGTTATGATTTTTAGAAGAGGATTGTCCCGTTCTAGCACAGTTTGTTGTTTGTGGGAGTTGATGTTTTGGGCTGCGTTAGGGAGTGTAGCTTGTCAAATATTTGTTTTTAGTAATGTTATGTCCCAAATTACTCTCTTATTAAGGTTGTTAAAAAATGTTCAAGCGGTAGTGTGGTTCCGAGGGCAGCACCCTCTTCACATCATCAAACTTCGCACGGTTGAGGCAAGTGAAATTAGTCGGTAGCATTATTGCGGGGAATGCTTGAATTTTTTAGTATGATTATATCTTTACTCGTGAATGACACCGCTGAATTATTACATGTTTATGTTGGATCTTTACTTGTGAATATCACCATTGAACTGTTACATGCTTAAGTTGGATAGTTGAGATGATTCATATGCATCATGCTGATTTCTTTGAGACTTGGCCTTGTGGAGGCCAAGTATTGATTTTTGAGGTCCCCGTCATGTTTGGACAGGTTTATGGTCCCTACACTCATAGAGTGTAGGCTTATGGTCCCGGTGCTAGAAGGGACAGGCATGGGTATGCATCGACGGATGCATACTCCGCATTACTGGTATATGCAAAGAGAAAAGAAAATATGCATTATGTTGACATTTGCGTTACATGAAGCATATGAACTATTTTTGTGATGTTTAATGTGAATGATTGTTGGTGAATAAGTCGCAGACTGTGTTATTGAGTTGTTGTCACTTGCTGAGTCATGGACTCACCCTTGTTGTTTTTTTTATGTTAGGTACCTCTTGCGCGGTCGTCATGCATGGGAAGGGCTAGTGATTCGATTTATGCACACTTCCATGAACCTCTATGAATGAATAAACTCGAACCCTAATTTCATATTTGAGTAAACTTCTAGGATGTTTTTATTGGATATGCCTTCATGCTTTCCATATTTTGTAATAAAGTTCATTATGGTATTTTGAAGTCATTTATGTTTATGATGCAAGTTAATGTTTTAAAATCGTTGTTATGTTATTGTTAATTGACATGATCTGTTGTATGGCTAACTATACAGAGGAGGTGTTGTTGAAATTTAGTGTAATGACTTAAGTTTGAAGATTGTTATCTTAAGTTTTAAATTCTACCTTGTTATTTTAGTAACATTCTAGGCTCGTGCTGGGCTGGGGTGTTATTGTTGGTATCAGAGCGGACTGTAGGTCCGTGGTATTAGAAATTTTTTTAGTCCTGACACACTATGCACAGTAGGTGGGGTTATAGGATTATTGCATTGCATATACGCTTCCATTAAATGTTATAGTTTTTCTTGTAATTGAGTTATTAGTTGAATTGTGTGCGTGTTGGTTGGTTGTTTATGTTTGTGATGTTTAGCTATACCGAGGGGTAGAGGTCGTGGCCAGCAGGGTGCCGGTCGAGGCCAAGCGACACCACCGCCTGAGGTCCAAGAATTTGTGGCTATGGGGCTTTATCAGTGGAACGCTTTGAGATTGGACACCTTCGATGGGATGGGCACACCGGTTGATGCTGCAAACTGGCTACGTCGTATGGAGATGCACTTTGCAGCACTGGGGATGACTTCATAGTAGAGGGCTCAATTTATGGCTTTCCAACTGATGGGGCAGGCAGATGTTTGGTGGGAAGGAGTCCTATCAGCTAGGACTGCAACCAATGGACCAGCTACCTAGGAGTTGTTTGTTGAGCTGTTTAAGCAGAAGTTTTATCCAGATTCTTTTGTGGAGAGGATGGAGGTCTCTTAACACCCTGGCTATGCGGAAGCCAAAATATTACCTAAAGTCTAACTCCAAGCAATGCTATAAATTAATTTTAAGAACCTTTCAACTAATAACACAAAAAAGAGCAACAACTAATAGCATGAATATATGAATTGAATCAGAATTCAACAACATTTCAAATCTCTAATTATCCAATCATATTGAATCATTTATGATAAATCTATCATTAGACTATACGAAGATCCTTAGGCAATTACTAATTCAGCCATACCATAATGAAGGATAACATCAACCATCAAACTCCATTTATTACAATAAGATATTTAGCAAATGAAAGGTAATGACAAGTTCATCGAATTAAAAAGTGAATAATGCGAAGTGATTGAAGCGATCCGTGACTAATCCCTCCCAAACAGCGGACGGTAATCAACGCACATGCGCAAAGTATTGTCCTTCTTCTTTACGAAGATTGCTGGACAACCCCATGGAGATGAGCTAGGGCGGATGAAACCCTTCTCTTGTAGCTCATTAAGTTGCTTCTTCAACTCCACCAACTCGTTCGATGGCATCCGATAAGGCCTCTTTGAAATCGGGGTGGTACCGGGAACCAACTCAATGACAAACTCGAGGTCTCGAAATGGTGGCATCCCTGGAAGATCATCGGGAAAGACATCAGCGAAGTCACAAACTGTCGGGACTTCACTAATATCTAGAGCGGGCTTCGCTTCAAGCGCGAAGAGATGCGGACCTAGCAGCTTCGGCAAAAAGCGAACCTACTTTCCGGAAGGACTAGATAGGGAGACACACTTCTTGGCGCAATCGATTTGTCCCTTGTGCTGAGACAACCAATCCATGCCAAGAATAACATCTAGACTCGCTGAATAGAGGAGGATAAGATTTGCTAAGAATCCTACTCCTTCAATCTCAATTGGGACATCTCTACACTCAGATTCACTTCTCAACTCTGAACCAGGAGAGCGAATGAGTAGCGGAACCGACAATGGAGTAAAAAGGAGCTCACTAATAGCAGCAAGTAGATAAACTTAAAAAGGCTTATAGAAAGACTCCAAAAACAGCAAGGAATCACCCAAAACCAAAGCTCAACTTCCCACACAACTAATCCGTATTGAATGAATGAGTAATTGATTGAGAAGATAAAAATCAGAATATAACGTAAGATCTAATACCACTAAAGAACAAAGTTAAATCAGCAAAAATAGTGTTAGATACATAGCTAACTAGTATCACATCTTACCCTTCTATTCCAACAAGTTTTAGTTGAATAACCTCTCATTTTCTACCCCATTTAGAACCTTTGAGCTTGCTGTCCGGAAATTGAAAGATCGCTGTCCAGGTTTTGCATCCAAGCTTCTAGTCGAAATTATCCATTCCAGAAACTTCAAAACCTTGTAGAGGGCAACTAACACTTCAATTTGCCAAACTCATTAGTTCCCAAAACCCAATTAAACGATAACAACTATCTTTGAAGAAAGGAGAGGTAAACAATTTTTAAAACTCAAATTAGAGTAATCTGAGAGAAGCAAGTTAAGATAGGTAAGGAGTAAAATCCGAGAATTACTTAAGCTTTCATAAATCATTTGATACTTTGAAATTAAATTTTTCAAAATATCCTAAAGACGACCAAGCTTGGGTTACTACAGTCAATATGGCTCTGATACCAAACTTTGTGAGGACCCCGGATTATTAGGCTTGTAATGCTTAGTCACCAATTGACCTTAGCATCACAAACAAAATAATCCGTGTCTTCGAGACATGTATACTTCCCAGAAATGCAGTATACACACCCCTTTACAAAATTCGCGCATCAATTCCATTGATTCACATAGAACCGAAGCACAGCAACAAACCAGAAGTTAATCTAAATAAATGATAGTTATTTACAAAAGAAAGGCCGACCGACCAAGAACATACAAATACAAAATAAACAGCGAAGCGAAATGCCATAAAATGGCGATAAACAAAAGAGCCAATTAGTGTGCCTTTACCAACAAGGCAACCGACCGGACCGCCAAACTAGTCGTCAAACCCGCAGCACATCTCACAAAAGTGAGGCCCTTGGGGCTCACCTTCCTCCTCTGCAACAAATAGTTAAGCAAAGCAAATGAGTACAAAAATTATACTCCGCAAGACTTACGTGTAGAATAACAGACCTATACATATGCTACATGCAAGCTTATTTAAGTGGAGGCTGTATGTTTCATTTTTGGCACAAAGCAATCTTTATTTGCAATAATGTAGTACATTTAAAAGCAAGTTGACAAATCTGTTTTTAATGTTCAAATAACAGTTGACAACAGTAATAACAATAGATAGAGGACAACAACAATCCTGGAAGTGACTAAACCCATAGTCACCACAACAATAGCATTAATTACCCATCCATGCCAACCATATCAAATTTTAATAAAAAGATTGTAGTCTAACTCTTGCAAAACCTAACCAAGCATGTCCATAACCTAGGACGAGGCTATTTGAATAGTTTTATCCCTGCAGGGGTGTACCAATGTACCCACATGCCAACCGCCTTTTTGCCAAGCTATTAAGCACACTTCCTTAGGTATGCCGGCACGGCTAAGTCCTATGAGATATTTTCAATATTGTGTATTAACTGCGAGTCGCTCGTATGGATAGAAACCCATACGTTATGTCGAGTCACCGTAAAGCCTCGGTCAACTACCATCACGGGTAAAGCCTTGGACAACTACGATACCCCTCGAGGTGGAGAACCTACCCGGAATCTCTACCACCGCACACCTAACACAATAACACAAATTATTTTTTACACCACAGACACAACCCTCTCCTGCGACTCGGTGATAACACACGCCAAAGTACTAAGTCAAGAGAGGTCCCATATCCCTCTCACGTGGTTAGCACACAAAATTGCTTAGAGAGTGTGACACAAGATGTTGGGTCCTTGTTGACTTAGGCAAGATATCCACAAACCCAATAACCCTCCATCCAACCACTTGCCCAAGTCTAAATCAATTTTTTATTTTCAGATTTTGACTTTACAAAATAACAAAGCACAAGTGCTGGACATAAAGGGGTAATAATTAGATGTGTGATCAAGATCATCGAGTAAATCGATGATCGCCCATTACTACCGAAACTAAGCATTTCAAAGCAACTTCAAATCGCAATCTACTAAGTGACAAGAGCTCATCCATCGAAATAAAATCACAGCAAATAACCTAGGCTCAATGGTAGTAGAGGATAATCAATTCCTACAGATTATGCAACTATAGGATCCACTAATCATAATTTAACACAACATAGCAATGCATACATACAAGTTGCAAACAATATATTAGACTTGAAAAATACTGGGATTAACATGATCAAACTGCTTGCCTGGTTGCTGCTGTTCAATATATTGCTGAGGATCACTTATGTTATCAATGTGCTCTTCGGAACCTAACGAGAAAGTGAAAAAGAACAAATAAGAACGAAGAAAACACAAAGACTCAACAGTAAACTTTCTCCGAAAGCTTTGAAAATGTTACAGCAGCAAGAGCATGATTTATAAGGAATTTAGCAATAAGAACTAATTGATTTGGATTCTTAATGCAAAAGATATGAGCAAAACAAATCTGCTCAGCCTTATAAATCCCAAATTCTACTATTTATTGCAACTAAAATCTTTGCAAAAATTTCTAGAGCTGAAATGAGGTTAGAATCACTTTTAGATTAAAGTTTAGTTAAAAACATAACTAACAAAATTTGAATCATCTGAAAAGGAATTAAAATGAAATAGTTATGGATTTTACAAGTTAATTTTATTTTTCAGTTGACAAATAATCCTCTCGAGAAAAATCTGAGATTAAATCGACGTGGACGAACTTGGACTTTCGATCTTGGATCCAACGATCCAAGTCCACGGGATAGAGCGCGCTCCAGCGGCTCACAAACCCCACCGTTGGATTTAGATCCAACGGTCCACGTGGATGGAGACGTTCGGATGGTCCGAACGTTCACACACACATGAGCCGTTGATCTTGGATCCAACGATCCACGTTGATCGAAATGTTCGAACGGTCCGAATGTTCACTCAAATCTGAGCCCTTGATCTGAAATCCGAGGGCCCACGCGCGCAGAGCACAGCACGCGCGCACGGCTCACCACTCCACCGTTGGATTTTGATCCAACGGTTCACGTGGATCGAAGTGTTCGAGCGATCCGAACGTTCACGCGATCGTGGGCCGTTGATCTCGCGCCCAGTTCTGTCCGACAAAACGACGGCGAAAGGAGGCTCACCGCCGGCGACTCTGGTCACGGCGGCGCGAGCTAAGGCCCAAAATGGATCCGCAATAGTTTTGCGCACACCATGGGACCAAAAATTGCGGCTGCGGCGGTCTAGAACGCCGGCAAGCCGGAGTTTACAGAGGTGACAAAAATGGCGAAAAACGAAAAATACAAAGAAGCTCTGCTGCGGTCCAAGTAAGCGTGTGCCAAACATCTAGGGACTAAAGTGGAGCTACCTTAGCAAGGAAGAGGCACATAGAAAGGTTGGAGCTGCTCCGGTGATGAAAAATGGTGCTTTCGGCCGAAAATGGGGAATCTCCGATTCAGCCAAGTCCTGATGAAGATAAGTGAAATTGAGTGAGGGTTAAGCTTGAGTGAATAAGGAGGGAGCAGAGGGAACAAGATTTCGAGAGGAAAAGCCATTGTGGTACCACCTTCACCTTGAGCTTAAAGCTTGGCAATGGCGGTCAAAATGTTTTCGGGTGATTCAAGCTCAAACAAGCACTGAGGTGCTAGCTAGAGTTGCGGAAATACTAAAGGAAGCCAAGGGGAAGCAATAGAGCTTAAATAGCTGAGATGGCAGAGTGCAACGACCATAAACCCTCTCGGGTCAAACCTACCATGGGAGCACTTGAGAGCGATGGGAGAAGTTGAGCAATGGACGTTTGAGGGCGGTGCACCACGGGCATTTAATGCGAGCAGAGAGAGTCGTTTAAAGGTGATCACCGAGGTGACCCAACGCTGCGCCCTTCTCCTCTGCTTACGCCATGGCTTGACTCAAATGCACGCTCAGATTCGAGGAAGGAGATGACGCGGCCACCGTTGGATCTAAATCGAACAGTTCAAATGAGAAGGGATGATTGGAACGGTTTGAACATTCGCTCGATCCGGGCCGTCGATCTGGATCCTACGGCTCACACGGCGTGAGGCGTTCGGACGGTCCGAACGTTCACGCGAATCTGAGCCATCGATCTAGAATCCTACGGTACACATGGATCGCCGCGTTCGGATGGTCCGAACGTTCACGCGATCGTGGGCCGTTCGATGCCGATCCAACGACCCACAACGCTCGTGCTCGATCGACCGTGGCGGTGTAGTTAGTTGATCGAACCAAGTCAAGTGGCTCGAGCCCGAGTCTGATTCGAACCCAAGGAACAGTGAAAACCAACTAGGGTTTGAATTAACAGCTGATTTTTGGAGGATTTGCTCCTATTTAGGCCAATTTGGGCCTTGTAACCGTACCAGAATTGGCCCCATACGCTGGCCGATGACCTAAGGGAGCCTATACTATTCACATAAACAATACCACCTTTGTGAACAATATATAAATAGTATCATCCCCTATTTTGTTAGCTATGTGCGGCTTCCTATTCCCTATATAAGGAGGTTGCACCCCTCTAGTTTGTTGGATTTTGTTTAGTTAAAAGTTAGCTTCATTGCAACTTCATGTGTTGGCTTCAGTCGATTAGACTAACCATAACACCGCTTCAAAATCCCAACTTTATCAAATATTTCAATCATATTTGCAATTTCAGATGGCTTATTATCTTGTTTTTGGGTGTTCTTCAATTGCATGCAGGAATATACCTTTGTGGTCAGGTCGATCGTGCTTCTATCAAGGTCGATAACGATCTCGGAGTTGGTTCAGCGATTGTCGGCATATTGGTCCTGCACGATTGGTAGCCGATTCGTGAGAGTCGTCTTCACCTAAATCGAGTTATCCTTCTCACCAAAAGATCGGACACCCATTGTCGCATCAATTCTAGAGGCGAAGGGAAGAGAGAGAGAGAGAGAATACAAGAGTTATTCCACCTAACCCTAGCCATCATCTTTTTTAGAAAGCCTTCCCGTGCGACTTGGTGCTAGCACAGCGTACAACGTTCTTGCTCTGGATGTGTGGATACCGTAGAGGCGCTACTGCGGTTGCTGTTGCACTAGAGGACGATCCGCGACTTTGCAAGGAAAGCGATCGATTGCTGTATGAGGATGATTGACTACGTTGGACGATCGACTGTGAGGACGATCGACTACGAGGATGATCGACTACGCAGGACAATCGACCACGACCACTACATCGACACGCTTTTCGTTGGACTAGGCTGCTCTAACTCTTCTTCCGCTGCACTGCGCGATCGGTAGCAATGATATGTGATCTCTTGCTTACATGGCATCCTGGTTTGCGTGTTAGAATTTTTGAATTGCAAGCTAGCATAACCTACCCATATCCCAATAAATTATTCATAGGTTCATAAATAATACCATCATCCAACATTCTCAATTGCATCAATACGATTACTTTCATAACCATTCACTTGTTTGCAATTAAATAAGATAAAAGCATCAACAATATAATGATAATTTGTGGTAAAGAATACAACGATCAACCAATGAACACTGTTTATCATGCACTTACCTCTTTATCCCTGTGAAGCTAGGATAGTGAAGCGGTGGCAAAGCACTACAGACCACACTCTCTAGACAAACATGGCAATACACAACTCAAAATCACAATATTACAACACTCACACTTTACAATTATCGTCATCGCACGTCTACTCCAAACCGATCCAATTAACCCAAAACTACCAAACACACTAACTGTTGTCCTAGTAGTAAAGAGGCTCTAACTTATTCATCCGAACTCCAAATTCAACCATCCAAGACTTTATGGAATCCTCACGAAAAAACCTATAACTTTCTAGTTATAACGGACCTCTCATTATACCTTTTTCTACCCCGTTTCTTTCCCCGAATACCATCACAGAACCTGTCAGAAAGTCCGCATCACAATTTTATATCTTTAATTCTAAAACTTAAAAATTTATAGTTTTAAGTTTATATCACACATCCTTTATTTATAGTCTAAAGATTGAATCCGATTTTAACACAATATCGACTTCGACTCTAGTACGACTCTTTCTTAGATTCTAATAGTCTAAAGATTGAATCCGATTCTAACACAATATCTTACCATGGCGCCACAGGCATCCCTCTATGTGTGACAGACTGAAAGCTAATTTCCCCTAATCAAAATGATCTACAAACTTAACAGGGACTAATTCATGGTAAAACCTAGGGATTAACAAATGTTACCCTTGATGATCACGACGAATCACGAGAACTCGCTATGAACCTCCTCTTTTCCTTCTTCTTCCCTCCTTGCTTCTCCTCCCTTCAACAACAGTGGAGAGGGTGGGGCAGCTAGGGTTAAGGCTGCCCCACCCCACCTCCGGTTAGCCCCCCTTTAGGCTAGGTTGTCATGGGCCGAGAGCCCACGGCCCAACTTGTCCTAATTTTCTGTTTTTCCCTTTTTTTAAAAAAATAATTCCCTTTCTAATATGTTTTCCTCTTTTTAAAGCGTTTCAGAGGTATTACAGGGGGCCAGTGGCCTCTAATTTCATAGTCAATACAGAATCCATTTTGTCCCACATAGAAGTTAGAATAATACATCAATGATCATGGTAGTGTCCTCGTGATAGTCATGCCATCATAGCATTACATAAGGCTAATCTGCCCTGTTGTCACAGCTTGCTTTCTTGCTGTGTTACTACCTTGTTTGTGCAAGCAAAATCCAAATACAGTTACAGAAAAGCCACTTTATGATCACTTCATTTCTACACTGGATGTTACTGTAGCTGTCACTTCCATCTCAAGTGCCATCATAGCCTTTAATATTACACCATTGCAAAAAGTAGCCAGGATGCCTCCAGCCACAATAACCACCAGAGGCAAACAACCACGCCTTCTTCTTCCCCCCGTTGGAAGCTTCAGTTCAGAAACTCAGAATCATCATGACACATCCCCATTCCTTCGTTCCAACACTAGGACTATCACCATAGATCCATTGCCCGTGTGCTCTGTACTGTAAGATATCCTCTAGCCGAATTCACTCCTTGCTCAACCTCAAGATACATGGCTATGCCACGGCAAGTTCATGGCGTCCTGTCCATGTTTATCGCTGTGCTCATGGCCACAGCTGCTGTTCACGCACAGAGGGATGCCTGTGGTGCCGACCTCAGCACGTTCCTGCCCCCACCCTTCAATTCGTCCAGGCTTCGCTGCAGACCAGTCTGGAACAGCTTCATCCTCAGGGTACCATTCCTTTCCCGTCCCAAAATTCATTGTCTGGAAAAATCCATGAGTTCAAAAAATTGTAAATGCATATGTAAAAGATTGTTTTAATATAGTGATGCTAATATATACATTGACCACTAAAATTAGCGATGCATATGTAAAATGCAGCATTCATTCTTGTTAACAAATTTACCATTAAAAGTAGAATAAAAGGCAAGGATATTTTAGTTTCAAATATATACATCAACCATGAGTATGGATATAGTTCCAGCATAATTTAATTCAAGTCCAACAATTGAAGGATGCTATATTACAGATAGAAACTAACAAAAAGCTTTTAAATTGTTGGTGGGTTACTATTAGAATCTAAGAAAGAGTCGTATTAGAGTGGAAGTCGATCTTATGTTAGAATCGGATTCAATCTTTAGACACAGGAGATACACACAATCGGATTCAATCTTTAGACTCACGTACCTCAGCTGTCGTCATTCATCGTCGTCCTCATCACCTCCGTCCACCACCGCTTGGGCTAAGCCTTGAGGCCGGGCTGGCGGTTGTGCCGCCTTGCCTCGCGGGCAATCCCGGGCTATGGCTGGGACGACATGGACATGCGGGCCGTCAACTTTGCTTGGGCCGACAAATCAATGTGGCCTTGCCTCCGTTTGCATCACCATCGCCTCCAGATCCTCCGCCGCCGCTACCACCTCCTCGGGTCCATATACTCATTCTGAAACTGTCCAAATAGCTGATAGAACATTCCAGCTTATTCAGGGTGTAGGATCTCTAAAATGCACACCGTTTATTGCTTGATCCTCCATTTTGCATCTTTCCTCCTTTCCGATCAACCTTCTTTTAATTAATACTATCATTGACCAATTCAAATGCACTGTCACATTTGATGAGGATTCGTGTTTGTTCCAAGTTTAGAGAACTGGGAAGAGGATTGAGACTAGAATAAGGCCTAATGAGTTGTGGTACATTGGTCAAGTTGACGTGGCATTGGCTGTGGTCGCAGGGGGAGTTGAGGGAGAAGTTTTGTCACATCATCGTCACTTGGGACATCGGTCGTTTGAGAGTTTAAGTCAGGTATACCCTGATTTATTCAATAAAGTAGACAAGAGTAAACTTGTGTGTGATGCTTATGAGTTTGGAAAGCATATACAGTCTACATATAGTAGCATTGGTCTTCGGAATTATGAACCTTTTATATTAATACATCTTGATGTTTGGGTCCATGCTCAGTTATTTCTGCGAGTGGTTTTAAGTTGATTGCTACATTTATTGATTGCTATACTTGTATGACTTGGATTTATATGATGAAGCACAAGAACGGGTGTTTTGATGTTTTCAGGACTTTCATTGGATGGTTGCTTGCTTCACACACCATATGAGCACAACAACTACTGAAACTTAGTTTTTTTTTTTCACCCCTCCTTTTGCAGTTGCGCAGTGCCACAAGATTTTTGGGGAAAAAAAGGATTACTCTCTAAAATCTAAGTTGCTCTGAATACATAGTTGATCTAGATTGCCCTAAAAACTAATATAGAAGCATTGCTCTGAATACATAGTATTCACTCTCAAATGGCTAATAAAGGGTTGAAGATTTTGTCTATAACCAAATGCAGATAAGACAGTATATTGCACTGCATAAGTATATGCTCAAGTAATAAACATTCTTGAGAAAAATACGTGCTGCAGATATGCACAGAATCATGAGTAAAAGATGAGTACAGGACCAGCCATGTAGAATTTGATATCTACTTTGTTATTCTTTTTCATTATTCTTGTCAGCAAACCTTGTATACCACTCCTTTCAGCATTGTTTAGAAAGCTAATTTGTCATATATTTTGCAGCATTTGCAGGATGGAGATACCGTCATCAGCATTACATTATCAGCAACCTACACATCTGGTTGGGTTGGTATTGGTTTCTCCGATGATGGGAAGATGGTTGGGTCAAGTGCTATGGTCGGCTGGATTGATGATCATGGCAGAGCATATATCAAGCAATACTACTTAAGTGGTCAGACTAGTTCAGGAGTCAAAGTTGATGAAGGCAATTTGCTCACCACAGATGTTCCCCCTGCAATTGTGCTCTATGAAGACAACATTTACTTGGCATTCCAAGTAAACTTTTCAGTCCCACTGGCTCAACAGTCCATTGTTTTGGCATTTTCAACAATATCACCAAACAAGTTCCACCTTGCAGAACATGATGACAAGACAACTTTATCTTTTGATTTCTCATCAGGTTTGGTTATTCTCTTAGCATAACTAATACACTTAATTGGAGATTGGCAGCTCCAAGATGCCCCAGAAATCGTATACTACTTTGTTGTTTCAGCTCAAACAGATGATACATGGTTGTAATGTTCTGTTAGGATCAAAAAAATGCGTACAAAATGTGATGCACGTACGTACATCGGACGAAACAACACCCTCTATTTGTACATCACACACAAAACAATACCCTCCTCTATTTTTACATCACACACAAAACAATACCCTGCTCTATTTGCATCATATTAAGGTATAAATATTGCATATATGCCCCTAAAATTGGAAATATCGTATGGGTTACTTGCATTCACTCCTTGACAGAAAATGGCGCATTTGCCACGTGGCACTTTTTTGCCCTCTAAAAACACTTGTTTTGTTGTATTTATTTGGTAGTTAAGACTGTTTATCGTCGGAAAGGGACATTGAACCATTACTTACATGGGTACTTTGGCTAGATAGGATATGGCAGTTTAAGTTCCGATTTGTTAGGATACACTTGACATTTCAACTTTCTCCATTAAAGACATATTTTAATATGAAATTATATTATTAAAATACACAGTGAATCCCACTAGTTACAATTCAATATTACACGTGCTAGCAATATATGTTGGATCTGCTACATAGAGAACGTAATAACATAACCCTTTGTAGGATGTACAGACTTTAGGTCAACTGAATTTCACAACAGCAATAGAAAAGGCATTACAATATGTGAGCACAAAAATTTCAAATGCAAAATATTGGTCATTTTTCATCTCATTTTTTGCTCCCATATGGTTGTTATTTTTGTGAAAAAAATGAGTATTTTCTTAGACTAACATGCTGCTGCTCAGGTGATTCTGTTAGCACCACGGTGCCCTTGCGATGTTTGGTTGGGGTGTTCTGCTACCTTTAGGTGCAATTGTTGCCCGTTATCTCAGACATAAGGACCCGCTTTGGTATTACATTCATGTACTCCTGCAATTTCTGGGTTACATCACTGGGCTTGCTGGTGTTGTTGCTGGAAACCCTAGAACCCAAACTCCGGATCTAAAATATCGGATCTTACTCGAGACGGAAGGGTCGGGCGAGCCGGGAGCTCGTCGTCGTCGTCGCCGCCGACGCCGCCGCTTCGCCGCCGGGAAGGGCTCCGCAAACTCCCGAGAGAGCGCCCCACACAAGCAGAAAGGGCGCCGCCAGAGCCCCTCGACGGCGACGCGCTCCCTCTCGAGGGAGCGCGCACCGGCGAGAGGTCCGCGGCGCCAGCGCTTCTTCTTCTTCTCCGGTCTCGCGTTTTCTCCGCGCCGGGGCGGCGAGAGAGAGAGAGGAGAAATGATTTAGGGTTTCGGCGTGTCGCCACCGGTTTTGTTCGGCGAAACGCCGCCACCGTCCGATTAGCGCCATGGTGAGATCGAGCGACGCTGAACAAAACGCTGCGGATGCGTTGATTTCACCGTCGGATGTGAATCCGACGGCTGAAAATGCGTCTGAAACCCTAACGGCCGCCAGGCCGAAATGCGAAGAACGGCCGATTTGGCGAATGAATGCTTTTTTCTACTGGTTTTGAACAAGATAATCCGTAAATTGAATTTAATTTATTTTCGTAAGTATTTTTGAATGAATTTCAATAGAAAATTGTATAAAATCTCGTAAATTTTGCACCAACGTGTTATTATTTCCAGAGATTAAATGTGTATAGTTATAATGCTTCGAGAATGAATTATTTTAGAATAATTACAGCTCACATTAAAAGTTAAATATTGATAATTCTTTTAATTAAATTCAACCAACGAGAGAATTTAATTTTTAAGAATTTATTGTGAATTATGATATTGTTATTTTCACCAAAGTTGATAATAATAAAAGATTATAATTTTAATTGATGTTTTTATGCATTGTTTCTATTTCGCTAACGGTGATATAGTTTTAATGTATAGATAAAATTGATTTAATTGTATGTCGATTTTGACCAACGTTGGAAATAAGGCATATAATTTTAATGTTACGTTCTCACTTTATTTGATCTAATTTTTCAGAGGATACAACTTGATGAGTTGTATCGAGAAATACCACTCTCAAAGGAGATAACTATGGAGAGTGGAAGAAAAAGATAGACTTAGCGCTTATCTTAGCCGAGGTGGACTGGGTCCTCACTACAAGACGACCCACCGAGCCTACTGCACCAAAGTGAGGGGTCAAATGAGGATGATATCTTGCTTGGCGAAAAAGACAGAGATCATGCTCCCTTACGGATGTCTTATGACCTAGAGCATAAGAATGGACCACACCAACAAGAAATGTATGGTGTGATAAAGAACACGATTGAGCCTCGCAATTGTGGGCTCAATCGCAGATCGTGACACCGCTACGTATACCTTGATAAAATAAAGAGTCGCCATCGCTCTTCAAAGACATATGCAACACACCGATTAAATGACTTGTGAGTAAAGGTATTCGGTGGTGGGATAAGAGAACACATATTGAGGATGAGCAACTTGGCATCCAAGCTTAAACTAATGGATTTGGCACTCAAGGATGAGTTCCTTATTCACTTGATTTTTGCTTCATTGCGTAAAAGTTTGACACTTTTGTTGTCAATTACAATATGCACTCGATAAATGGGACTTAGAAAATGCATAGCTATGTGTGTTCAAGAGGAGGAAAGAATTAAAACCTCACATGGTGGATCTATCAACTATGTGAAGGATAACAAGAAAAGAACTTCCACAAGACTCTCCTTCTCAAGGAACAAGGAAAAGCCTCATCCATCACCTCAACGTAATAAATTTGTTGTAGACAAAGATCGCTGCCTTCATCAGAAGAAGACAGACACTACAAGAAGAACTCATCCCGATTACTTAAAGATGATAATGGCAAAGAAAGGTGAGAACATTATTACATTCATAAATGAATGCTTGTATGTACAATATTCAAAATCCACTTGGTGGATTGACTCAGAGCAACTGCTCATGTTGCTAATTCCTTCTGTGGATTCCGCTCGACGAGGACTACGCAAAGAAACGAAAGGATTCCTTTGTACAATAGGATCCATTCCAATTTCACTATGCATAGAGGCCTTGGCATTTCAGTTCTTGCTCTTGGTTCCCTTCAGGTCAGTATGCCCATGCGACTAATTCTGCTATCCTAAACTGCCAGTTCCTATCATCTCTGTCATGTCTAAAGCCATTTGTTGTACTACATGTTTCAGGTGATTGCATTTTTCCTTCATCCTAATAAGGATTCTCAAAACCGGGAATATTGGAACCGGTACCACCATTGGTTAGGCAGACTTTGTCTTTTACTGGCTGCAGTCAACATTGTTCTTGGCATTGAAATAGGCGGCACCAGCATCTCATGGAAACTGATTTATGGAGCTATCATTTCTGTTATCCTAATCACTGTCACATTTCTGGAGATCATGATGTGGACTACGTTGCCCAAGGAAGGCACTTGTACCCCTGGGCTCCAAATGCCAACTCACCATTGCGAATCCTGAAGCTGGAGATATTTACAGAATACAGTAATAACCTTTTTTTTTTCTTCTTCTCCTGTGTGGAATAATGGATTCAATTGCAAAAGGATGCTATAATAATTAATTAATCATCAAGTGGGTATTTTACTACCTTAAGATTTAACATACACTTGCTTAAAGAATTAAAGCATGCATTTTTTGTAATTTAAAGGAATATAATTTGCGTAAAATGTAGGTTCAAAATGATCAAAGTATTGACTCGCCTAGAGTGGAGGTGAGAGAGTCTTGAAAGTCTTGTGCCTGGTCAAACTGGAGATCTCCCGCTTCTCTGAACTCTACTCGGACGAAAGCACCGGAAAAAGCATAAACAAGCAAAGAGAATAAATCAATATACAAGAAATAGAGAAAGAACTCCAAATTAAACAAGACCATTGCCATTAGCAAGGTCTTGAATTTACAAAAAATTAGAAACAAAAATAACTAGAATTGAAGTTATAACATAGGAGAATGGAGCTTCCAAAGTCTTGGTTTCGAGTGCTGCTGGTTTCGAGTACTGTTCATTTTGAGTACTACTGGTTTCGAGTACGATCATCCGACTTGATGTGGTCGAAAGGAGGTTCGACTTCACAATGTGGTCGGAAAGATGTTCGACTACACGGTGTGGTCAGAAGGAGTTTCGACTACACGTGCTCAGAAGGAATTTCGACTACACGACGTGGTCGGAAGGAGTTTCGACTACACGGCTTGGGGCTTCGGGCAAACCACTACAACACGAGCGAGAGAAGGGGAGTGGAGTGGGGGAAGGTGATGAAGGAGGGGCGCTGCTCGGGCTCTTTATAGCCCAGAGAAGAGTAGGGGAGAGCTGCTGAGATACTCAAAGGCGTATGGGGACCAAAGGCGGTCATGGGAGCTCTGGGTAGCGCGGACATGGGGTTGGTGCACGCGCAGCGGGCGCAGGTGTGCATAGCATGGGGTGATGACGAGGGCGACAACTTGGGTGAGCTGAAGCAGGTGGCAGAGGCAACAAGGTGACACGATAGGTGGTGCAGTCAAGGGAGCAGGCGCTCTTGCGCGGCGCAGAGCGCGGGTGAAGCATGGACCGGGCGGCTCCAGGCGTAGCACTAGCGTCCCGAGCGACAAGACCAGGCGAGGGAGAGGGTGCTAGAGTCCACGAGCAGGTGGGAGCGACGCTGGCGATGGGACGAGGTGGCGAGCATGTGCAGGCTCGCAGGCATGTGCGTGCACATTATAGCACACGGCCAGGGTGCTTGGTGTGGTGGTGACACATAGATGATGGGACCAGGCGAGAGGAAGGGGCACCAGAGTCAAGGGCAGATGGAGGGGAGCAGGTGGGGGCATGGGGGTGCAGCAGAGCGGGCAGGTGGGTGCTCGGGCGCTGCACAGGGTGTGCTCTGTGCTGGCACGGCCAGAGAGAGAAGAAAATGGCAGGGGAGGCTTGGGCTAGATGGGCCAAAAGGGGGAGTGAAAGTGGGCTGAGTCCAAAGATAGGGGTTTTGAATTTGAGGTAGAAGCTAGGGATTTTAAAAATACAACTTAAGTTGAAACAAGTTTTGAAACCAACAGACAAAAACAAATACTAATTATAATCCGAAAACAGACTATTACAAACCTACCCACCTTAAACAGAATCTCGACCCCAAGATTCGAGCTGATCCAAAAACAGGGAAGGGAAATCCAACTTTAGCTGATCTTCGCGCTCCCAGTTAGCTTCTCTTTTCGAATGGTTGCTCCATTGAACTTTGCAAAGGCGGATGATCTGGTGTCTGGTTCGCTTCTCCACGACATCGAGAATCTTGATCGGATGCTCTAGATAAGTTAGATCTTTCTGAAGTACAATGGCTTCAACTGGAGTTTGCTCTTCAGGTACTCTAATACATTTCTTTAAGCTGAGAGACATGGAACACATTGTGGACATCTGACAAGCTTTCTGATAATTCCAGTTGATAGGCTACTTGTCCACGTTTGGCAGTAATTGGGAACAAGCCTATGTATCTTGGCGCTAGCTTGCCTTTTACTTTGAATCTTTGAGTTCCACGAAGCAGAGATACTTTGAGATACACATTATCTTCAAGTTCAAAGGTTAAATCCCTTCGATGATTACCCTTCGATGATTATCGGCATAACTCTTTTGTCGGGATTGAGTCGCTTGAAGGCGATCTCTAATCAGCCGAACTTTCTCTTCCACTTGCTTGAGGGCATCCTGTCCGAAGACATAACCTTCTCCTGACTCTGACCAATGTAAAGGAGTTCTACATTTTCTTCCATAGAGTGCTTCAAAAGTTGATATCTTCAGACTCGTCTGAAAACTTAAGTTGTGGGCGAATTCTGCATACGGTAGACATTTCTCTGACTATACGGTAAATTTCAAAGAACAAGCTCAAAGCATGTCTTCTAGAATCTGATTTACTCTCTATGTTTGTCCATTAGTCTGAGGATGACATGCTGTCCTGAAAGCCAAGTGTGTTCTAGGCGTGTCATGCAGACTATCCCAAAAAATGCGAGGTGAATTGAGAACCTCGATCCAAGACTATCCTCTTGGGTACTCCATGTAGACACACGATACGAGCCATATATAACTCTACCAATTTATCTCCTTTGTAGGTGATCTTCACAGAGATGAAATGGACAGCTTTTGTTATTCTGTCAACTATGACCTATATTGAATCATATCCATACTTGGTTCTTGGCAAACCCGTAATGAAATCTATTCCAATTTCTTCCCACTTCCGCTGAGGGATCTGTAGCGGCTGAAGCAATCTCGCGGGTCTCTGATGCTCAGCTTTGATTCGTTGGCATACATCACAACAAGCTACAAACTCGGCGATGTCTCTTTTCATTAGCGGCCACCAATACAGAATATTCATGTCTTGGTGAATCTTGGTGCTACCTAGGTGCAGTCTATAAGCCGAGCTATGCGCTTTTTTCAGTATTAAATCCTTGAGTTCCTTCTAGTGGGGAACAAAGAGACGTTTCCCATACCATAAGATTTCTTGCTGATCTTCAATCATCTTGGGGGCTTTTCCTTCGGCCATGAGGCGTTTAAATCTCTGGACTCTAGGGTGTCCTTCTTGAGAAGTCTTGATATGCTCTTCTAAGGTCGGTTGCACTTCCACAGCCACTATAGTGCCTTGCTCTACTAACTCGAGGTTAAGTGTCTCTAATTCCTTATAGAGCTCAGGTTGAAGTTCTTGAATCATGACATTGTTGCAGTAGGATTTACAGCTCAATGCATCGGCTACTACATTGGCCTTTCCAGGATGATAGTGAACATCCAAATTGTAGTCTTTAAGCAGCTCTAGCCATCTTCTTTTATCGCTCATCGAAAGAGGTTAAGATCGAAGTATCTTGAATCATGACATTGAAAAGAAAATTGCTTCAATGTCTCCTTTTTAGCTTGAAAGGATTAAGGAGAAGACACAAGTTGATCAAAAGATTATAGCTCCAAGTGAAATTAAATTGAAAGCTCTGTTATGTTAGCAATGCATCGGCTACTACATTGGCCTTTCCAGGATGATAGTGAACATCCAAATTGTAGTCTTTAAGCAGCTCTAGCCATCTTCTTTGCCGGAGGTTAAGATCTGTTTGGGTGAAGATATACTTGAGACTCTCATGGTCTGTATAAATGTTACAATGATTTCCAATCAGGTAAAGCGGCAAAATCTTTAGGGCATGCACTACTACTGCTAACTCCAAGTCATGGGTTGGATAGTTGTCTTCATGGGGACGGAGTTATCTGAACGCATATGCCACGACTTTTCCTCCTTGCATAAGTACGTAGCCAAGACCTTGACGCGAAGCATCACAATAAACTTCAAAATCCTTGTGTATGTCCAGCAGGACTAATACTGGTGTAGAGGTTAATTGATCTCATGGAGCCAAAATTCACCTTTTTTGTACTTGGCATAAAGATGATTCTCTTTAAGCTTTTCTAGAACCAAACGCAAATGTTCAGTGTGTTCTTCAATGGTCTTAGAGTAGATTATGATATCGTCTACGAACACGATAACAAACTTATCCAAGTATTCCATGAATACATTGTTCATGAGGTTCATGAAGTAGGCTGGCGCATTGGTCAAGCCAAACGACATAGCTGTGAACTCATACGGGCCATACCAGGTGGTAAAAGTTGTCTTGGGGATATCCTCATTCCTGATCTTAAGCTGATAGTATCCTGATCTCAGGTCTATCTTGGAGAAAACTGTTGCTCCTGACAATTGATCGAACAGATCATCAATACGGAGTAAGGGATACTTGTTCTTGATAGTCACCTCATTGAGGGCTCTGTAATCAACACACAATTTGGTGGTGCTATCCTTCTTCCTTAAAAGAAGTATTGGAGAACACCAAGGGTATGAGCTAGGTCTAATAAATCATTTTTCTTGCAAGTCCTCAAGCTGGGTCATAAGCTCTTCAAGTTCATCCATGGCCATCCTATATGGTCTCTTGGCAATTGGGGCTGACCCTGGTTTTAAGTTGATTACAAACTCAACATCCTTGTCTGGTGGCTTGCCAGACAATTCTTTAGGGAAGGTTTCCGGGTAAGCTTGGACTACAGGCGTTGTCTTTATGGACAACCCTTCAAGGTGGTGGATTGCTCGATCTAAGAGAGAGGAACGATCCACACTAACCCTTATTGTGGTTTCTGGGTCCTTGGTGAGTACCACCTTTCTATTGGCACAATCTATCATCCCTTGGTATCCGGCCAACCAATCCATCCCTAGGATGATGTTCAGAGTTTGGGATTCTAACACTAGGTGGTTTGCTAGGAATTCGGAATTTTTTAAGGCAATCTCTACTCTGGGACTTACTGAGGTAGCAAACAAGGGTCTCTCAGGTGAACTAAGCACCACGAATTTCTTTAACTTAGGTGGTTGGAAAATTAAGCCTTTCAACAAATTTTCTTGAAATAAAAGAATGTGAAGCTCTAGAATCGAACAAAACTTATGCGGGTACTGAATTAACAGAGAACGTACCCATTAGCACTCATGTGGCTTCCTGAGCTTCCTCGGCTGTGACATGGATCACACGGCTGTGGTTCGTTGTCGGGGTATCCCTTGACGCCTACGAAGTCTAATGACTCTTTCTTTGATTTGGTGCCTGGCCTTCAGTTGGTGGAGTTCCTAAGTTGAACTTTGCAGCAGTGTTCTGACGTTGAGGGCACCGGTTGGCGAAGTGTCCCTTTTCTCCGTAGTGAAAGAAGTGAAGATTAGCTGTTGGGTTTATTGCTGCAGGCTGTTCGGTGGGGTGAAGAGTGCGTAATCCATTCCCATTGGGACGTGGGGCTGGAGCTTGAATCTTTTGTGGCAAGGAATGTTGACTTTTGGGGAAAATTATTTTATGGCTTCTGGAATGCCATGTTCCTTTGGCGGCTGGCTCGGTCCGTCCGCTTCTCATTCTCCAAGATAAGGGCTTTGTTGACTAGATGGTGAAAGCTTGGGAAATCTTGAATGATCGGTTGACCTCTCATGTCCTCACGCATCCCTTCCAGCTACGTCACTAGGAGCATATTGGGCGATCTAGTTGAACTTAGTGAGGTACTCATTAACTGACATGTGACCCTACTTCAAAGCTCTGAATTCATTCTTTTTCACCTTATGGTACCAATGGGCACAAAGTTAGTTCTGAAAGAGGCCTTGAATTCAGCCCAGGGAATTGACTTCCTCGCGGGTTCAATCTCATCTAGCTGTACTTCAGCAATCGCTTCTGCGGCAGGGGGTCTTGCTGATTCTCAGCCTCATGTGTTGCTTCTTCTTCTTGTGATTCTTCATTAGCCTCAGCGGCGGAGGCAGCGAGGTAGTTCTTCGACCAAGCAGCGGAGGCTCCTTTTAGCTGATGGGTGGCAAAGTCCACCTTATCTTCCTCTGAGCAGTGGGCGAGATGAAGCTTCTTCCCAGTATCTCTGAGTTAGTCCTCGGCTTCCAGAGGTTCATTTGCTGTAGCAAAGGGAAGAGGTCTTGTCTTGAGGAAGTCTGCCAACTTCGAGTGGTGGCCAGCTGGTCCTGACTTCCGACTGGCAATCATGGCTTGGATAATCTGTGTCTGCTGAAACATAACTTGTGCCATTGATGGGTTTGTTGGCGGTGGGGGAGGTCGATCTTGCCACGACCACGACCACGACCTCTTCCTAGGCCTGCTGCAAAGGCACCATGTCTTAGGGCGACTGCTCTCTTTGGTGGCATCTGAAGAAACAACTCAGCTTAGAACTAGAGGAGATATATGAGGGTGTACTAGCCCTCTAGAGCACACACAGAAGAACTTGACTTACAAACAAGTACAATACAAAGCCAAAGATGGATGCATTATATTAAGGGGTTAAGCGTTACATGACTTACAAACATAGAATACAACCTACAACACCTACAAAAGAAAGAAAACAGGGAGTGCTTGCAACAGAAAAGACTGCCTAGCAAGCACTGCTAACTAAACTAGTCTAGCCTGACTACTCTTCCATCGGCGCTGACCGCCACAAGCGGTGTAGTTGCTCGGGGAGAGGGAACGAGAATGGCTACGACTGATGGTCGGTGAGCGGGAACGGGAACGATCGCTGCCGAGGCTATGCGAGCGGTAACAGGAGCGAACAGCTGAGGTTGTCTGCGCGTAGACTCTCCATGGTCAATGACGGGTGGCAGACTGGGGCGTCGCACGGTCTTGCGGGCAGTCATCCTGGTGCGGGGTCCTCCAAGTCAAAGCGGCCAAACTAGCGCTGGGTCGCTGGGGACGAGGGTTGGCGTAGGGGGAGCTAGGGCAAAGACCGTAGCGGCTGCCGCGATCCATGCCAACTTTGCAATGGTGGCATGCCTCTCCCGCACTGCAGCAAGGTGGGCTTCATCACTCCTGATCATTTTGTTGCGGAGGGTGTTGGAGTGCTCGTAGCTGGAAGTGTGGAGCATCCGAAGCTATGCAATCTCATCTGTGGCGGTGTTGATGGCAGCTGTCATCGCTTGCATAGGCTGCACCTGGTGCGTCAGGATGGGATCGTCATCTCTGGCGTCAAAGACCTCCGGGCAACGCTCTCCATTGGGAGATACGGGTAGAAGAAGGGCGACCTCAGCAAAAGATCCCCATGTAACCAGCACATGCGGGTGGAGGCGAAGCATGCGGCGTCTTGAACTACCTTAGAACAGCTGCTCTGGGGTGTCTGGGCCTGGAAGGTGCGAGCTACGAGCTCACCCTCCCTAGCATAGAGGTAAACCTCTATGGTCCAGGACTCTCGGTCTAGGATCTGAGTCATCCAGCCCCTGAAGATAGGCAGACGGTGATATCCCAGATACTGCATCAGCTGGCGGAGGATGTCCACGAACTATGCAAAGTCTTCCCCATGAGAGAGAAAGTCCCACGGTCCATCGGACGACGGGGTAGCCATCTACAATTTTGAAACAAGAGAAGGTCAGTAGGCTCGATGAAAGTAAAGGTAAGTACAAAACTAAGAGTGATGAGTAAAAACAAATAAGTGATATATTTTAACAAAAGCTTTTTCGTAGTTTGCGAAAATAAGATTCAAGTCCTTAGGCACGCCCAGTCTAACTAAGGCTCCTACAATCGTATATTCTAATACTAGCTCTGTCGGACCCATATTTCACAGACCCAAAACCTCTGTGAAAATACTGTGCTATTCCCTGGATCAGTAGATAACACTCATATATACATCACTGAATTATCTTATACACGATGTAAACCGAACCAAACATTATATTACAAACATCATAGTCACATAGACCGCATCGGGTCGAGTTTTACAATAAGAGCCGAACATGCCAAATGATTACATTACAAAAGTAGCGAAATCGGTAGCAGAACCAAAAGGGTAGAGCACATCTCTCCACAGGCAAGCGACTTGGGAAAACTTGTGTGCGTCCGATATTAACCAAAGACTTGGATAATATTGGATGCACGCAAGCACCAACGATATCAGCTAGACTGAGGTGAATCCTAGACTATACGAACTAAATACTCTTCATCATCTCCTAGGCCTCCAACTTTGGATCCTCGTAGTATGCATAATCTCTATGATTTTCTACTTCTGAGGGTTTGGGGGAAAGAGTGAAGATGAGCATAACTTCCGTGCTCGTAAGCCAACACACAGGATGCAATAATAATATATGCAAGGCTTAACAAGGAGCTTAACAAGAATAGCTCGGGTTCTTTTATTTGCCAAAAGCAATATTTTTAATTACAGTATTTAGAAATTATTATGACTTAGCATTTTAACCAAATTTCATTTTATTAAAGAGATATTGTGCAATATTTATAATGGTGAAGGTTACCTCCACCTATACTTAAATTTTGAGTGGAGTCACCTTCACTTATTAACATCACTAGGTATGACGACTTAGGAAAAATCCAAACCACGGGCTAGGTGAGCCTGACACAAAAAAATCCCACCCACAAGGTTTTATAAATAGAACTAACTCTGGTAAGTTTCCATGTCCGCTTTTGACCATAGACACGACTATTTAAGCAGTTTAGACTCTGCATAGGTTGTACACTGTACCAACAAGAGACAATCATGCTCGTTGCTCCACATGATTCCTTAGTCATGTAGTTGAGAGGTTATCACAATAACCTTTCAAATTATCTCGCTCCTTCCGCCATCTTACCCATATGGGTCGCTCCCATTTGTGGTGGACCCATATGTTGTGCGTGATGTTCACCACAACGCTAACGCAGATGGACTACGACGTTCCACAACTACTAGCGTAGCTGGTAACTTCACCATCAGTGTCCCATTCAATCCTACGTTTGTACTACTTCACTCCTCCACCAGTGAGATGACTTTCAGGGTCCAAAAAATTTACTAAACCAAGTTGTATTTTACAGACTTTTGGTTGTACTTGTTTTGTAATGGGAGGCCATGACAAGATTAAGTCCTTAATCCATCCGGGCGGTTCATAACACATACCAACCACTCTCGTGCTCAACGGTACCCATGTAATATCCCGGTTTCGGTTCGGTAAATTGAAGAACTAGTCGAGAGGAGAAAGAGGGCTTAAAAGGAATAGTAAAAACCTGGATAGAAGAGGGGTTTTCGTATTTGTTCGACAACGTGGCCTTGGGCGCAGCCAGAGAGGCCCCTCTTGTGGCCGGCCAAGGGGGGGGGTTCCCACCCCCCCAAAACCCTAATGCCCCACCACCTTCCCCTTTTCCCCCCTAGTGGCCGCCGCCTCTCCCCACCTCTCCCTGCTGTGCGCCTCCTTGCTCGTCATATTTGGGTACGTTGCATTCATTTTCTGACCTGATCACCTCTTAGAAAGTTGTAGGTCTCGTCTTTATCTTTCTTTTGGCACCGAGATCATCTGATTTGGACGTACGGTTTAGGAGTTATGGTAGTTTTACCGCGACTGTCCAGGAGGGTTGATGTGAATTATCAGATTGTCTTGTCTGGCCAATTTAAATTTTTTAGAAGCCGAATCAGAAATGCCTCCCAAAATGAATGTTGTAGATAATTCTGTAAGCTTTCTAAGTTGATAAATAACATATTTTTTAGAGTTCCCAATCAAAAGTTATGCAAGTTTTACCATCGCTGTTTTCTGTTTGTAAGATTGTTAGGACAGAGATCTTCACCTGAACATTAGGACTAGTAGGAGGCCGAATCAGGTGACTTTCCCAACTAGACTATTGTATCTGGTTTTATCGTGATTCCATAGAGCCCAAGATCACCCTATTCCGAGTTGCGTAGCAAAAGTTATGGTAGTTTTGGTGCTCTGTCCAGAGAACCCAACGCAAAAATTGATATTCTGTAGATTGGCTTGGTAGGGATAGTTTATAGCAGAATCAGAAGGGCTCCCCAACTAAGTTTATTTAGGTAATTTAATTACCTTTCCAGAAAGTCTGAGAACACGTAATGTGGATCCCGGTAGTGAAAGTTATGAATTTTATAAGTTGACTGTCCACTGATGGGACAGATCGACGTTTAGGATTTGGGGTTGGAATCGAGTTAGACCCTTTCGCGAGTTCGAGTAGGTTGTTATATATTTTTTTGCTTGGGCCTGCTACTGTCGCCTTAGTGTGCGTTAACTATTTATTCAGGTGGTGGACGGGTCTCGGGCGGCGCCTTCTACACGTCCCACGTTCTCTCGCTGTTAAGGCAAGTGTGATTATGGTTATATTATATATTATCGAATGACTTGACCGATACATTCTATGGTTATTTATATTGTTCATGATTTATTTGGTCATATGTCTAGTAATGAGCATGGACATTGTTACGAGTTACATGTTTATCATGGTTGCATTGAAAGTTGGAAGGACTATGTTTGTGAGTTTTGTAGTATGAGTAGGATATTCATATGCAATGTTGTTATGGATGTATATTGTTGTCAAATGGAGAATTCATACATATGCATCATGTAGTTTATTAAAGTCTTGGTCATGTGTTGATCAAGCCAGAGTTGGGTCCCCGTCATGTTGGTGATGGGCAATAGGTCCCCATGCTTGAAGAGTATGGGCAAGGGTCCTCATACTTGCAAAGTATGGGCAAAGTTCCCTGTGCCAGATGGCACAGGCATGGGTGTGCATCGACGGATGCGCACTTTGCATTACCGGTAAAATGCAAAAAGACAAAGATAAAGACAAAGAGCATAAAGAGCATATGAGCAGGTTGCATGTCATGTGTATGTGGTTTATTCGGTGAATAAATTTGTGATGTACAATTGATGGGTTTCTTTCTTATACTGTTGTTACCAATTATTATGCTCGCTGAGTCTTTGGACTCACCCCTTGTTGTTTGTTGTGTTTTAGGTACCTGTATGAGATCGGCATGCATGGGAGAAAGGAAGGGCTAGGGTAGTTGCACGCTCGCACTATATACACACAAGAGAATAAAAGGAAAATTAATTCAGTAGATTGTAACAGCCCCAATTTTAATAAACAGAAATTATATGCATTTTATATTATATTGTTATTTCTAAAGCATTTGCATAAATTTTGCATTTGTAAATATCCTAATCAAAATCTAATAGGTAACTCCAATCACAACTCCAAAGAGAGACAACAATTAATACTTAAGAAATTCTCTGGGAAATAATTTAATTAAGAACCTTACAATGTTTATCATAAATAACAATCTTCTCAATACAAGTAACACAAGAATTTATTTACATCAGATCATATTATGTTTTACAACTTTGAGTAATTTACAAAATGTTAAAATAAAACTTGCATTGCATGTCGCCTAAAGCCTTCCTTGAAATCTTGCGACCATCGTTGTCCAAACAAACCATCTTCCTCGACACAATCAGAAATATCTTTCGCGGCTTCATAGTCCGCCAACCAATCAAAAGACCATTAGTTATTCAAAAAAAAGATAATAGAGTTAGAATAAAATAAATTGCCGTCGGTATACCATAGGAATCATCGCGGTTCCTCGATCTACCTAGATTAGTCGGCACCTTGAGTATCGCGACTACCCACACCAACCTAGGTTAGTTTTCAAGTCACCTAGGCTAACCTGCATTAGTCGGCACCAGGATACCCAAGATACCTAGACTAACCTAAGTAAATCGGCAGTAGTTCTCATCATTCGGCATTTAGGAAAATCCAAAACCTCATTATCTTGAATTGCCTCAATTGTCGCAAATCCATTGCATAAGGAATTGCTAGCCAATGAACCAAAAATGCTCACAAAATATCTTAGGAGCCATGCATGAGCATCATTGCAATTTGCAATGAGGACCAAAGGAAATGGCGTAACGAGCCTAGATTTCCAAACCTCCACGCAAAACCAGCGAAGCAACACAATTCCTCCCAAGAAACCAATTCCCTCACCGACACCCATTTCCATCTCTTCTCGAAGCAAGAACCAAGAAGGCAAAACCAATGGCCCAAGCCGGCACACAAGCCAACATCATTTGGTGCACCACGAAGGGATCAAGAGCAAGACAACCAAAGCAAAGTCTAGCAAATCAACATGCCAAGCCAAGCCAAATCACCATCATCAATCGATCTTGCAACCACCAAAAAGCCAAAGAACGGCAGATCGGGAGCAGGGAGGAAGGAAGCCAAGGAAGCGGGGGCGGGGAACCGGAGGGGAGCACCAAAGACAAAGCCAAGATCGCAACCCTCTTCTTCCACCCTAAAATCATCCGAGGTAACCCGTACCCATCGGCAAGCATATCACTTGCACATCATCAATCACGGATCTTATTAGAATCAATCCTGATCTCGGTAGCATCACATAGCTCTCGGTTCATTTTCTTCATCACGAGCGGTAGGGGTAGGGTAGAGAGGAGATCGGTAGGGTCTTACCTCGGTGGCAACCAACCCAACACCCACCTCCACCATCGATAGCATTCACCACCTCGGATGAACCTCCATAAGCATGCATACAAATAATCATCGAGCATTATCTGAAATCAACTGGTTTTGCTAAAGATCAACATAAGTGAAATCAAATTAGAGCAGGGAACCAAATCAGCGATGAGACCGAGGTAGGGCGAGGCGGTTACGGAGGAGCCAAAGCGTACGGCGGCCGGGAGGCCGAGCCGCCAAGCCAAGGCACTGGAGCAGCGGTAGTCGGGGGGCTGAGCGAGAGTCGGCGGCGCCAAGCACCAAGCCACCGAGGGGAGGCGGCAGCGGTGCTGAGGCGCATCTGCGCGAAGCGAAGAGGCGGCGCATGGCCTTGGCGCGCGCGAGAAAGAGGAGGAGGCGTAAGGGCGCCGAGGAGAGAACAATGAGCCGGAGGAGAGAGCCGGGGGCAGCGGCACAGCATCATCGGCATCAGCCCAGTGCAGCTGGCAGGCAGCGCAGGAGCCAGTGGCGCCGCCACGAGAGGAAGCGAGAGAGACCGAGAGTCGGGGAAGCCGAGGGTGAAGGAGAAGAGAGTCGAAAGAGATAAGGGGAGATGGAAGCATCGGCCGGGAGCTAGGGTTAGAAATAGGAGGGGAAGAGTGATTAGAGTAGGTAATTAGGAAATAAAGTATTTTGTAGTTAAGTGTTTAGTTGATTAGGTGAATTGGAGTAGAAAATTTTTGTAGAATTAAGAATAAGTAGAGAGTGTTTGTGAGTACTAGGTGTTAAGGAAAACAACATCACCTAAACTCTAGGTATTGTCAGTCATTGTAATTCCACCAGAAATTGAATTAACTTTAACCAGTCCATAAGAAATTGAATTTTTATTAAACTAAAATCTATACCTAAATGCATCTAGAATCATAACCTCATTAATATGTAATTATCATGCATTTTTGAGCATTTTGGATTTCTCGATTTTATTGGTATTTATTCGCTATTGTATTTTCTTTTAGATTACGAATTGCATAGCGTGAGCGATTACGCCTCCGAGAGTGAACAAGTGGACATTCCATAAGGCAAGCTTCCTCTCTGCACCATGTTGATCCCAATTTTTGAACGTAGATTTACAAAACACAGTGATCTCTGTTGCATGCTAATTTTCTTAAAAATTAATTGTGATTTGTCAATAGGTAGTTATAACCTGATAATTGTGGCTTACCTTGAATTGATCATACACTCAACCTAAGGTAGTTTGTGGTGATATAATACTTAATTTCAATTTTGCTTAGCCATGCGATCCATAGAGCGGTAGTGTTTGGCGAGCTTATCTTGTCAAACACAGGGAACAACAAATACATTTTTATTTTTGTTGATTCTTTGTTCATTTATTTAAATCTAAAATGAATCTAAATCTTGTTGTTAAACTTAATTCAAATCGGACAAGTGGATGCTAGTGAGGGTGCCTAGTGCGAGAATGGGAAGCTGTGGATGTCTTATGCAGGTTGATTAAGGACCGAACTCTGACGGCCCAATTCAAGCCCAGCGTACTTCCACACGCAGCAGTGTATGGGCGCTGTTTGGTTAAGTAAAGGGTTAATATTATTGAGTTGGATACAGAGAGTAAGGACATGTGTATTGATTTCATATGGCATAGATGCTTAAGTCTTGGGCCGTGTCGTATGCCATGTGGAGCTTATATCGATATCGGATGTTCTTAGAAGGGTAAGGCGTAGATGTGTTACATCGCATGTACGTACCTTGTGGCCCCGATGCGGTGTAATATGTGTGGCTAACACGAGTTTGCATTTAATTGGTGGGTCGGCATTCCTGTACAACATGTGAGCCTCGGTTGAATATATGCTATCGATCGTTGTTTAAGCGGGATCGGTCTCACATGGGTCATCCAACTCAATAGTGTCAACTTGTTGAAAAATACCAAATCTTAGTTTACAGTAGGCATACCAAAGGCGGTGTGCTATTATTAGGAGGCTTACGGGCTAACTAAGTCGTGTGGGTAAAGATGTACACCTGCGCAGGATTAAAACTATTCGAATAGCCGTGTCACGATTCGGACAACGCTTGGATTGATGTCACTGTATAGAATTTGCTCTAATTTTGGGTTTTGGGAATTATTAATTTCGGCATGATAGTGAGTCATGCAATTTATTGTTAGTGGTTGTAGCCACTTGATTTTGATACTAATTATGATCATACTTTTATTTAATTCTTGTTTTAATCCAAATTGATTTATTAAATTGCTTTACTAAAACCTAGCAAGTGTAGGTTAAGATGTATTGCTTTACGCAAAAATTTAACCCTTATAACCTTCTGTTGTTAACCTTATGCATCTATAAATTCTAATCCTTTGTATAGGACCTCTCGGACACTTTATTTTAAATAGTTTGTGTAAGTCTTCTTGAGTACCTTAGTACTCGGTGGAATTTTCCACTTGTTGCGGTAAAGAACGCCTAGAAATATTTCAAATTGAAGCGATTACGGGAAACTTGGCTTTAATCCCATCAAGTTGCCCTTGGGTTGTGGCGCTCCAACGGAGATTTTATTTTATTACTTCATTTTCATTTCGTTTTACTTAATGTTTCATTGTAAATTTTTATTAATGTATTCCAATCGTATATGCTTGTGATATAATGTTGTAAGGATATGTCTATGTTAGCGACTCATCACGGAGCTAACATGAGAGGCATATCAGGAACTGAATATTGGAATTGTACCTTGTTAATGATTATACTTCTAGTATTATTTTTAATTGAGATTTGATTGTTCTTGATTAAAAATTTTACTTTTGGTATGATTATTAATTTGGTATAAACCTCCAATATTCCGGGGTCCTCACATAGATGGATGAATTACCTAAAATTCTGCTCACGATCATTACTTGATTGGATTAGACTGTAATAAAGGAGTTTAAAAATTGGATACTTATGATCTACTTTCAGATGTCTATTTGACAAAGATGAATAGCCTATGTGGGTTATGTTTGGATCATTTTTTTAACTAGACTACCTCTTGTTTTATTTGCTTGTGGGAACCTCCAGTATAGTAACTATACAAAGGAGGTTCTGCCGGAATTTGGTAAAGAGTTTTAGTTAATTATGTTTATCTTGTTATTTTAGTAGCATTCTAAGCTCATGTTGGGCTGGGGTGTTACAGTTGGTATCAGAGCGGGCTGTAGGTCCGTGGTAATTGAGACCATTAATTTTGACACACTAAGCACATTATGTGAGTTTTGGGTTGCATTACATCTACGTTTTCGTTTATTATTTTAGTCGATTGTGTGCTTAACGTTTGAATATTTGTGCTTGTTTGTGTTGTTTAGAGATGGCAAGGGGTAGAGGTTGTGGTCGTGGTCGTGGTCGTGGTCGGCAGGGTGCTTGACGAGGCCAGGCAGTGCCTCCGCCCCAAGTTCAGAACTCTGTAGCCGGGGAGGCTAGTTCTGTGGGATTAGAAGAGGAGGTTGCTTCAGTGGTTCAGGGAAACCAGGCTCCTCCAGTCGCACCTGCTGCAGCGCCTGAGATGGTTCCTGCGGTAGTACCCGCGGTGGTTGCTATGGGGCTGCATCAGTGGAATGCCTTGAGGTTGGACACCTTTGATGGGATGGGCACGCCGGTGGATGTTGCTAACTGGCTGCGACACATAGAGAGGCATATGGGAGCGTTGGGTTTGACTTCAGAGCTGAGGGTTTAGTTCGTGGCCTTTCAGTTGAAGGGGCAAGCGGATTTTGGTGGGAAGGAGTCCTGTCAGCTAGAACCGCTGCCCATGGACCATCAACTTGGGAACTTTTTGTGGAGCAGTTCAGGAGGAGGTTTTATCCTACCTCATTTGTGGAGAGGATGGAGGTGTCCTTGAATAGTTTCAAGCAGGGTAAGATGTCGGTGACAGAGTACGAAGTGGGTTTCAACAACTTAATCCGCTTCGTTCCAGCTGTGGCTACCAATGAGGCGGAGAAGGCTAAGAGGTTTCGCAGAGGGCTCCGGTAGGAATTTCATCAGGTGTTGGGGGCTTTGGAGCTGCGTGATTTTAGCTCCCTGGTAGAGCAAGCCAGGGGCATGGAGCTAGAGATGCAGCTTGGGGAAGAGTTGCAAGGTACAGGAGGTACCATGGTTTCGAGGATCTTGGTGGCGATCGGAGGAAGAGTTTCGGAGGAGGAAGTGGTTCATCACCAAGCCGCCTCAAGAAGTTCAAGGGCCCGCAGAATTCCTTCAAGTCCAGGGTCTCAAAGCCACAGTCAACCTCCACTTTTCGACCGTCATCGAGTACTCCTCGGATGCGTCCGGTCCCAGGGCAAGGTATGAAGTTTTTCAAGTGTGGCAATGATCATCGTGCTTCAGAGTGTTCCTGGTCGGGTTCTTGTCACCACTGTGGTCGGGATGGTCACAAGTCGTTGGTTTGTAGGCAGAATCCTACCAGTATTATCAAGTGGGAGCCAATTCATGAGTCAGCTCCAGTGCCAGCTGCTTCTTCTCGAGGGTCTGTGCAGATGCTTGTAGCTACTCCTACTCAATCTTGGATGCAGCCTCAGCCCTACTACCCTACTCCTGGAGGGATTCCACCACCGGTAGTATTTTTGGCGCCTTCCCGTGGCAATGTTCCTTTGTGGCGCCTTGGCACCTCCAAGACTCTCGCACCACCATACCAGGGTGTTGGGACTCCAGCCGCCCCAACATCAGTCTCGTACGCCATGCCAACTGCTGAGTCAGTGGGTCGTCCTGATGTGGTGACAGGTACGCTTCTGGTAGATTTAGTTGAGGCTTATGTCTTGTTTTATTCCGGGGCTACTTTCTCTTTTGCATCATTAGAGTTTGCTAGCCGGGCAAATTTGAGTATGCAGCATATAGCTCAGTCTGTTCTAGTCAATTCGCCTCGGGGAATTCTTTCTAGTTCCACAGTCTGTCCCGGTTGTGTGATTTCGTTAGATGGAGAGGACTTTATTGCTAATCTAATGGTTATGAAGGTGGAACCATTTGACGTTATTTTGGGTATGGATTGGTTGCATAGTTACCGTGCTGTCATATCATGCTTTTGGAGGACAGTAACTCTACAAGCTCCGTCGGGGCAGGAGATAGTTTTCCAGGGTGGTGCCCCTCCTATTCACTCAATGTGCTGGCTAGTTTGTATCCTGGTAGTAGAGCAGCAAAGAGTGGATTTCTCTTGTGTAGAGATGCCGAGTTCGCCTTTGATTGCAGGAAGTATCCCGGTGGTTCTGGAATTCTTGGACATATTTCCGGCAGAGTTGCCCGGTATGCCTCCACCACGCCCAGTGGAGTTCAGGATTGATTTAGTGTCGGTGCTCGACCGGTTTCTATGACCCCGTACCGTCTGGCACGTCCTTTTCAAGAGGAATTAAAGAAGCAGTTGGACGATCTAAAGGCAAAAGATCTTATTCGTCCCAGTGTGTTTCCGTGGGGAGCTCCTATGTTATTTACCAAGAAGAAGGATGGTAGTTGGCGCATGTGTATTGATTATCGTGCTCTCAACCAGCTGACCATAAAAAATAAATATCCTTTGCCACATATTGAAGATTTATTTGATCAGTTGAGAGGGGCAAAAGTTTTTTCAAAGATTGATCTCCAGTCGGGATACAATCAGATTCCTGTCCGAAAGGAGGATATTGAGAAAACGGCGTTCTCCACAAGGTATGAGCATTTTGAATTTAAAGTTATGTCTTTTGGACTAACGAACGCCCCTGCTGCTTTCATGGAGACAATGAATAGGATGCTGCATGAGTATTTGGATGACTTTGTAGTCGTCTTTATTGACGATATTTTGATCTACTCAAAGACTGAAGCAGATCATGGGCATCATCTGAGGCTGGTATTGGAGACGCTAAGGGAGCATAAGTTTTATGCTAAGTTGAAAAAGTGCGAGTTCTGGACGTCTCAGGTGGGATTCTTGGGGCATGTCATCAATGAAAAGGGAATATTAGTTTATCCAAGTAAAGTTTCCACAGTGGTAGAATGGGGAAGGCCGACCAATGTCAAAGATGTGAGAAGCTTCCTTGGAATGGCAGGATATTATCAGAGATTTGTACAGGATTTCTCCATCATTGCCAAGCCTTTATCTAGGCTCACTCAGAAGGATGTGAAGTTTCGGTGGGATGATGATTGTGAACGCAGTTTTCAGACCTTGAAAGAAAAGTTGGTGACCGCTCCTGTTCTCACGGTTCCTGAGCCCGAGAAGCGTTTCACGGTTTTCTCCGATGCTTCTCGAGTTGGGTTGGGTTGCGTCCTAATGCAAGATGGTAAGGTTTTAGCTTATGCATCGAGGCAACTGAAGAAACATGAGCAGAATTACCCAACCCATGATTTAGAGTTGGCCGCAGTGGTGTTTGCATTGAAGCTTTGGAGACACTACTTGTATGGTGAGACTTGTGATGTATTTACAGATCACAAAAGTCTTAAGTATATCTTTAAACAGAAGGATCTGAATTTGAGGCAGCACAGATGGCTGGAGCTGATCAAGGATTATGATCTTACAATTCAGTACCACCCAGGCAAGGCCAATGTGGTAGTTGATGCTCTTAGTCGCAAGGCGACGCCTACTACGATGGATTGCCTTAATGCTGATTTTGACCGCATGGGGATATCCTATTGCTATGCGGGCACGGCACGTGTGGAGACACAGTTGATCTTAGAGTCAGCCATCCCAGAGCGTGTGCGGGAAGCACAGTAGTATGATCAGTTATTTCAGACGGTCAGGAAGCGTATGGATATGGGCAAGGAAGGGGATTTCAGTTTGGATGGGTCTGGTGCTTTGCGGTTTAAGGGTCGCCTTTGTGTGCCACAGAAGGCGGAGGTTAAAAATGACATCTTGAGGGAAGCATATCGCACCCCATATTCTATTCATCCAGGTGAGACGAAGATGTATCGTGATTTGAAGCAAAACTTCTGGTGGAAAAGAATGAAAGTGGATATAGCTAACTATGTAGCCTCTTGTGGTGTCTGTCAACAAGTGAAGGCAGAACATAAACGACCTGCAGAGTTATTGCAGCCATTAGAGGTCCCTCAATGACCTTGGGATGATATCTCTATAGATTTTGTGGTCGCGTTACCTCGATCGCCACGAGGAAAGGATGCAATTTGGGTGATAGTGAATCGATTCAGCAAGTCAGCGCACTTTGTTCCCATCCGCACGACCAATTCAGCAAGTGATTTGGCTCCTATCTATGTGCGGAAAATAGTGAGACTGCATGGGGTGCCCAAGACCATTATCTCGGACAGAGATGCCAAGTTCATGTCCAAGTTTTAGGAGAGTCTGCAGAGTGCCTTGGGCACACAGCTTCGTCTTAGTACATCGTTCCACCCCCAGACAGATGGACAGTCAGAGCGTACAATTCAGACATTGGAAGACATGTTGCGTACTTGTGTTTTGTCGTGGAGGGGCAGTTGGGAGGACCAATTGCCACTTGCAGAGTTTGCCTACAACAACAGCTACCATTCCAAAATTAGAGCTGCACCGTTTGAAGTTCTATATGGGTGGAAATGCCGATCGCCCCTTTGCTGGGATGCAGTGGGTGAGAAGGCAGTCTTGGGACCGGACTGGATTCAGAAGACAGTCGAGCGTGTGGCCATGGTGAGACAGAATCTGTTAGCAGCACAGAGTAGGCAGAAAAGTTATGCAGATGTGAGGAGACGTGACTTGGAGTTTGCGGTGGGAGACCAGGTGCTTTTGAGAGTGTCCCCCACCAAAGGCATTGTCCGATTCGGTACTAAAGGGAAGCTTAGTCCGAGATACGTTGGACCTTTCCCAATTATTACAAGAATTGGGAAGTTAGCCTACCGCCCGGACCTTCCAGAGTCCATGCGGGGTGTTCATAATGTGTTTCACGTCTCGATGCTGAGGAAGTTTTTTAAGGACCCAGAGCATAAGATTTCATTGGAGCCACTGACGATTGAGCAAGACCTCACAGTTGAGTCTCGACCAATGCGTATCTTGAAAAGGTCAGAGCGAGTGCTGAGGCACAAGACGTTGGAATACGTCAAAGTATTGTGGACCCACCAATCAGAGAGCGAAGCCACTTGGGAGTTGGGATCTCGCATGCGTGAGCAATTCCCAGAATTATTTACCACAGGTACGTGATACTTTGATTCTAGTAGCTTCTACTTTGGCGTGTTAACCTTGGAAGAATTCGGAGTCGAATTCTGTTTAATGGGGGTAGAATGTAATATCCCGGTTTCGGTTCGGTAAATTGAAGAACTAATCGGGAGGAGAAAGAGAGCTTAAAAGGAATAGCAAAAACCTGGATAGAAGAGGGAGTTTTCCGCATTTGTTCGACAACCTGGGCCGCGGCCCAGGAGAGGCCCCTCTTGTGGCCAGCTAAGGGGGGTTCCCACCCCCCAAAACCCTAATGCCCCACCCACTTCCCCTTTCCCCCCCTAGTGGCCGCCGCCTCTCCCCACCTCTCCCTGCTGTGCGCCGCCTTGCTCGTCAGATTTAGGTATATTGCGTTCATTTTCTGACCTGATCACCGCTTAGAAAGTTGTTGCAACCTACAACACAAAAACCCAACAGCCCCAATAGCCAACAAGTGTAATAACCCAACTGCCCATGAACACCTCCCTGCTCAAGATCTATCCCGAAATCCAATCCCCATCGCTTTGTACATCTGCCCTAGCCGGCTTGGTGATTGTTTATAGCTCGCTTTTCGTCTACCAATTGCAGTTTCGCGGGCTTGGCGGCTGAACCCCCATCGGCAAGCACTAACCACTAACTACTAGTCTACCAAATAACTCACTACTGCTTTAAAAAATCGAAAAAAATATTTTAAATTTTTGAAAAATTGAAAGAACCAATAAACGATATTAATACTCAGAAAAGTACATGTTCAAGTAATTAAATTGCTTACATCAACGAAATCTTGTCAAATCATTACATCATTGAACATGACTAAGTATTAGCATGAGCTTCCTTCAACAAGAGTACCCGATAAGTCCTTCAGATAAAAGTACTAGAAGTGATGCTTCAGATCAAAGCTTCGTTCCACCAACTTCAATGGAATGTCGGCAGAACATAAGAGTAAGCTTAAGAGAGATGTCAGATGTGTTATAACATATCAACTAAGGAACGGAGTCTCAATTGTCTCAAAGAAGAAAGGGAACAGAGTCTCAAAAGAACAGATTAACAAAGGAACAAAGCTCGTGCATGCGATCACCATTTCAGAACATTTCCCAGATTTAGCCCAATGAGATTCACCAATTGCACCCGAACTTCCCCAGTGTTCCCCCAAAATGAGTTCAGGAAACTACCACCAACTTCCAAGTCCTCCAAAGCGACTCCATGGGTATTTTGAGAAACCACTGCAGATAGTAAACATGAGTATTCCTATTTTCTTTGTAGTAATGCTGAAAAAGTACACACCAGGGACATTTGAATGCTCATACCAAGAGAATGAGTGACATGAAAAAGCGATATTTTTTTTAGTTCAGTATAAACACAAGTAAACATAAACGCCACTTCCAAGTAAACAGAAACACCAGCAGATTCCCATCTACATTGCTTTAGAACGATGAAAAAAATGGCGGCAAAAATTATAACATGATCAGTTCTTAAGAAGTTGCAAGAATATGGTTCAGTAGGTTTCAGTTGGTAATAATATTTCAGCATAATGAAAGACAAGCACATCATGATGAAAACACTGGGCATCTTTTAAGCTATTCTACTTACGATATATCACAGTTCCAATTTTAACTTTGTAATAATTAATAAGTCATGCTAGTAATCCAGACAACAGATATTCATTGGCACTTGGCAGTCGGCAGACTTATGCACAAAACCACTAGTCTTTTTTGAAGAAACACATCACACAGATAGTGTAAGAGATGCAGTATCCTGAACATGCCAAGGAATGAGATATGACTAATAATGGATGAAACAAAAAAGGTTAGTTAAGAGAAAGTACCAAAGGAGATCATCTGAAGTTATCAATCAAAGGAGATCATCACCATCCCCAACAACACTTGTTGTGTACTTGTGTTGTCATTAGTGTATAAAACATTGAAAAGGAATCAATATGCAATTACACTAAAAAGTCTAGAACTTATATGACAAACTAGTAGAAGCAGGTTGGAAAACTTACCATGCCCAAGACCACTTCTTGTTTCCTCAAGAGACGGAGCAATGTAGATGGGGACCTTGCCCGTGGCACAGATGGGAGAGGTGCTGATCTGTCATCATCATTGGGTGGGGGAAAATACTTCAGAATATTTTTCACTTGAGGATCTTGCACCACTGGCTATGGAAAAGATTGAAGCCCTTTCCACTGAGGGTCTGAGGATACAATCTGGCATGTCAGAAGAAGAGGCACCCTCCAATGTCAGTGCCCAGCCTATTGGGGAATTTTCATCTCCGCAAGGAAAGTGTACAGAGAATACCTTGTCCCTTGGTTTAGAGGGAACTGCAGGTTTGCAGCTTCTGGATGTTAAACAAAGTGGAGGCGATGTTGATGGACTAATGGGCTTGTCAATCACTCTATATGAGTGGATGAGGCTTGATTTTGGAGTAATGGATGAAGAGGACCAGTTCAGTGACGGACATCGAAGATACTTGCTGCCCACAATGCTAAATCAATGGAATTAGTTGCTGAAAGCCCAAGATATACACTACTGTTTCAGAGAAAGGTAACAGTGAGCAAGATGATGAGGAGCCAAGACCGAAGAGGTTCTAGATAAAGCATTGGTCAAGGAACAAAAGGTTGAGGAAGAAGATTCCGTTCGTCAGTTTAAAGTCACAGAAGTGCATGTGGCTGGAATCAAGAGCGAGCCTGAGAAGACAAAACCGTGGGGTGATCAAACACAGGAGCAATCTAGCTCAGTAACCTTGAATTTGACTAAGATCTCCCATCAATCGGAGAAATTAAAATAAACAGAGCTCCATCTTGTGGAAAAATCAACATTGCCCATTAATTTCACAAGAATCCATGTTAGAGAGCAAACAAAATCCACTTAATTAGCAACAGGGAGCAGCCAAGAAATGACCTCGTTTGGGGATTAAGAAGGCAAGAACCTTAAGCAAGAATCGAAAGGTGGGAGGATGGATCGCGCACCTAGCCTTGATGACGAGGAAGACGGCGGAGGAGGCCACGTCGTCGACAGCTAGGGTGGTGACGGTGGAGTAGAAGATGGCTAGGGGGACAACGGTGGAGCAAAAGATGGCTAGGGGGCGACGGTGGAGCAGGAGATGACGCCATCTATTGGGGTGTCGGCGGAGGAGGCGGATGCGCCGACGATGGGGGGCGACGGAGGAGGCGGATGCGCCGACGATGGGGTCTGCGGAGGAGGCGGATAGGGTTCGAGTCGGGGAGAGGTTGCGTGCCTGCGTCGTTGCGAGCGGGGATAACGCCGTGCGATGCTCTGTGCAACCCAGCGGGTCATGTGGCCTGGACTGCTTTAAATTGTAGCAATTTATGGGTTTTTGAGGGTAAATAAGTGGACTGACTATGGCGGGACATGCAGCTATTCAACTTGCATCTCTTTGCTGCGAGCAGGTACATTTAAACGAGAGAAACAATAAGAAAGATGACAAAATTCTCATCCGATCCCATTAACAAGAAACATCCAAACATCCGCATACACTACGTTGTACATATATGTATAAGAACATAAGCTTGCATCTAGGACGATCTATACTTAGTGATGTGTGAAAAATGAGCTAATAAAGATAGAATTTTGTGAATCAAAACAATATTTCTAATAAGATATATTGACCTTTTAGATTACGAAAATGAGAATGTACCTCACTTCAGATTTGCCTGCGCAGGTGCTAAGGTTGATAACTAGTATATAGCCAATCAACTATTCAAAATAGCGGCCGTTATCTAGGCAGTGGTAGGTCTAGCTTGACAATATACATGCTTAGCAGATCAACTTCTAAAAGGTAGCTGCAAAGCAAGTAGAAAACCAAATCAATAGCTACAACCCTCATGAGCAAAAACAACTGTATATATGGAACTAGCAAGCACGCCACTTTTAAGATCACACCACAATAAGGGGTGGATACTTCAGTTAGAATCTAACACCATCCATTTTTTAGTTCAAATCCACCAGACCTGCACGGTAAAAAGGCGGAAAAAAAGAGAGCTATCTATATAGCACTTCTATAGCTAGGCAAGCAAAACCAACATCCTTCTATGGTTTTCACTTCATTATGGAACCTCAGAATTAGAGGAAATCTGCTGCTGTAGCTGCAGCTGGACACTTTCAGGCAGCAGCAGGCTGACTGTTCTTCAATTTCTCAGCGCGGAACCTCTTGGTGTCAGCACCCTTCACATTGAATTCCATCAAGAGCTCCTCAAATAGAACCTCCATGTTGGTCTTGAAGGATGCAGTGCGAGCAGCGCGCAGTGTCGCTGCACTGCTGCTGCTGGATCCTTCTGCGTCAGTGCTTTCCTGTTCCTTGCTTTCATCGCCCTCGTCAGGGACTGCGGACCCAACCTTATGACCCTCCATGTAGTATTTGCATGCAGCCAGAATGGCACAGCCGCGATCACGGAAGTGGCCAGCGACTAGGTCTTCAAAATGCTGAAACAAGCAATAACCGACAACAATGGTTATTAGATTATTTTGTATGTAAACTCTGTAATATACGGTTCTCAGTGCACTAAGCCATAGTACCAGCTAAAAATGGTGATTACCCTACTAACAAAAATTAAGATGCCTTACACTGAGAACTGGCGCCCATACTGCTCTGTCCAACCCTACTAGACGACAGAAACTAAGCACATACGAATCTATCAGGGTTCAGATATTTTCAAGGTTGTCTACAATTCATGATGTTTCCTCCGCCCAATTTCCTTCTAACAAAATCACATATGATTAAGCAAGTTCGATTTTGGACGAATCTTCCTGTGATATATTAAACCACTAAATGGCGAGAGCAATTGTGTTCATATGGGCGTACGTGTTGGGAGACTGCAAGAGCTTAATAATTAGCAAAATGTTACCTGAAGAGGTCTACGAAGTGAGTATAACATCGTCCTACATGAGTGTTGAAATGTGGTATCATTATAGTCCAAGGCACTCCTCTGTCCATTAGCACTATTGGCATAGGTTTCATATCCTGGCTCATTGAAGTATGGCTTCTCATTCAATACGAGAGCTTGAATGGAGATTAACACCTGTAGCATGGTTGACTGAGCTGAGTTCCACCTCTCACAACCCTGACCATCCCAGGTGCCTAGGAGACTAAGACAGACTTTTCCACAAGCATATAAATTGGGATTAAGCCGAAGCCCTCCAGAATGATAGTATACAACCTGCAAAACCATCAATAAAAATATGAAAATAAATTACATACAAATTGACCAAAACTTTGATTACATACTGGAGGAGTTGCAGGATAACTAGCAGGAAATTGAGCATCAAAGAAGAAAAGGCCATCATGGTAGGGTGTTCCCTGAGGCCCAATCATTACAGCCCTGAGAAGGTCCATTCGATTTTCTGACACACGAACAAATATGGACCCTGCACAACAGAACATAGTCAAGATATAAATTTCTACAATTGAAACATAACCAGATTGACTACACCAATGAAATAGTATATTTCCAGATTCGTCAATAATTCTATATAGTACAAAACTGTGCATTTTTTAGATTTAGCAGTTGTAACCATGGAGATTCAGCAGTGAGCCACAGATATTCTATAACTGTGTAGGTAAAAAATAATAATAATAAGATGAATTTACAATATGGTTACACGTCACAATACTAACAAGAGCTTAAAAAAAAGAAGATAAACTAAATCAATCTTCAAAAAATGCCAGAAGAATAAGTATAGTCAATGAATAGGCAGATGCAACATCTATAACAAGGATGAAACAATTGTGAGAGGTACTGCTATGCTCTCCGAAAAAATAAATTGCACAAATCTTGAATCAACACTGTTGAGGAGAAGTGGGTGGTTCACATCAGATCCTTGATGTGCTTTAAAATTTCTGTTTTTCGCTTTTGGAGAGTGCATTTAAGAACCTCTTAACAATTGCTCTTGCAGATAGCTGACCTGGTAAATCCTTCTCCAATAGTTTCCAGTCATGCTGAATTCTTTTTGTCCACTCTCTTCCTGTCTGAAGTAAAGTTAAAGAAAGAAGTATCCGATGGGAAAAAAAAGGTATAAAATAAAAGCAATATGAATAAGATAGTACCTTCCCAACAGATTTATTAGCATAATGATGATCAGAGAAATCCTCAACAGTGTCAAACTGCTTAAAAGACTTATATTTCTTACTAATTTCAGCCTCTATTTCTGACATTGACTTAAAATCGCCAGGCCCATCATCAGTTGCAACTTTCTGCAACCATGGTACAGTAGCCTCCACACCTGGAGGCAGATCTAAATCATCAAACTTATCAGCCAGCTGTTGATTGAAGTCAGTGTCATCAAATTCATAGTTAGATCCTTCATCTTCATCATCATAGCAGACTTCATCTTCATCATATAAATAGTAATCTTCCTCATTTTCACCATAGTTAAAATTCTGTAGCTCAGGCTCACATGCTTGGAAGGAATTATTTTCTGTACTGGATCCAACTTGATCATTGGATGACGAACCCTGTAAAATATGTCAATGTAATTATAAGAAAATGCCAAATATATTTAAGAAATACAAGCCTTTCTACAGTAAATACAGGACTTGAGTCAATTACGTTCTTTTGTAAAATTAGTCTCACATATCACGATCCATTGCTCTTCATTGTCAACACTTGGGATTGTATTTTGTGCTTCAACTAATAGGCACTACATATATAGCTTGGGCATAAAATACAAAAAAAATATATAGTACGATGTTGTAAAAGCAACCTGTTCAAATTTTAAAAGTGATTACCGTCAACTAACAGGGTGTTTGGTTTGAGGGACTGGGCGGTACATGGAACATCCGATTCTAACTCTGAACCTAACCCACTTGTTTGGTTAGAGGAATGGAATAGTTTGGTCCATCACCACCTCATCCCTTATAAGGACAACTGGACAAGGCTAGTACAAAATGAGGGATGAGGACATGAGGTCATCCCACCAAAATTCATGTGATGATCCCATGATGGACCAACCTATCCTAGGATGAGGTGATCCAAACCAAACATTCCATAAGCTATGTAATGTCGAATTTTTTATTTTTAAAATGCTGATAGTTGTCCCTTCTCAGAGGGCTGCACACAATACGATGCATGTGATATGATGGACGAAAAAACACGAATATTATTTATCTCTCTCCGTGTGTGCAACTGTTAAAAAACACCCAGGATACAGATTCAGCACTTCATATTGAACAAGGAAAGAAAGCTCTAAGAATTCTCCCAGAAGCTGCAATCCACTAACTAAATGCTTTGAACAGAGCACAAAAAGAATAAATTTTAATATAGGTCTCACAACAGCATATCCAACAACTTCGCGAAATTTGGTCTGCAGTAATATGAAAGGGCATAGACAAGCTTCAATCAGCCACCATCCCCTATTAAAGTCTGTAAAAATATTTAAAATAATTTAGATGTTCCCCCAACAACCAAAAAACGAGTACAATTGCAAAAGGGTTTGTGATCAATACATTTGACATTTTACACGAGTGCAGGACTGAAAAACCAGGCACTTGTCTTGTCATCTCTATCATTCAAGAGAAATAGTTACTCCCTCCATCCAAGAATATAGGGCGTATTTTTTTAATGGTCTTGTCCATAAATATAGGGCTATTTCATATCCTGATGCAAAATAAGTGAGTTGTTCCCTCTATAACCCTAGTAAATATCCAGTTTTACTTTGTATTCTCCACATGCATGCATTGAATATGGTAGTTAGAGATAATAATTAGGGGTAGTCTAGTCATTTTCAATGTTGCATTCGTCTATGTGCAAGACAAAATGTGCCTTATATTTTTGGACAGAGGAAGTACTTCTGAACCTTTCATGATTTTATAGCCTACATTTTACAGGAGTGCGGCACGGAAAAAATTAGTAATCCACAATGTTTGTCCAATAAAATCTCCACAAGATCTTTTAAAAAAAGACTTTACACAATTACACAAACATTGCAACTAATCCCAAAGAACAAACATTCTGGCACTAGTCTAGTTGGAAAAAGCTGTCATGGGGGAGAAGAATCATGTCTAATGTCTATTACAGATAGAAATCACCGTGTGCAACTGGGTTAGGCATCTTGTAATTTAAATTTCTATAATATAATATAATTTCAAATTCAATGTTATACTAATTCCTAAAATAAATTAATGATTTCAGTTGGTCAAATTAAGTCAATGACAAAAATCACTTGTAGGATTCTTTGTACTTTTATTGAGAAAAGGAATAAAAGCAAGTTAGCACATGCATCACATGGCTAGTAAACTAAAAGCTAGTTATAATATATCCAAAAAATAACAAATAATCGCAAGACAAATTACAATGACCCTGTCTGAGAGGGCTTAAGCTTCAACTTAAAAGTCACTGGAAGCTCAAGCTCTCCCAAAAAAGGATGCAGCTTCTAGGACTTCTTAGAAGCTGAAGCTCCTCTCTAGCAAGATTCTCAGAGAAGCCATTGCATCTTCACCCAATAAATAAACAGGTGCAAAAGTTTTAGCATCAGCACACAAAACTACTTAGTACCCTCTCCCTTGAATACCAAAAAAAGGGTAAGAAAGCAACTAAACACATGCACCTCGCCTCATCTACATCAAGCTAAAAAATGTCTATTGTGTCCGTACCTAATAACTAAACAGGAAAAAAAGTATTAGCATAGGCAAATATAATCAGTAATAATCTACATATGGTCTAAAAACAGTTAGATTCTTCTCCCACCACTAGCTAAACAGTGTTGAGGGCATCATATGGCAAAATCAAGGTAAATGCTGCAGCAGTGTGCAGGCTACTTTGGTCTCTAAGTGAAGAATGAGTGTGCCCAACTATTTAGATTATCGCTTTGGGGTTATACAAAAGCTTAAAGGAAACTTGTGTCCATGATACCCAATTTTTTTTTCATTTTCAGAACAGTAGTAGAAAATCTAGCTGTGCCACTATATCCCAATATTTAAAGGCTATTTTTCTGCACATTCAACATGACTCCCTGTGGCCTGCCACATTCCTCTTGCTAAATCACCCCACAATACAGACCCTGAACATGGTAACTTATGTAGCTCACACCCTCCTGCATGCTCTACTAACAAGTCTTTGGTACCATCGCTCGAACTCCCACCTGCTTGCCACTGGAGCATCACAATTCTTTTTTCTGGCTACTTTATCAAGGGTAAATTGGTCAATAGACTGTTGACTACCAGCATTCCTGAACCTATCCTAGTTCCCAATACATAGCACCAAGGCCAAATCATTTTATCTTTTCTGATAGTCAACCAAAATCTGACAGATATTTTTCGCTACGAGTAAAGTTATGGATATATTGCAGCCAATTTTCCCAAGCTAAAGAACCAACAGATGTTAACAATGATTTACAATTTAGATTTTCAATCATCAGCTGCTCAAGTAGCAAGATTCGCTACATGGCACCACATACTGAGATTCACTGCATTAGCGAAAAGTGTTCTAAATAGTGATATCCTGTAGAGCCTGTAATTTCCACAACATACACCATAGATAAATATGTAAGAACATCTTCCTTGCTAGGCGTTCAAAAGGAAAATCTTCCTTGCAATTTTGTTATATCCCGACCTCCCTCTATAAATGTACTCATCCTTGATTCCAAACTTCCTCATACAGTACAAAGAATTTCCATCAAATCAGTCAAAAGGCAAATACCACCAGAGCTCAGAAGTTCCACGCACAGGCAGTATCAGACATTATTAATCCAGTAAACTAAACAAATTTGACTGTAAACCCCAAGCAACGTTTGAACTAAGCGCCCAGAGCAACCTAAAAGAAACCCCAATACTAGCACAGTCAACCTCACGAAACCCTAATTCTAGTACAATCAACCTAACGAAACCTCAATTCTAGCACAATCAACCTCAAGAGACCCTAATTCTAGCACAATCAACCTAAAGAAACCTCAATTCTAGCACAATCAGCCTCAAGAGACCCTAATTCTAGCACAATCAACCTAAAGAAACCCCAATTCTAGCACAATCAACCTCAAGAAACCGGAATCCAAAATTAAGTTGTCCACAAAACACAAAACCCTACAACCATGATAATGCCTCCACCTGAAAATCGAAACCATAACACCCCAAAACCACCAATTCTACCCAAACCAAACCTAAATACCAAAAAAAAAACTCTCTAATTTAACCAAATTCTCACAAAAAACGATCCTTTCCAAAGTGGAAAGAACCAGGAGAGCCAAAACCCTCATATCATGCCCCGCATCGATACCCTGGGAACTCAACATAGCACAACGATCGCGCACCTAATTGCACAAAATTCGCTTAGATGACACCGAAACCAACCGAAAGAACGAAACTTTAGCACATAAAGACCGGAACTTTCGCGCACGACAAGGACACGGCGGGTACCTGGCAGCGCTGGCGCTTCTGCTGCTGTACGGCGTCCCACGCGGCGGCGTCGGCGCCGCGGCAGGACGACGATGAGGAAGACGCGGCCCCCTGCATATGCGGGTACCTGCGAAAAGATCAACAAACCGATGAAAAAGATCGCCAAAAATAGCAAGAAAAAAGGGCAAACACAAAATTCCCACATAATTGCTCGACAGGGATAAGCAAGGAGCACGAACCCGGCTGCGTCCATGATGACGGGCAATGGCGGCAGGGGGCGGGCGGCGGCCGTACGGGAACCACGGGAGGAGGAGAAAGGTGCGCTGGTTCGCGTTGCCGAGAGATCAGATAACACAAAGCCTTAAAAGGGGAAAGGCCGTGTGCGCGTAGCGATTTATGGGGCGGAAGCCGAAGCGAACTCTATTAGTGGGCCGCCTCCACTGCCACGGGGAGCCCACCGCCGACCACATTACTCCGTGCGCGATGGGGTTTTCTTCCGGACCTACCTGCCAGTGGCATGCAGCGAGGCGATCCACGTGACGCGGTCTTTTCTTTTAGCGCGACGACGACGACTTGGGTTTCCTACCGGGATGGGGAGGTGGGAGGGAAAGCGACCCACGCGCGAGCAAGTCAAGGTCGGAGTCCAGGTGGGGCCCCGGTGTCAGTGGTTGGGCGTAGGGGGGTTGGGTCTACCTACTACTAACTTCGTGCGCTTTTTCACGAGCCGGACCGCGCCGGATCTTTTGTGCCGTGGGGGTCGGCGGCAAATGTGTGGCTCGTTCGACACGTGGCGTGGGTGGTACAACCCGACCCCGGTTGCTTGCCTTGTTTGGGACGCTGGTAGTGTGCTTGTTTCGGATGCCTTTTGCTTGAAAGCTATGCTGATTACTTGTACTTTGTCTATAAGCGGTGGATGGATGATGTAATAATCATGCGAAGGTACCGAACCGGATAGGCTTTGATATTTGGTGAGTAATAGTTGTAGCTTTTTTCTGTAAGTCCGTAAATCCTTTGGACTCATGAAATTTTATGGAAAATGGGGTTGTAGTTCAATTTGTAAGCGATAGAAAGAGAGCAGAGAGACAACTCAATTGTATTGATCTCAGGCTTGCGCCTATATACATGTACACAGTCAGATAACTGACAAGTACTACCTAGCTAAACTCAAGGAGAGCCAAGGGACGTGCTAACATGCTACGACGGTTGCTAACACCCCTCGCAGTTGTGTGCGCTGTTTCGGCGACGCACAAATCGCTTCGAACTCCTTGAAGCTCGCCGTCGGGAGACCCTTTGTCATTACGTCGGCGAGCTGCTGCGTAGTAGGTACATGAAGAACTTTACATTGGCCGACAGCTACTTTCTCCCGGACGAAGTGCACATCAAGCTCTATGTGTTTAGTGCGTTTGTGATGCCTTCGGATTGGTACTCATGTAGCGGTCGAGACATTGTCGCAGAAGACGATTGTTGCTTTCGCCAATGGGCAATGAGTTCACCCAACAAGTGTCCGACCCAACAAGTGTTATGAACCGAGCCATGTGCACTCACCACAGGACGCTCCAAAATCGGTCGACCGGTGATGAGCCGACCGCAATGATAAAATCACCACGATGACGGGCTCCGTTAAGGCCCACTAACAAGCGGGTCACACACACACGCTTCGCAAAGCGCCGTCTTTAACCTTTGACCTAAACCGCTTCACCATGCGCCATGGATTTGCCAATAGGTCACCTTGTCCATCTTGTGTCACGCTTGAGTCATTGACCTCGCCCGGCATCGTCGATCGTTACGGACCTCAACTCTCCAAGTCTAGTCCCGATACTCCTCGCCGCTGACCGTCGTTGACCACCAAGCAACCCGCACAACCATAGACAAGAAAACACGAATTGGGAACAAGTTCTTCAAAACTTGACCCATGTTAGTCAAAATATGCATCATGCAAATCATATACCATGAAACCAATGACTTTGACCTAACAAAACAACATCGCCATACGGTTGGCCGACGTTCAAGTAGAAACCGGTCCCGACCGCTGGCAGTGAGCCGGGACCGCCTCCCATGGCGGTCGGACCGCTCCCTGTGAGAGCCGGTCGGACCGACCGCCCTTGGGACTTAGCCAAATTTCAACCCTGAAAATCCGAAACCTTCGGAAACTTTAAACCAATAGAACTTTTCTGGAGACTCCAAAATCATGAGACCAAGTGCATTGGGATCCTCACTTGCCTACAACACCTATTTTTGGCCCACTGCTTTGACCACTTTGGTCACCGCCGTCCGACCGCCCCACATGGCTTCGAGGACGCGCGCTGGTCCGACCGATTTGGGACCGATCGGACCGCGCGTGCAAGGACCGGCGGACCATCCCATCGATGAAGCTCCGACACTTTGTCGAAAATGCGTGAAACGACAAACCGTAAACGCCATTGCCAATTGTCACATCATCCTAAGATCTGAACATATCCCCATGAAATCCACACTCGGCGGCAGGAACGGACACCGTTGTTTGCCGCTTAGAAGACGGAAACCATGGTGTTCCAAGCCGGAAGTGGAACGCCGTTCGTAGAAGACCGCGTCGGAAACCATGGTGTCTCGCAAGAAATACCACGAATCCGGAAGTGGAACGCCGTGTATCGGCGTACAAGCCCAATCCGCGTCGGAGTAGGCGACGAGCTCCATTTTGCCGAACGGCCCGATGAAGGCCAAGTTCATTGTGCCACCGGATGTAGCGAAGAATCCTCTTGACGAGAGCCCAGTGCGCGCTGATGGAGTGTGCATGTGGAGACATGCTTGGGCGGACATACTGCAAATCTGGGCGCGTCATCGTCAAGTATTGGAGAGCACCAACCATGCTTCTGTAATCCGAAGCGTCCGAGGATGACAGGGCCGCGCCTTCGGTGCTGGAGAGTTTCCCTGCAGTGTTGACTGGTGTGTCGCACGGCCGGCAGTCGGTCATGCCGGCACGCTCCAGAAGGTCGAGGGCGTACTGCTGCTGTTGGAGGAAGAAGCCGCTCGCGTTGCGCTGCACGTGAATGCCGAGGAAGTAGTGGATCGCACCCATGTCCTTGATGGTGAACTCGGCATGGATGGCACTGATGACGCGATGGAGAAGGACGCTCGATGAAGCCGTGAGCACGATATCGTCGACGTAGAGAAGAAGGTACACTGACTCCTGGCCTTGTCGAAGGACGAAGAGGGAGTTGTCAGACCGTGTTGGCCTGAAGCCCATGGAGCCGAGAAACGTCGCCAGCCGGGTGTACCAAGCCCGTGGTGCTTGCTTGAGGCCGTAGAGGCTCTTCGAGAGGTCGCACACGGTTCGTGCGTGATGCATCAACGGCGGTACCGGCTCGCGCATACACCGCTCGCCGAGAAGGCCGTGGAGAAAGGCATTGTTGACGCGGAGTTGATGTACAGCCGGTAGCGCGCGCGCCAACAGTAGCACCGCGGCGCACCGCGGCCGCTTGACGACGGACAAAATGTTTCACCATAGTCGATGCCACCGTTGAGTGAAGCCACGCACCACCCATCGCGCCTTGTATCGATTGAAGCTACCGTCTTCCTTGAACTTTTGGCGAAACACCCATTTGCCGCTCACGACGTGCGCGCCGGGAGGACGAGGTACAAGCTCCCAGGTCTTGTTGGCAAGAAGGCGCCAAACTCGGTTTGCATGGCGCTTGCCAATGTGGATCCTTCAGAGCTTGATTCACCGACCGAGGTAGCGGGGACAGCGACGTCGTGGTGGCAGTTGCTGCGTATTGCGGGTTTGGCTTGAACGTGCCGACGCGCGATCTGGTGACCATCGAATGAGACACGGTGGTGTCGACGTCGGCCGAGGTAGAAGAAGCAGCCGGCTCTGGTGGTGCGGCGGCGGGTGTCGGCCGGTGGACGGAAAGCAACAAAGACAAAGCGATGGAGTGGTGCGGGGAGCCGATGACGCGAGGCGAGGCGTGGACGAGCTCGACGAAGGGGATGCCGGAACAACAGGTGGTGGCGCAGAAACGATTGCGCTGGACCCCGGGACATCGGGCGGGGACGAAGGTGGTTGCGTGGAGACCGGATCAGTGGCACTAATATCGGGGTGCCACGGATCGTAGGCACAGGTGGTCGGCGAATGTGCCGCGGCTCCGGAACAGAAGGGGAAGACCGCCTCGTCGAAGTAGACGTGCCGCGAAGTAATGACCTTGCGCGTCGAGAGGTCATAACAACGGTAGCCACGGTGATCCTGCGAGTAGCCAATGAAAACACATGCCACAGATCGAGGCGATAGCTTGTTAGGACTGGTGGAGGTCGTGTTTGGATAGCATAGGCAGCCAAAGACCTTCAGGGATGTGTAATCGGGAGCACAGTTAAAGAGAAGAGAGAAGGGAGTGGACAGAGATTTGGGCTTGCACGTCCATTGGTTAAGCAGGAACGTGGAGGTGTGCAGAGCCTCGACCCAGAAAACCGGTGGGAGTGCAGCATGAAGGAGGAGGGCGCGTAAGCCGTCGTTCAGAGTGCGAAGGATGCGCTCTGCCTTGCCATTTTGCTGAGATGTATACGGGCAAGATAGTCGAAGGAGAATGCCGTGGGCAGAATAGAAGCTGCGTAAAGCATGGTTGTCGAACTCGCGGCCATTATCAGTTTGGAGCGACTGAATTGGACGTGCGAACTGAGTGTGGACGAAGGCGTGAAAGGCCATGAAGGTGGCAGCGACGTCAGACTTGTGACGGAGAGGGAACGTCCACACGTAGTGAGTGAAATCATCGAGCAACACTAAGTAATATTGAAAACCAGTAAAACTCAAGACGGGTGAGGTCCAAACATCACAATGAAGTAATTCAAAAGGAGCAACGGTTTTGGACTGTGATGGTTTGAATGGAAGCCGCACATGTTTGCCCACACGACAAGCATGGCAAGTGTGAGACAATTCCTTATTACAACTGAATTCAAAGGAGTGTAAAAGACGATGAAACGACTCGGCGCCAGGATGTCCAAGCCGCTGATGCCAGGTATCAGCAGAGACGGCAGCGAAGCAATGTGTGGTGGGTTTAGCCGTCGCCTGCAGAGGATAGAGATCGCCGGTGCTATCACTGCGGAGTATCACCGCCTTGGTGTCCCGATCCTTAACAGAGAAACCAAGATTGTCAAATTCAATTGTAATCGGATTGTCACGTGTAAGTGCGCGAACAGATATAAGATTTTTTATGAGAGAGGGGGAAACCAGAACGTTATCAAGAGCAAGAAGGTGAGATGAGGTGGGTATAGAGGAATGACCAGTATGGGTAATAGGAAGAGAGGAACCATCACCGACGATGATTCGAGTGGAGGAGGAATGGGGTGTAGAGGAGAAGAGGTTACCGGAGCCTTGCGCCATGTGAGAAGAGGCACCCGTGTCGAGGAACCAGTCGCCGGTGGAGGTGGGATTCTGCAGCGAGAGATTGTTCAGCGTCGCGAGAAGTTGAGGATCCATCTGCGCAGACGCGCCAGCGACATGGGCCTGAGGTGCTGTGGAGGGAGGACGGGCGCCAAGGACACCGGCAGATGGGGTTTTGGAGGCACGCGATGGCCCTTGGAACGGCCATGCCTGCACCATGCCAGTCCACGGGTTCGTGCTTGGCCAGAACCCAGGAGGTGGGGAGGGGTTGGAGTGAGCCGCCTTCTTCTTCTTCTTCTTGTTGAAGTAGGAAGGCGCCGGCGAGCGGCCTGAGTTGGAGGAGCCAGCCTGGTTTGATGGGCGGAGCGCCGCGCCGGTGGATGCAGGCACGCCGTGCGTGTGTTGCGCGGCGAGCGCCATGGCGGGCGCGCCGTGCGCGGTCTGGGCGAGGAGAGCAACGGCCGCCTGGAGTTGGGTGCTCGATGGAGATGTGGTCGACGTCGCGCCAGCCGAGCCTGCCTGTGTAAGGAAGGCAGCCACGGCCTGGAGCTTTTCAGACTCATTGATGCGGTGCTCCTCGAGCTGCAGCATGGATCGCGTCTTGAGGAACGACGGGAGACGGCTGCGCAAGGTGATGTGAGGGATGGCGTGGTGCAGTCGAGGGTTGAGGCCGTGAACGATATTGTAGATCAGATCCTTGTCGTTGACAGGAGAACCAAGGCCGCCCAGACGATCGGCCATGGCTTTCATGCGCGGAGCGAGAGTCAAGCACCGCAGACGCCTTGGTAGAAGCTGCGAAATTCGGCGCCGAGGTAGACCGCCCGCGTGGCCTTGTTGTCGCGGAACAAGGAGCGCACGCCGGACCAGAGGGAGGAGGCGGTGTCAGCGTCTTCGGAGACGATGGCGAGAAGCTCGGGGGAGATACGGTTGTAGAACCAGGAGACGATGGCGCGATATTCGCACTCGATCATCGCGCCCTTGGCAGCGGATCCGTCGACGTTGTCGCGGAGGCCGTACTGGCCGAAGACAGCGGAGAATGAGCGCGCCCAGGAAGTGTAGTTGGCGTCGTTGAGATCAAGGATGATCGGGACACGCGACTGGATGTTTATGCCGTGGACGACGGTCGGGGCAGCCGCCGCTTTGACGCGAGCGTGTCACGGAGCAGCGACTCGGCGTCGGAGTTGTCGGAGGCAGTCGACGAGGAAGAAGATGAACTCATGGTGGAGAAACAGTTGCAGAAGCGGAGGGCAGCGGAGCAGTGGGAATTTAGGATCGTAGATCGCCTGATACCATGTAAGCGATAGAAAGAGAGCAGAGAGACAACTCAATTGTATTGATCTCAGGCTTGCGCCTATATACATGTACACAGTCAGATAACTGACAAGTACTAGCTAGCTAAACTCAAGGAGAGCCAAGGGACGTGCTAACATGCTACGACGGTTGCTAACACAATTTACATTGTTGTATTTGTAATTTCTGCCTTTCAAGTGAAGTTTGTTTTGTTTTTTTCAACTATGCGTATAATGTAGCGTGCAATGTGTATTTTTAAAGGATATACTGAATTGATTAAGAGGTATAAAAAAGCCAAACGTTTAGATTAAAGCTACAAGGCCAAAAAAAACCAAGGAAACGAATGGCTATTCTTTTGGTATGAGACGCGTTAAATGAGTTGTCCATGCTAGGGTCCGTGCAATGTATTTTAGTTTCTACTGCAAGTGAATTGAACCGAGTATCCAAAAACTTCTCTAGCTTTCTCAACCAAGTTCATAACTTCTGTTTTGCTTCGTGAATCTCTAGGTTCGCCTTTTCTGAAAAGAGGTGTGTACCTATACAACTAACATTGGAAAAGTCAGCACTACTACAAAAAAAGCTCATCACAGACAGCTCGTAACACTCATCACAGACGGTTTTTGAACCGTCTGAAATCTGTGATAACCACGAACCGTCTGTGATACTATATAATCACAGACGGTTTGTGGTTGGAACCGTCTGTGATTCTGTAGTATTACAGACGGTTCGTGGTTGGAACTGTCTTTGATTCTCAGTATCACGCATCGGTTCCAACCACGAACCGTCTGCGGATTCTCAGAGTATCACGCATTTCGCTCGTGGTTAGAACCGTCTATGATAAGTCTTTAGACCTAATTAATTTTTATCGTATTTTCAGCTAGCCTCAGGAATTGCTAGCCATGCTCTCTGAAAACTAGTAAGCAGAAACATATCACAGATAATTGTTAACAACTCAAAGTGATCATTTAACTAAAAATCAATTACAAAAGAATGTTTCAAGTATATATTGTCGCTAGAGTTACAAATTGAATTGCAACTACCAAAGTGAATTACAATATTGAATCAATTGTTTCGAGGTCGCTCATCGTGTCGGCGTGAAACTCTCTCGTGGTGTTAACTATGTCCGCCTTGATGAAGCCACGAGCTCCTCGAATGTGCATGACTGGTCCATCTCGAGTGCATTTAACTATATGTTCAAGCCACATGCCGCTAGCGAGAGTAAAATAGTAAGCATATATATTCAAATTTATAATTAGGAGATAATTATTACGAGATTGACAAACCCGGGATCGTAAGTCCCTAGAAGCAATCAATAGTCGCATATGATGGCATACGAGAATGCGCATTGGTGATCTCGCTTTTGTTGGCGACCGCAAAAATAGAATTACATATATATGTACAATACTCGAGACGCAATATTACTGAGTATGATATATGATTATTGTGTTATAGCGCACTGTAAATCGCATCTTGTGAGTCAGTATGGCACTCGTTCCCTTGTATAAACCTCCCTCGGCAACATAGCCGATGAACGCCCTACATGATTCAAAAAAGTTATCCTTGTCTATTTCAAACGAAGGAAGACTACAATAGAGTTATGTGCGGAGGAAATGAACATACCTGTCGAGTATTCCTTTAAGAAGGGTGAAGTCGTGATTTTTGTTGAGTAGAGAATCAAGGTACAATACCATGTTCCTCTTTGGCACAAGAATCAGAAGAATCCAGTGGAACCTACTCATGCATGTCGCTATAGTCATAAACCTGTGTTGAAACATAATTTGTATAGCAAATATTGAAGCACTTACTTCTAGTTGTAGGGCACCATTATGTAGTCCTTGTCGTCCAGAGCAAGCAATCTCATTTTTATGTAATTCTCGACGTAGGATGCGTCTTGGTTGATTGTTTGCTCAGATACCACGTGTGGGTCGAGGAAACCCACCGGTTCTATGATTCGACGGGCACATTTCATAATGTATATGTACATAAGCAATGAGTTATGATATTTATCGGTATAACGTGAGTGTAGAAATTGATTGTACACACTTACAGTGTCCAGCATCGTAGAAGTGAGGCGTCGAGGGCAATTAGGTTGTATAGGTCAAATAAGTCTTGAAGCCCACGACGAAGCGGCTGTGCTCGTGGAGAAAATGCTCCTCTCCGTATCGACGGTGATTCCAAAGATGACCCCCTCCTCTCGGGTCTTGCGCAAGTACCAATCATGCAAAGCTTGACAAGCTATTCCTGAGCTCTTTATTTCTTCGCCGGAGACCAACGGACTTCCGAGGGAGTATTTCACGGGTTTGGGAGGTGCCTTAATGTTCTTCGATTTGATTTCTTAACGAGGCGGTGAGGGCGCCTTCCCCGTGAGACGCCTCAGGGACCGATATGGTGACACGATTTTCTTGTCCCTTCGCCGTCTTCTCGACGGGAAGCGATGTGGCGGCCTTCTGAAGTTTTAGTTGAGGCGGACTCATCGAGTGTCCTATTGGAGAGGCAGGGTCCTGTTGATATCGTGTCACTGAAGGGTCCAGTGCGATGTCCTTCTTGGGCCACTGGATAAAAGTGTGTGTGGCATCCCCTAGTGTTCTGATTTCTTCGTTCGGGAGAATCTCCAGCGGGATGGCCATGAAATTATCATGTACCATGTCCACCGCACTCGGCGTAACCTCGCGCCACCGGGCACCGTCTCGCGATCGCCTTTTCGTATGGATACACCATACCCCGCCCAGCCTCAATAGGAATCGACCCAACCATCCTCACTTGGAGCTTGCAGGGCGTCGGCCCCTACAAAACGGTACACAATTAGCTAAGGCATCCTATAGGTCTATCTTTGGAGCATTCCAGAGATGTACATTACCTCGATGTCGTGATCGGTAATTGCACGTCGTCATGTCTAGAATTATGTGTGGACGCGGCGCTACTCCGATGTCGAGCAGGACTTGCTCCCAAATTAATAGGGGCGGCTTGCGCCTGCATGAGTTGATTTACTTGGTTATGCAAGTTTGTTATTTGTTCTTAAAATTTTTCAATAATCACATGTTCCAACCGAGTGTCGTGCTGGTCCTTGGATCTTTTCCTACTCCTATATGTGTCGGAGTTGTGTGGGAATCCATCCCTCCAAGGTACGTAAACCCCAACGCCTCGCGTGCGACCCGGGTGCTCCTTGTTTCCCAGGGTCGTAGATAGTACATCCTTCTCCCTGTCTACTTCGAAGGAACCTTGGGAAGATGCGGAAGTCAATGCTTCCTGCAAGAGGACATCATGTTATTGTAGACACCATGAAGTTATGGACTTATTAACAATTAAGTGGTTCGAGAAATTGACTAGGCGTTGAGACACTGCCTCGTCTCGCTGGTTTGTGAAAGAGATGTCGCCGAAGACGTGGTCGATGCTCGTTTAACTGTGCTCGAGCGCGTCGTCGAGATCTCAAAGAAACGGTCGTGCAAAGAGCCTCGCCCTCCGCCGCCCACTACGTGGCTTTACCCGCTGCACTCAGCCGATGCCGAGTCCGTGGGGTGAGTGTTTTGTGCTCGATAGCTCTGCGCGCCGCACTTTGCTCCCGAAATTCGCCGTTGTCTTCATCTCGCACGGCGGCGTCCCATGTATCCCGCGACAAAATTGATACGTCGTGAAGGGCGCTTGTAGGATCGTAATGGCAATCGAGGGGGTTGAATGATTGCAATGATTGACCCCTAATTTAAATCTTCTTCTTGTGAACAATAACTCTCCAACAAGAACTCTTCAAGTAATCAATCGAGATCAAAGAAAATAACCAACAGAGCGCCTACAAATGAAACAACAAATCAAGAATCAATATAGAAGTAATCTGATCTTTATTTATCTCTCTTGATTTGTGTCTACAAAGTGCTTAGCAAGCACCACTCACAATCCCAACCAGAGGAACTCACACCATGAAAGATCAATCAACAAAGAAGCTACGCCAATAACTCAACCAAGATTCAGAACCCTAAAAATCACAAAAGCCGCCCACAAACCGCACTTCGTCTCCTTTTATAGCATAGAGTCCTATCTATGTCCAACATGACACACATACGAACTCTATCTCAGCAACCTGATTCTGACTCCTTCCAAATCACAACAATTTCAAAACTCCCACGCCAGAAGCCTCCGTGACTCCATCCCGTAGCTTCAGCAGTCCCTTGATCTCCACGTGCTCCAAATAGCGATCTCAACCATCTCGCAATATCCATGACCACAAAGACCTAAGATTTCCAACCCTAGTCCGAGTCCTCCTCATCACGACCATAGTTTCTTCACGCTCAACCTGCACATGCAAAGATCAAAGCAACCACAACCATGGCACAAGTTCTCCAACTTGACCAACCATTAGCACACACACACCCATAAACATTATCATGCATCAAGCAACTCATTAAAGCTCACGAAATCAACAAACCCGCAGTCAATTTTCAAATGCGACAACTTTCCAGAGTATAATCGGTACTACCGCCATTGTACTTCCTAGATTACCGCTCATTGCGGCCGTATCGCTTCAAAACATCAAGGAACTACCGCTTCTCGAAATCTCAAAACACCCAAAAACATGCTCTCTGGAATTTCCATACCGCTTAACCGCGGACGATCCGCCATGCGGTACTACCGCCAACTAAAACGCGGTACTACCGTTATGCGGTTGATCCGCTCTCGAGCCCGGATCATCCGAATTTTATTTAACTGCTCATACTGCTCATGTCGAAACTCTCTTTCTCAAGACTCCAAGTGCGGTACTACCGGGCTAACCTACTCGGTACTACCGCTCAACTCAAATTCGCAAAGTCCTCGAACAACGCCCTTTGACACGTGGACGCTCCGATTCATGGGCCGTTCGACCATGGGTTTCAACCGCTGGATTTGAGGCACGTTCGACGGTCCGAACGCCCACACGATTTCATCCGTTGGATCAAGATCTAACGATTCAAAGAAACCACCGCTCGAGAGACAAGGACGAAGCGATTACCAGAATGAACACGCGGTATTACCGCAACGCCAGTAGTTCCGCACAAGCAAAGCCGGTACTACCGATAATCCCGACAATAGCTGATTTTTACAGAATCTAAACAGAGCTCAACCAAGTCACCAATTGAGATGCAAAACGTGTTCCAGAGACAAAGAATTTATCATTAAGCATTGAGACTAAGTCTAGCTTATTGGCAATGTATTCATCATCAAATATCATGACTAAAAACCTCTTGGTCTTACAGCGTTCGACCCGTGTTCACGTACTGCGTGACAAGCAGGCTCTTGAAGGTCCTCCACACGTGGGACATCACCGGTAGCGTGCATCTCGCACCGCTTTCTTGGGACTCGGCGATCCCGACGCCACCGACCTCCGTGATCGCCATGCGCCCGAGGGAAATTTGAGATTCCTCCGCTTCTCGCTGCGTACCACCTTGATCGGAGATCCAGACGCATTTGGCGACGTCGCTGACGGCGGCGAAGACGGTGCCTCTGCCATCTCGCTTACTTGCTATCTATATAAGTTACGGATGCAATGATTACATAAAACAAATAGAAGTTACCCATTGAACCTAAATATATGATACGTAGTAAATAAAATATATGAAATTGCACAAAAAAACTGCAAAGGAGAAGTAAATATTGCAAACAGTGTAGTTTTAACATATAGATGAAATATTGCATGATTTTGAGTGCTCTCAGCAGGCGAGTTGCAAAAGAATCAACGATTGCCATCTCAGCCCTGTTTTGTAGTAGTGCCATACCATAAAGAAACAAAGAGAAGCAATAATCACCTCACCCTAACAATTTCTGGAATAAATCATTACACCAAAACCGGTCAAAACAGAATGAGGTAAATGGTATGTTAACCATCAAGGGATGTCAATGAATAGATTATGTCTTATTACCAATCTAGTGGGTTGTATGGGCGTGTTTGCTTCGTAGGTTATATGGATGAGGTACAGGAGGGCATGACCTCTTCCTGTGTGCGGGAGCCGTCTTGATGGAAAGATAACAGGGGTAGGATGGAGAGAAATTAGAGGGGTCAAGATAGAAACTAGAAGAGGAAATTTATTTCTTGCTTGATAGAAACTGTGTAGCTTTCCTAATTCTCCTCTCCGAAACCCTCCCGACTCCTGTCGCCAAGCTTCTCCCCGGCGTAAAACCTACTCATCGCTATGTGAAAACCTACTCCCTAACAAAACCGGACTCGCTAACTTTCTCTCGATGCTAACGTATATCGCGCTATGCCACAACATGGGAACACTTCCATCCCTCATCCATAACTGGTATGGAACGGAGATGCCAGAGGAGGGCGGCTAACCGTATTTAGATACTTGCTTGTTTTCAAGGAACTGTTTGGCACCAAACTAGAATTATAATTTGTCATACCAGATTTGCTAAGTGGAGAATGGAATGGAATGTCAATAAAAAATATTGTTTCATTAGCACTGCCATGTACAATATTATTTTTACCATGTAGAGTCTATACAAAACTGAAAAAAGTAGAGCCTACTACTGCTACCTAAACAGTCAATTCCAATTCCAAAGCTAAAATAGTCAATGAGATGTCTTTCTAGTATTTTTCAAGTAGGAAAAAGATAGATTTGCCAACACAAAGAACACCATCAGAATACATTAATGCAAGTATACATGCATGTCTAATTTTGCAAATACACAGGCATCTTATTGTGTAAACAAACTAAATATAGGTCTATGTACAAATCTATTTGTGCAAATATAACTTACATGTACATCTAGTAGTGAAATTTAACCCTACCTCCCATTTCAAACAAAAGCACAGCAGAGTAAAACATCTAAAGGGGTAAAAATACCACATAAACCCTGGCCTCACTGGCAGAGAAGGGGAAGCGGGAAACTCACCGGTGGTGGCAGGGCGGGCGGCACCGACGGAGGCAGGGACAAAGGGAGGCGGCCGGCCTGAGGTGGCGTTAGTGTAGGAGACCGAGGGCGCGGGGCCGTGGAAAAAACTAAAGCGTAAGAGTGCACAACCGTTCGAGTCGGGCACTTATATAGCTGGATATCACAGACGGTTCCATAAACAAACCGTCTGTGATGTTAACTATCATAGATGGTTCTGTTATGAAACCGTCTATGATGACTTAACAGAGAAACCCTAATTTTAATATCACGACGGTTATGTAATCGAACCGCGTGATATGTTGATATCACGCACGGTTCATTACTAGAACCGTTTATGAGGTTAGTCATCACAGCACGGTATTAATAGAACCGCTCGTGATGTGAACAGACACACACATATGTAGAGCCGTCGATCTCAACGAACGGGCGGATGCATTGGGCCGTTCGGACCATTCCGATCCACCATGAAATCTTAACCGCTGGATCTTCCACGGCGAATGATCTTATGAGCCGTTCTTTGATTGGGCCGATCGGACCGCCGATCTTTAGATCAACGACCGTGTTCGCGTGAACGTTCGGATCGCTCAAAGTTCTTTCGCCGTGAGTCGCCTATCTTTAGATCAACGCCCACCTTCATTCAAATGTTCGACCGTCCGCTTCGCACGCCAGATAACTTGGATCGCTTCGATCGTTGGATGTATAATCGACGACTCTGATTTAGTGGGTCGTTCGGACCGTCCGAAACGCGCCGTGAATCTTAGCCGTGCGATGTCAAATGAACGGTCGAGATTCGATAGGCCGTTCGGACCGTTCGAAACTTCTTTCGCTGTGAGCCGTCTATCTTTAGATCAACGGCTTCATTCAAACGTTCGGACCGTCCATTTTCAGACGCGTATAACTTGGATCGTTTCTGACCGTTGGATGTATAATCGATGGCTCTGATTTAGTGGGCCGTTCGGACCATCCGAAATGCGCCGCGAATCTTAGCCGTGTGATGCCAAATGAACGGTCGAGATTCGATAGGCCATTTGGACCGTCCGAAACGCGCCTGTGGCTGTGAACCATTGGATCTTGATCCAACGGCTCACAATCACCGCCTTTGAATCACGCGCGTGCTCACGCAGTGGGCCGCTGTGCATCGTTCCCATCTGTCAGTGCGTGGGTGCGCTACTGCCGCGTGAGAAAAGTATTAATCGCTTTATAAAATCCGAGAAAATATTAATTTGCACACTGTTAAATATGTTAACTTTGAAACATCATAACTAATTCATTTCAACTCCAAAATGGATGAAACCACTTCTGATACTTTTCATTTTTGATAAAATTAATATTAAAATTGGTTTCAAGCATGTCTCTGTACCAGAGAGTATTATTTTGGAAAATGCACTTTTAAAATCTTTATTGTTACAAAGGAAATTGCTGATAACTTTGTAAATGCATAATTAAATCTTGGGAACTCAAAATGAGTCAAACTCAACTGTTTTGGACTTGTATTAATATTACCTTTTTAATGTGCATAACCTTCGAATTGACTTGGATGGAGTTAAGGTGGAATTCATTTACTTGAGGCCCAGAGTTATTTCCTTAAGACCAAGTAAACCTCGGTCTTATGGAAATAACCCGGGGGTCCTCACAAATTGACCCACACCAAAAATATGCTTCTCGGAATAAACGCCCGCAAGAACTTCGTAACTTACAAGACACCGGTAGTTCCGCTTATCAACGGTGGAACTACCGCACGAGAATCATTTCAGGAAAATCGGTCGGACCGCCAACACATGGCGCCTCGACCGATTTAGCACTGGTCCATAACACGTGACGCGTTTGCATGTTAACATCAAATTACAATGGAATACATGCTTAATTGAAATATAGTCCTTCATGATGATCGACGCGCATATAGCTAGCTTCCTCACTGGGTTCTTCCTCCAGTCTGATGCCGTCTCCGAAAGGAGGCAACTCGTCAAATTGATTGTACTATTTCTCATCCACGACATTCTCAACTCCGACAATCCTTCTTTTCCCATGAAGAACTACGTGGCGGTTCTTATTTGCTGGGTCCGTTACATAAAAAACTTGAACAACTTGCTTAGTGATTACGAATGGTTCGTCTTTGTATTCGACACGTTTGAGGTCCACAGTAGTGACGCCGTACTTGTCGACCTTCACGCCCTGCGGAAGTTTAACCCAATGACATCGAAACAGGGGATCTTGAAAAGTACATAGTCGAGCTCCCAAATCTCCTCTACGAACCCATAGTACGAGTTCAACCCGCGTGCCCCGCGATATTGAACCCCTCGTGAAATGCATCTATGCGGACACCGCTGTTCTGGACTGTGCTCTTCCTATCCTGAGCTGCCGTATAAAACGTGTACCCATTTATGTTGTATCCTTGCCATGTCACAATTGTAAATTTTGGTCCTTTGGCCAACCATAGCAGTGTTTCATCACTTGATGACCTCCAAGTGAATCACATCTTTAACCATTCGTTGAACTGATGGTTGTGCTCTCTCGTTATCCAAACCTCCGACCGGTCTGGATTCTGTTGGCGTACCATGTATTTGTGCTCGTTGATGTACGGGGACCTTGGGTCATGTGTTGCAAGACCGTGAAATGGGCCTGTGCGTATGTACCTAGATCGGGAGTGATTGTTTTCCTCCCGATGGTCCCGATACCCTCCAGTCTCCCCTCATGACGAGATAGAGGCACACCTATCGGTTCCACCTGAGCCATGTAGTTCACGCAGAACTCAATGACCTCTTCGGTTGCATAACCTTCGATGATACTGCCCTCCGACCGAGATCGATTCCATACGTAGGACTTTAGAATTCCCATGTATCTCTCAAAAGGGTACATATGACGTAGGAACAAAGGGCCGCATATCTTTATCTCTTTCACAAGGTGAGCAATGAGATGGACCATGATATCAAAAAATAACGGAGGGAAATACATCTCAAGATGACATAGAGTCGTCACCACCTCGGCCTGCAGAGCGTCGAGTCCTTCAGGATCGATGACATTCTGAGCAATTGAGTTAAAGAAATAACACAGCCTAAAGATTGCCACTCAGATCTTGTTTGGCGAGATACTCCTAATTGCAACAGGAAGCAACTGTGTCATCAGCACATGACAATCATGAGACTTCATACCAATTAACTTCAAATCTTTCATGGAAACAAGTTTCTTAATATTGGCGGAGTAACCGGACGGAACTTTCACACCATGCAAGCTTTGACACGGTTCATTTCTCTCGGCCTTGGACAAAGTGTAGCAAGCTGGGGGAAGTTACGTTCGTCCTTTATCGGTCTCTTTCGGTGCTAACTCGGTTCTTATGTTCATATCAACCAAGTCACGCCGTGCGTTAACACCATTTTTTGTTTTGCCACTAATGTTCAGTAAGAGACCAATTAAGCTATCACATACATTCTTCTCCACGTGCATGACGTCGATGCAGTGGCGAACTTCTAAGTGCTCCCAATAAGGTAAGTCCCAAAAAATTGACCGCTTCTTCCAGATGTTTTTCTGAGGGGTCCTTAATTTACGTCTCTTTCCAAGCACAACATCGACATCCTTAACCATATCATAGACCTCTTTCCCTCTAAAAGCCCTTGGAGCTGAACTGTCCTCCTTATTTCCGTCGAATTGTTTCTTCATCTTGCAGTATGGGTGAATCCTGGGAAGGAACCTACGGTGACGCATATACACAGTTTTACGTGAGTTGTTCACCATACACTCTCGCACCATCTAAGCAAGCTTGATGTGCTTTGGCTCCTTTTGTATCGAACCCGACAGTTACCAAGGGCAGGAAAATCATTGATGGTGCGTAATAACATGGCGTGTAAAGTGAAGTTCTCTCGCTTGTATCGATCCCATACTTGTACCCCTTCGCTCCAAAGTGTCACAAGATCTTCCAAAGAATGGTGCTAGGTACACATCAATATCGCTCCTGTGTTGCTTCGCCCTTGGATAAGTAGTGACATCAAAATGTATTTCCGCTTCATACACGTACCAAGGAGGAATGTTGTACATACATAGATTCACTGCCAAAGCATATGTCGGTGCTCATGTTACCGAAAGGATTCATTCCGTCCGTACTCAACCCTAACCTTATGTTCCTGCTTCCGACCGAACTCTTCAAGCTCCGATCGAAGTTTCTCCACCGCGTAATCGCAGGTGTCCGATGTTCTCATCTTTCTTACGCTCCTCCGAGTGCCAACGCATCAATCTTGCCTCCTTTCGGTTTGCAAATAAACGCTTCAAACGTGGGATCACAGGCAGATACCACAACATCTTAGCAGGAGGTCCTTGCTTCGCCTTAGCAATATTCTTACGCTTGTATCGGGATGCTTTGCACACGGGACATACATGCATGTCTACATACTCTTTACGGTGGAGGATACAATCGTTCGGACATGTATGTATTCTTTCTACTTATATTCCCAATTTACAAATAACCTTCTTAGCTTGGTAGGCCGTGCTGAGCAACACGTTTCCCTCTGGAAGGATGTCAGCTAAGAGACCTAACAACGCCGTAAAACTCTTATCGGACCAACCATTGCTTGCCTTCAATTTCAGCAGTTCAAGCATGGTTGACAACCTTGTGTATTCCGGCTTGCAGTCAGGGAACAAAGGTTTCCCCGAGTCCTCCATTAAGCCCTCGAATTTACAAAACTCTTGCTCACCGTAGTTCCCTTCTGCATCGCGTAGCATCTGTTCCAGATTGTCATCATGCGACCTATCCTCATCAAAAGCACATTCCATACCCTGCATATCGTTGACTTTCTCGGCGATGTCGTCATTACTGACTTCCGGTATAATCTGCTCTTCACCGTGACTGCTCCAACATGTATATCCTTTTTTGAAACCCCTTTGTATTAAGTGAGCTTCGATCTGCGTCGGGTTGTTAAACATTTTCATATTACCGCAGTCAATGCATGGACAGTACATAAATTTTATCCCCTTCTTTACCATATCCTGCTCGGCGGCTCTTCTAAAAGCAAACACACCATTAATATACTCTTCACTCACACGGTTCTCAATGTACATCCAGTTTCGGTCCATCTACACGTATACGCACGTAACAAATTAATTAGTGTTAAATTATATTAATAAACCGCAAGTACCCTTCATAATGACCAAACGTATTAGTGATTAGTCTAGAGCAAATATAAAGGGTTACAGATCGTTACACATTAGTGATTAGTCTAGAGTAAAAATAAAGGGTTACAGATCGTTACCCTTCTCTCCATGGTGGCGCAATGTGGGAGGAGGCAGCAGAGGTGCCGCAATGGGGGAGGAGGAGGGAGGGGTAACAGCTCAAAACGGGGGAGGAAGTAGCAGCAGCAGCAGGGTGGCCAATGGGGAGGAGGCAGCAGCAGCAGCAGGGTGGTGGCGCCTCAAATGGAATGGAAAGGGGCCTGTCGGGAGCATCTACTTATAGTGCTTGTATATAGTATCACAAACGGTTATTTATACGAACCATCTGTGAAGTATCACAGGCGGTTCGTATAAAGAACCGTCTGTGATTCTAAGTGTTATCACAGACGGTTCTTTATACGAACTGCTCGTGATATTATACCATCCTGAGCGGTTCTTTATACGAACCGTCTCGTGAAGTACGAATGGTTAACGAAGAACCGCTCAGGATATTTATCACGCATTTGTTACAAAGGAACCGTCTGTGATGGGGTATCTAGTATAGCATGTTTTGTAGTAGTGCGGTCTCCATTAGATGACAATATAAATATTTGTTTATCACAAAACAACCAAAACACCCTTCTAAGTTTCAATCTCTTGTGTAACACATTGTCCCAGTACTTAACTCGGAATGCCACTAAACTACATTAACTATTAATTTTAATAATAATTAATAATACTTTCCAGCGAGCAGTCTGATAACAAAACTCATCCACGGGTCACAAAAAACAAGAATAACGATACGACAAGCATAAATATTTGATCTCTAGATAGCATGGTAGAATAATAATTCAAGAATTAAGTAAAACCAATCACAAAAGTCTACCTAATAAATAAACAAACTCCAACCAATCATCTAAAATTATTCAATTCCTATCATGTCCTAAAGAATAACCCATCATACTATAATAAAGTTTTATCATGACAAATGATCTAAGTATTTGAGGTGTATCCATTCCCAAGTGAAATACCGTCAACGATCACCTAAAACAACAACAAAGCAAGAGTGAATCAATGACTCAGGAAACATAATAATAAAATAAGGAATAATGATTTATCAACCATAAATAATATCATCATCAACATCAACTATTTACTTCTCTTTATATTCATTCTCAAATATCAAAGTCACTTTTCATTTAATGCAGGTAATTCTACACTACACGCTCATATGCACATTTCATTGCTTATATCGATATAGCATTGGTGAACACCACCAAGCCCATCCTCAAAGGATCGGGGACCTCTCCACTCCCGTGGACTCTCTACGAACGAGGTAGATATGTGATCACCATGATCACCCTCTCATTTATGCAATGATGTTCATGGCCAACGGCCCCGGTAATAAACGCATAACTCGCAAAGACGCCACACGGGGCCCCGAGCCCCAGCACACACTAACTCACCCATCGGGTGTGAAGTGTATAAACTGACACCACGCATGGCCAACGACCCAGGTAATAAACGCGATAACTCGCAAAGACGCCACACGGGGCCCCGAGCCCTGGCGCACACTAACTCACCCCTCGGGTGCCCTAGTTTCAATCACAAGGGGCTCCCCCGGAGCCCAAACTAGAAAGAATGGGGGACGGCGCAGGCTTCGCCTCCCCCTCGTTTCAATCACAAGGGGCTCCCCCGGAGCCCAAACTATAAAGAATGGAGGACGGCGCAGGCTTCGCCTCCCTCGTTTCAATCACAAGGGGCTCCCTTGGAGCCCAAACTAGAAAGAATAGGGGACGGTGCAGGCTTCGCCTCCCCCTCGTTTCAATCACAAGGGGCTCCCCCGGAGCCCAAACTAGAAAGAATGAGGGACGGCGCAGGCTTCGCCTCCCCCTCGTTCTAATCACAAGGGGCTCCCCCGGAGCCCAAACAAAAAATAGTAAGGAACGGCGCAGGCTTCGCCCCCCCCTTAGAGCACAAGGGGCAACATCGCAAAGGTACAACTCCGAAAAAACTTACATTGTTGCATCGCAAAGGTGCAACTCAGAAAAATGTACATTGTTACATCGCAACATTACAACTCCTAAAAACTTACATTGTTACATCGCAAAGGTACAACTCAGAAAAATATACATTGTTACATCGCAACACAACTCCGAAAAACATACATTGGTACAACGCAAAGATATGACTTCGAAGTATACATTGTTACACATCAAGATCCCACTTTTCCACTTGAGCAGCCCACGAGCAAGCTCCTCTTCGGAAGAATCAGAGGCAACAAGACGATTGTAACGCTCCATCGCCCATGCAAACAGCTCCCCGTCGGGGACACCAAGACGCACAAGACGCCAGACACCGATCCGCCGCCAAAGATCGCCACGCCAAGCGGTCGGGGCAAAACTAACGCCGCGCCGCCTAAAAGGCGCGGATCTCAAAGACGACCTCGGCCGGCTTACGCTCACGAAAACGCCAGAAGCGCTCCATGGACCCCTCCGGGTTACGGTGTTTCCAGCGCTGCCACCAGGCACCACGATACAAGACCCCGCGGTAAAAAATTTGCAGGGGCCACCCGTGGCGCTCGGGGGGCTCAGGGCTCGCGGGGCGTGCGAGGCACGCGACCCGCTCAAAATAAGCGAGGCGCTCAGCCTTCACACCGCGAGGTGCTGCTACCACTTTCGTATTCCACCCTATGGCGGGGCTGGGCCCCCGTGCGGTAGTCCACCGAAACGCCATCAGTCCGTCCTAGAGCCAAAGCGATCGTACAAACCAAACTCAAAACCAGCCATTATCATTCAACGAAGAGTTGTATCATTACAAAAACGCCCACCCGGCAAAGACAAGCCGAGCAGTATGACAAACAATTAAGACGCTAGCCTACGCTACGACTGGGGGGCACTAGGCTGGAGGGTCACACCTTATCACCAGGAGCGGCCCCCCGACCATCGACAGCATCAGGAGCCTCAGCCGCCTTGCCCTTGGTCTTCCGCTCCAGCACCCGACGCAGCAAAGCCATCGCAGCCTCGTGTCCTTGTGGCGCCCAGAAGGCCTAAGAAAAGGCTTGCGTCGCCCTTCGCACCAAACGTTCATCGGCAGCGACGTCGGACCCCGAAGCCACGGGCAAGGAACGCGCCCCAAGGGCATCAACATGCCCACAGCCGCGTTTATGTAGCGACAAGAAGGCCGCGGTCCAGGCGTCCTTCGCGCAGTGATCACCATAGGCTTGGGCGACGGCAAGAATATCTCGCCACCACGACGGCGGTCCAACAGTCCGATCAACCTCCAAACACGGTGTGTTCTCGGCAGTGGAACAGCGCTGAGCGCGTAACGTTGGCCTCCACCGCTTCCATCGCCTGCCAGACAGCACGCGACACTGACTCGAACAGCTCCCGCTCCGAGGCGAACTCCACATCCAAGTCCGCCTTAACCTGGCGAAGCGTCTGCACCTCGTCGCGAAGGCCCTGCCACTCCGCCTCTAGCACAGAAACCCGCACCTCGAGAGCCTTCGCCTTTTCGGCAAGCTCGTCGCACTCCGCAGAAAGCGCCTCGCTACAAGCGAAGGACGAGTTCACCTGGCCTTGAATCTCCGCGTACTCCCGCGTAATGTCCGTGTCAAGAGCGCGGGAGAGCATCATTGTCTGCAAAACGATACGGTCGAGCACGTACAACCTCGTCAAAAAATGATAGTTAAAATGGGGGGGACTTGAGCGAGTGGTTGGTACGAGATCGGCGTAGAGGCATGCACGAGAGTTGGGTTTGTGGACTGTCTCACCTGAGTCGATTAAGGATCGATTCACGTGCTGCATTTCTAAACTACTAAGCCATGCAACCACATGTCTAGTATGAGATAGACCTGGATAACTTATTTACTCAGCTTCCAACATAAACCCCTCGCGCGCGCACACACACACACATATCAAGAAGGGTTGTGACTCCCTAACAACGGAGAGTCTCTCATTGAAAATACGTACATAATGGAGCATTTTGGGAGTGCCCATAGTGATCACTATCTTAGTGTTGAGTGGTTCCCCGCTGCAGCAGGTCTAGTGTCTGGACTAGGAATTGGGAAAGCCTTGTTATGATCGTCTCCGTCGCACGCTATTATGAGTTGATCATATTTTGAGGGTATAGCCGTATAACCTCTGCAAAGTGTATAATTTATTAAAATAGATGTGCCCTCGGTTATGGGTATTGTGCAGAAAGCCACACTTGGTTAGTTTTAATAAAATGTGAATTGAGACCTGTTAATGTGAAAATAGTTGTAGCGATGATGTAGGTGGATGAAATCTCATGAGTGGTAATAGAAGGATGGAGATTGATTACATGATGAAACTTGCGTATACAAATGAGACTTTGGTTTTGATGTTGAAAATGCTAAGTCACAAGCTTAGAAAATAATTATAGTATTTCAGCCAAACCCGCTTTGTGCTAAAATAAACATAAGACCCCTCATTTGGTAAGCCTTGTATCTATATACTTTCATTTTGGTGTGAGGGCTTGCTGAGTACCTTCGTACTCATGGTTGCTCAAATATGTGGATTCAGAGTACGAGGCAGAAGATCCAGTGTATGGATACTTGTATGCCTCCGACTATGGAAATGAGGAGGACGATGATAACTAGGTCCTTGCCCTAGTCGGTTGCTTGTGGTACGCTCATGGAGGTCCCTTCCTTTTTGTTTATTTACTTTCCACTACTATTTGCTCTCAGAACTTGTAGGCCCATTGGCCTGTTGTCGTAGGGATGGCCCCACCGCCACAACGCCTGCACGGCACCCGAAGAACCCCGGCCTCGAGGCCCGGAGCAAGCAGGACCTCGGGCACCCCGGGCGGAGCCGGCACCCGAGGACCCAAAGCCCCACGAGGCCCGGAGCAACGAGACCTTCTGCCACCCCGGCGGCGCCAAGCACCCGGAGGACCCCCGAAGCCCGCGAGGCCCGGAGCAGCAGGACCTTCGGGCCACCCCCGGGGCGGGGCCGGAGCACCACAGAGGGCCCCCGAAGCCCCGCGAGGCCCGGAGCTGAGAGGCCCTCAGCGCGAACCCGAGGCCTCTACTACCGCTCCTGGACCAGAGGCTCTGTTAGGGTGAACCGAGTCCAGGAACACGTACCATGGACCAAAGCCTAGACGTAGGGGTGAGGAATGTCTCTGCAACCCCTATGGATACTGTACCATGGTCGGGTCAGAAGGGTAATATACAAAACCCCTACAGGGGCTATAAATAGGGGATCACCCCCCCTTTTGTGGGGGTGAGGAAAAAAAGCAAGCGCGAATTCCCTAGCAATAACCATCTCGTTCTTGTCACTGGCTAATCCCCTCTTGAGGATCCCCGGAGCCCTCTTAGCCTTGTCCGGGATCCCCCCTCTTTTACTGTATAGCTTGTTTTTTGCTACTACACCTGTTATGTAAACCCTTGGCCCTAGGGCCTATTTACAATGTTTCTTTAATAGTTAAGTACTCTTTTATTTACACATGTGTATGGATGTGATATTCGCTGATAATTGTATTGTATTAGCTAACTACTGATCATGGGGCTAGCTCAAAATACATAGCGTCTGGATGCAAATTCAGGCTTTACACTACAGTAGGTGGTGGAGAGAGGGTGGGAAGAATGGGAGGTCGGAGGAGGAAGAAGGAATAATGAAGAGTGGGGCATTATGGTCTTAAATTGTTCATAATAGCATATTTAAAAGAATTTGCACTCTAGAGTGCCATATTTCGAATAACGAACTTTGCAGTGGCATGTATCTAAATAACCCAAGTTAAAATACCTCTCAAGATCAAAGTTTTTCTATGGTTGATGCTCAAGAAGAGCATTTTAACTAAAGATAATCTGATCAGAAGGGGATGGATTTGGGATAAAGAAATGCCAATTTTGCGGTGCTGAGGAGAGTATGGGTAATCTCTTTTTCAGTTGCCCTTTGGTAAGATATATGTGGAATGTAATACAATGTGCTTTTGGTTTTGCTTATGTGCCCTTAAATATTCAACCTTTGGTAAAATATATGTGGAATGATGCCTACCTCCGCAACAAAGTACCAAAGGATCCAACGTCATTGATATTTTCAGTATGTTATTGGATTAATCAATGGTTGATTTTGTAGAGAAAGGAACAAAGTAAAGATCAGGAGTTGAGAATGCAGAATGGTTGTGGCAGATATAAAGAAGATGCGAACGCTACTGTCATTTCCTTTTATTGTCCTAGAGAGGAGAAATCTTATAGTGTTTATTTTTGCATGTTAAATCTTTGTTTGTGCAGAAGAAGTAGTGTAGTTTGCCTTTGTTTTGTAGATAATGCTTGAGGACAAACGTCTGATCCATCGGACGCCATCTGGACTCCCCATCCCACTTCATCCCACAAGCTGCAAAATCAGTTAATACATCCCACTCCCACGTTGCTCCCTGTAACATCCTGTTTTTGCTTGAGTTTTCAAAATCAAATTTTGGTTTTCAAAAATCCAAAAGCTTCAAAAAAATCGAAACTGTGATTTCAAATTTCAAATTCCAAACCCTTTCTTTTCTTCTGGGCCGGTTTCTCCCGGCCCATTTCCATTTCTTTCTTCCGGCCCAACTCCCGGCCCGAGCCGCCCCGGCCTCTTTTCTCCCCCGGTCTCTTCTCTCTCCCCCTCCCCTTTTCTTCCCTTGCGCGCCGCCATCCTCATCTCCTCTCTCTCTCTCTCTCTCGCTCCGGGCCCTGCCCGCCGCCGCCGCCGCTGTCTCCGCCCCTCCGCGCACGCGGCTGACGCCACGCCCAGACGGCTTTGCCCCACCTCCGCCGTCCGCTGACGCTCGTGCTCGTGCCAGCGCCAGACGGCTTTCTCCCGCCCGTCAATCCCGCCGCCTCACTGGCTTTGCCATTCCCTCTCTCTCGGCTATAAAGGGCCGAGCCCTTCTTCTTCCCTTCGCTCCCGTCTCGGTGTCGCCGCGCCCCTTCCCCCTCCGGTGCCATCCGGCCGCCGCCCACGCGCCTCGACTCGTCGCCGCCGCCTCCAGTGCTCCCCCGCCGCCTCTCGGTGAGCCCGCGCGCCTCTCGTGCCGTGCGCCTCTCCCTCCCTTCTTCTCCCGCCTCCTCCAGCGCTTTCCGCCCGCCGCCGCCTCCCGTTCCGGCAACACCGGCTGCCGCCCCTGCCTTTCTCTCTTCCTCCCACCCCGGTCCGACCGCCCCTCCCCCTCCGGTCGAACCGGCCTCCAGCCCGGCTCTCCCTCTCTGCTCTGTCTCTCTCTCTCTCTATTTCTCTCTGCTCTGTCTCTCTCTCTCTGTCTCTCTCTCTCTCCTCAGCAGAGTAGCATGGCAGCAGCTTTGGAGCAACAACAATTGAGTTGTGTGTTTTGCATTTGGATTGAATTGTCGGTGTATGAATATTTGTGTATGCAGTGAATATTGTGTATGCAGTTGAATTGCCGCGAAGATTTGGCTTTCGAAAATGTGTGTATTGTTGTATTGTGGTTGTTAACCTGTGCAGTGGAGTCTTGGAGCAATAGTTAGGTTTTGGTAAATAATGTTTTGTGTATTGAGAATTGGATGTCTATTGTGAGTATTTTGTTTAGGTTGTGCAGGTAGTCGTGGAGCGATAATTGAGATTTGTATTGTTTTGTGTATTAGAGTTGAGTATTGAAAGTTTGTATGGCAATTTTGTATGTGTTATTTTGTTTGACTCGGTCGGTTAGTAGTTTTCCGTTTGGCGAAAACGTTTCCAAAACAATTGTTCTCGATGATTGTACTACGACTTGCGTTGAATCGATTAACCGTTGTTAGTGGTTAACTCGTCGATCGACAAGTACTAGTAGAATTACCCATTTCGATTTTAGTTGAGAGCTATCGATTAAGAGCGCAATTTGTAAAATCTCGGGAAATCGAGGTTATGCAAATGACCTTCGTAATCGTCTCTGCAATCGTGTCTATTTTAGTTAAAACATATTTATTCAAATTTTCCGCGTTGTGTAAAATGCTTTAAAATAATCTGGCCTTTTCTCAAAATATTTTGGAAGGCTATTCGGGATTAACCTGTTAATCTCGACAGCTTACTTTGAAAACCTAATTAATAATCTTGTAATTCTATCCAGTATTCGTCGGTCCAAATATTGTTTATTCCCTTTTTATCCCTGTTCAAAAGTCGTCTTTAATAAAATGATTTACGGTCTTGTTAAATTATCGTGTATTCTAATCTTGGCCGATCAGCGGTCTCCAAAGTGAAGTATCCCTGCGATAGTTCATTCGACTTTGTCTCCCCTTGTTTTCCCTCGGCTGAGTATCACCGCCTTGTCTCGTGTACTCAGCTAATCGTTTGACCTTGTCAAACATTCCCGCCGAATCTGTCTCTTCACTCGCTCCTCGCAAAACTTATTTATAGTGCTTTGTTTATGTTTGGTCTTTTGGAAGTTCTTCGGATTTATTTATTGTTCTTGCTTGTATCACGTAATTAGGAATCGAAGTCCCGAAGAAGCAGCGACTCAAGCAGGATCAAGATTCGGATAAGGACGAAGATCCCGGAACTCAAAACCCCTGGCAGAGAAGGCCCTGAGTAAGATCAAGGTCAGCAATAATCGACCCAGGCGAGTCAATACTTTGATCATTCTGAACCTACATTTTATGCAAACTATGTTTATTTAAAATAGCAAAGTTGCATGCTTTAATTTTGTAAACAATGATATGTTAAAGCTTAAGGTAGTTAAATACCCATTTGTTGATTAATTACTTATTAAGCCATCCTTTGATAATTGAATCCAGTATTCCTTGTCACCCTAGTAATTATATGGTAATACTAGTATAGGTTGTACTTAAGCGACATGCTAGTCTTGCTTAAGTACCGGGACAATAATTGTCCCGATCATCATCCTTTAAACATGAAAAATGGTTTTGGGCAGTCATTGGAGGTAGATGACTGGTGTGTTGCGTTAATTGGTTTTCCTCCCCAAAACCCTAAACAACTTGCTAGTACCACATCTGGACGGATGGAAAGAATGGTGGGTGCGGACGTAGCACGAGAATGATTGGTATGTGGTATGAACCGTCCAGATGAATTAAGGACTTAATCTTGTCATGACCTCCTGTGTAAAACAAGTACAACCGCAAGTCTGCAAAGTGCAACTTGGCCTAGTAAAACTTTCAAACCTTGAATGTCGTCTCGCATGGTGGGAAAGAGGGAATGTGCAAGTGGCAGGACGTATGCTGACTTGAATGGGACACCGAACACGGTGAAGTTTGCCAGTCGCTGAGGGGTAGGTTGACTCTCCACTCAACTGCCCCAGTCGCTGAGGTGAACATCCCGCACAACGTATGGGCGTAACCCCATATAGGTGAGATGACGGAAGGGGCAAGATAGTTCGAAACGTTACTGTGACGATCGCTCAACTACATGACTAAGGAATCATGTGGAGAAACGAGTATGATTATCTCTTGTGGGTACAGTGTACAACCTCTGCAGAGTCTAAACTGTTTAAACAGCCGCGCCTTCGGTCAAAGGCGCATATGGGAACTTAACCTGAGTTAGTTCTATTTCAAAAATCTTTGTGGGTGGAAATGGAAATGTGTTGGGCTCATCCAGCCCTGGTTTTGAATTTTCCTGGGTAGCCTTATCCAGTGTTGATAATCGGAGGACGTAACCGTTATCAAAATTAAGCATAAGGTGGAGGTAACCTTCGCTGTTATTTAATATTGCACTTACTCTCTTTAATAAATATGCACTTTGTTTAAAATGCTAAGTCATAGGACTTTGTAATTATGATAATTGAAAATGTTGCTTTAGCAAATAAAAGAACCTGAGCCATCCTTGTTAAGCCTTGTATGTATACTATTGCATACTGTGTGTTGGCTCGCGAGCACGGTAGTTGTGCTCATTCTCGCTCTTTCCCAAACCCTCGTAAGGTGAAATATTGGAGATTACGACTACTACGAGGAACCAGATGCCTGAAGACCCTGGAGTTCTTGAAGCGTAGCTTAGTTCTTAGTTGTTCTAGTCTCGCCCCAGTCTAGCTGACTCCGCTGGTACCTAGGTGCATTCCATATTATCTGAGTTTCGGGTAATATCGGATGTACACAGGTTTCCCCAGTCACTTGCCTGTGGAGAGATGTGCTCTCACCCTTTGTGCTTCCGTTGTCGCTTCCGCTACTTATGTGATGTAATCTTTTGGCCTGTTCGGCCCTTATTGTAAAACTTGACCCGATGTGGTCTATGTAAACTCTGATGTGTTAAATTAATGAATGGTATAGTTTTACGCCATTGTATGAAATGATTCAGTGATGTATCTGTGAGTGCTATCTACTGATCCAGGGAATAGCACAGTTATTCGCAGAGGATTCGGATTAGAAAATCCGGGTCCGACACTCCCCCTCTCACTTCCACACTACTCCCCTCCCACTCTTTCTCATGTGTTGCCCATCAAAGCTACAACATCTCTCTCTCATTCTCCTCCCTCTATCATGCCTCTCCCTCCACCTGCTATCCCTCTTCCACGCCTCTCCTTCCACCTCCTCCATCCTATTCTCTCCCTCTCCCCACCTCTGGCGAGCCTGTGACAGTCGAAATTTACCACTAGAGATGAGCTCATTCTCAAGAAGTAGCCATATCTGTACCATCCCATTGCTCACAGGCTCCGTGTGATGCCCAGATCTGTTGCTGCAGATGTTCATGTTGGTTGTTGTAGAAGAGTTAGAAATTTGTTGCAGTAGGTTATTGTCCTCTCTCTCTCTCAAGAGCAAGACTGTACTCATTCCAAGGATGTGGGCACTGCGACAGTGCACTGGACGACAACTTGAGGAGGCTACGCAACATGCCCATCAACCACAAGGCACTGGTTGACCGCCTTCTCTAGCTCTTTCTCTGAGCTCTGTGAAAATGTTGCAATAGCTAAGTCAAATTGTTGCCATAGTTATTTCTGAATGTTGCAATGCCTGATCCTTTTTCCTTCGGTATCCTCGTTGCAAGTTTTTTATGGATTTATTGCAACAACTTTCTCAAATTGTTGCATGAGTTATTTAATTTTGCTGCAATATGTCTTCTCAAATGTTGTAGCAAGAGGATTTTTGTTGTAGTAGGGTTGCGGGTTTGTTGCATAATATTTTTTTTGTTGCGGTTGGGGTTCCCGATTTTTTGCACAAGAATTTTGTTTTAGTTGTAGTGGGTTTGCTAAATGTTGCATCATTTTTGTTGTGATGGGTTGTTGCATCTGTGGGGAATTTTGCTGCGTGTCCATCTGATCGATGTTGTGTCCCACTACAAATTTATTGCAAATGTTAAATTAAATTGCTGCACATGTTTTCGCGGAATGTTGTGCTCGAGTGTACAATGGGAAGTTTCCTATTGTACATCCGAGCACTAGTTGTACCCTTATTTTGTTGAACATATTTTTTGTTTTCGGTTCTACTGTGGTAGCTTGTAATGAATTTTGATAGTTTGGTTTCTATCAATAGAAATCAGTGGGACTATATATGTCCCCCATATCTTGAAAGAAAAGCGTGCATGCATGAATGGTAAGGAACCCATGACCCACCCGCTTGCACAAAGCAATGCTGTGACTGCCTGAAATCGTATCTTCAACAATATCTGGTGACATTTTTCATATATGGATCACAGTTAATCGAAGTATCATTAGATAAAAAAATTGCAAAGAAAGTAATCTGATTATATTTCAGTGTGTAGTAAGTGTCATTTTTTGGTGGGAACAAGTATGAATTATCTTAACTTAATAATCAATCTATGATTGAAAATAGTTGAATCAAGGAAATAGTAAACAAAGGATTTGTATATATTTATGTGCATAACTTGGAATGACAACGGCTAATACCATTCATTTGACCTCGTAAGGAGTGATAAACAAATGGTATTCATATAATTAAAGCCATCTATAACAATTTCGCTAACTAGTAGCATGGGCGGAACCAGCATGGTGCATGAGCATGGTGCATGGGTGTTCAATAGAACACCCAAATCTTTTTAAAGAAATAACCAGTATTTATAGGAATAATAGACATATATACTGATAATGGGCCAAATATTGTATGTTTGTACCCCCAAATAGATTTCAGCCCACACCCAGACCTCCCCTTCCCCAATTCATTTCAACCTTAATTAATGTGGCCCAGCCCAATAGATTTCAACCCATTCGGAGATCCCCTCTCAAACCCTAATTCATCCTCTCTCCCTCTCTCTTTCTCCATTCGGGGTTAGGTTAGGCGGCGCTGGCACTTGGCACACAAGTCCACGATTTGGTGCCTTGGCTACGAGCAGGCGAGGGTGAGGGCAGCTCCTAGGCTCCGGCTTGGTCTAGACCGCCAAGCAGGCTGCAAGAGGGCGGCTACGAGCGGGGGAGGGAGCGCGCGTCATAGGGAGCCAGGGTCGACGAGGCTACGCACGTCGACAACTTATAGCATCACAGCACAGGTGCATCCCCAATTTTTAATTTATATTACTATATATGTTTGTCTTGGATTGATTTTTTTATTTTCTCAGAATCTCCAAATCCATAGATTTATGTGCACATGTAATTTCTTCCCAAATAAGTTTTATTGGAATATTACATTGTGTTAGCTTGGTTGTAGGCTCCTTCTAGTGGTCTTTTAAGAAAGATCTTATCTTTTACATGCAAAAGGATGGTCAGGTACTTGATCAGATGATTAGTATATTTATGATCTCCCTTTCTTGTTCTCTTCAGGTTTTATGGTTTTTTTTTACCATGGATCTTGAGAAGGGGATGTTGAAGCTGTAGTGGTTCAGGGTTATGAGATCTTAAGTCGCTCTGCCCTTTACAATTTTTCCTGCTTGGTTTAATTGCTAGTATACATCTAGCTTTATGTACATATTCTTTTTTAGTGGTGATTTAGCTCTTTAAAAAATATCATAGGTACTTGCATAATAATTATGATGCTTTACTATTTATGTTGCAAAGGTGGATTTATCTTCTGCTTCTCATGATGTTGTTTATATACAATTTGGAAGAATGACTGACCATATATGTGGCAAAACTTTCCTTCTTCATACAAGACAGTTGATATAGATTATGTCCATGAATGATGTAACTATGCTCATTTAGATGTGTGATCCTAACTACTTTCTTGTGACATATATGGCCGATCAATGTTCCATGAGTGAATGATTTTGCATGTTTAACCTCGTTTCTGTTTATTCGATCCATTCAATTCTTCAGTTGGTCTGTATCTTGTATAGGTATCTGCACATTTTATGGTCCAGGAACTGTACGTGCTCATCTCATGCATTCATCGCATTACACACTTGGATTAAGAATGTTCTTTCGGTAGTATTCACAGTTGACAGTAAGGTTGTTGTACTTATAAAGAACAAATTTATGCTACAGGATAAACCTGACATGAAGAATTTCATGAGTGCCCCTGGATCTAGCACTTCTCCAACGGAGCAAATGCCCTGTGATCACATTGTTTCTGATGTAAATGATGAGAACATAGATGAAGGAGAATGTCACCATTTCTCAATAAGGTAATCTCTCTGTGCTTCTATGTATGTTATGCTATGTCTCCAATAATAATTTGCGTAACAGATGTTAGCATATCGTAGCTTTGATTTTTTTTGATTTAGGGTTTAAGTATTTATATAAATCATGATTATCTAGGAAATTAGGTTTATTTGAGGTATATATATCGTCATGAGTTCCATGGATGCCTACATAGTTGATATTTATTTTTATGATGCATGTTTTATTTAGGCCTACAAAATTATAATTTTCATGTCTATATACAATCATATCTACCGTATCTAAAAGCTCGGCAATGCTATCGTGTATTACATGGACATCCATATGCATGTTGATGAGGATTGAATAATCCTCAATTAATGAAGTTATTTATCTATAATATTCATTATAGACAATGATATTCTAATGGCCCTCTAGCCCTCTCATATACCCCTAGTCGGAGATGCATGTCACGACCAGGTAAGGTTACGACCAATTCAGGTTACGACCATCTCGTGGTCGTAAGGCTTATTACAACTAGATCAAAACACAACTATCTTTTGGTCAATAACTCTCACAGACAGACATGTGGGCCCTATCTCATCGACTAGGGACCCTGTACACCATGCTTGATTATATATGGTACTTAATACAACATGTGGACGGTACTTAATACAACACGTGGACGTATGTGTCTCTGACATAACTGCACACACCTCTCTCCGTCTCTACCAATAACCGCTTGCCAAACGTGCAAGGAGAACATAACACTGACAATAACTGTCATCAACATGTGGATTCCGGTAACTATCAAGGTGCCTCCGGACACACAACTGGCACCCTTCGATGCTTTATAAGGGGCCATACCGATAAACAAAGAGAGAAGAGACTGGCACACAGTTGGAAGCCATTGACAATATTATTAGTTTATGTGGCTTGTGCTTTGTAATCTCATTCAACACAAGAATATAGGAGTAGGGTTGTAATCTCCGAAGAAGGTCTGAACCTGTCTAAAAAAACCCATGTTTCTTCCTGTGTGATCTCGAGAACCGTGTCCCCACCATTTAATTCACAAATATCGATAGTAATTGTAATAGCCTAGCCCAAAATCCGCTCAATGTAAAAGGGTTAACCCGAAGGTACTACGTTTGGATCCAATAGGCATTATATACTACTACACTCACTTTAGACAAGCAATATGAGATTAATCCCACCACACAACTCCTCATGGGCCGCACTACGAGCATGCCGGGGTATTACATTCACCCCGGCAGCATACCGCATACGTGGTAAATACCTAGAACCACCCCACGATCTATGTCTGTGCGTCCAGTGCTGACACATATGCCATGCCGTGTGTCCACTCGGGCCCACACGCCATGTGCCATATGCTCGCGCCCCTGTCCCGCACGCATCCGTGCAGCGAAGGTTGATGCATTGATACCATCTGTAACACCCTGACGCAAAATTCGCTAAATGCCCAGCCCACCGTGGGGCGGACCCGCGCACACATAGCATCTCACTTAAACTTCCGTCCTTCATGTAAAAGGGTTAACTTGGAGGTACTACGTTTGGATCCAACAAGCATTATATACTACTAAAACTCACTTTAGATAACCAATGTGAGACTAATCCCACCACACAACTCCTCATGGGCCACATGGGCGCACTACAAGCAGGCTTGGGTATTACAATAATTCAATGATAATTGACACCGTTCGTGGGGAATATGGTGATCTTCGTTCGTTCTACTTAGATGCCTCCATGTCAAGCAAGTGGAACGAGGAGAATTAGTTCGATCTCGGAGATTATAAAAGACTCAGCATGGCTACCTGCTATGACTACGAGCCGAGCATCTACTCGTCTGATGGCAACATCTATTCTAGGGATCCGTCACCAGGCCCAGGAGACCGGGTCATGGATATGTTGCAGGCAGGTGCATTATCTCTAACGCTCTCACCAGAACCACTACGCCTAGATGGGGAGTCAGAATCCTCATAGGGCAAGGGTCTAAGCAACCACATCCAGCACCGCCCAGCGACGGGCTCTAAATGCGATGAGTCCCTAGCTCTAAACACACAAGCTCATCTGAGATGGCTAGATACCTTCGACACATCCTAGAATGCACAATTTTGGGGCCCAGACAACATCTGCTAACCATCCTTGTGTAGTTACCATTGTCCGGGGTACGATCGAACACTTTGCAGTTGCAAGTCTGACCATACACTCGGATAGTACACCTTCGATTGGAAACAGTTATAACCCAGAATTCCCCTTCTTGGCAAGGATTAGTCCAAGTCGTGAGGCATTGTATTTCGACTAAATGTCGAGCCAGGAGGGCTCGACCACCAGCGGCGACAGAAGCACCCAGGAGGTCTTTCCCTCCCTACATATCCTAATTGTTCTCCACGCGACAGGACTAAGGATGTTGCCCCCCCAAACACACCCTTCCGATGCTCGTGCGAATGGCGAGAACCTCTTTGACAACGAGGGAAATCTCAACATTCATGAGAGTAACTGACATCCTCAAGGTGATTGCACTCCACCGAGAGATTGAAGGATTACGGCTAGGCTACGATAGCACAAAACAAAATTTTTTACCGCGCAACCAAGGAACCTCTGCTAGTAATAGATCAAGAGATTACCACTAGACGCATCGATTCGTGACTGAAGTAGAGTCGATGTAGCGAGTTGATGCAATAGTAGTCATAGTTGCCGCACGTATTCTCCTACTCCTGAGATCGTCATGAGATGAGGATCGTCCTAGTGCTGATGCTTCGCAACAACACCTCCAAGGTATCCACACATACAAGACAAGGACACCACACACTGGAGTGCTAGCACCGGCAACGTGGTATTGGATGAGGAAGGCGTGGCTGCTAGGGTTTTGGGAATTCTTCAAAAGAGTATATATAAACCCCATGCCACCGCCCCTCTATATATAGGCATCCATGATGGGTCTCGAGCTTGAGGCCCAATAGGAACTTGTGGCCTACAAAAATTCATATCACCATCCAAATGAAATCCCAGATCTTTAAGTGTGTGACCCTATAGGTTCATGTGTTATCGGTTGTGATTCGGAAACTCTTTTCCGACCATGAGTTGTTAGCGGTACCTAGCAGCACATGGCGATTCCCGAACACACAAAGAATATATTGGACGAACCTTAATACAATATGATCTACGACCAGGTCCTTGTCACTTACGACCAGCTTGTATCTAGTCATAATCAGTTCATATTTAGTTACGACCAGTTCGTAACTCCTTACGACCAGTTAGTACTTAATTACGCTTAGTTTGTAACTCCTTACGACCAGTTAGTGATCATGTTCGACCAGTCTACGACTAGCTTTGACCAGTCTATGACTAGCTCATATCTGGTCGAACTGAACCACCTGCTTGTGTATTCTTCCTTTGCTTCACGATATCTAGTTGAACTTCAGGTGAGATAATTTATCATCTATGGAATGTTCAATACTTTCTCGATCAAGTGTCGAATAACTTCATGTGGTTGGCACTTCGACCATTAGTGATATGGCCATGCACTTTCTTTATCCGACCACAACAAGGGGCACAGACATCTCTCCTGTTATGTTAGGAGGGGCAAATCCCATATCCGACCAGTCATATTCCTCCGCATATTTCATAACATACTCAAAACTACCTTTATAGCTACCTAGTTACGATTAGCGCTTGGCAACCCCTAAGAGTGCTATTAGAAACCCATGCTGATCTCAGGTCTAAGGATTATACATCATCATTGCTTGAGACCAACTGATGACACATGAAATCATAACAATCTCAATAGTGTCTTAAGGTGGGTCAAACCAACACCATGTTCTCTAACATGTGTCCATATTATTGGTTTGATATGTCCATATCTACGACCTGTGAAACATAGTCATCAACTAATACATATACTAGTCTATTCATATGTGTTCTCATATGTTTCCGACTAGGGAACGTTTAAGAATAATCATCGCAGAAATACAGAGTTTCACAATCAAGTCACATGCTTGATAATAAATATTAACGATATTATTATAGAAACAAGATAACATATTATCCAATATTATGAACATAACAAAATATAATCATCTCTATGATTGCTTCTAGGGCATATTTCCAACAGAGATGGCCCGCTAGACTCAGATATAGATGATCATGAGACTGTTAAGAGAAGAATGACTGCGCCCAAGACAAGTTGCCTGGTTGAGTCTAGTACCAGTCGGAAACTGCTCGAGACCTGCAAAGGATCAACGATCTCATACAAAATCCAAGCCAAGAGCTTGGAGAAGTACCATGCTATGAAGCCTTTCCTTAGGAGATCGCTCAATGACTCTAGGATACTATGACTACAGTCGAGCGATACCGAGGGCAACGTTCCGGGATCACATTGGTACAACTTTGTTGATTGCCAGCCGGTCGCACAGCTCTCAACATAGGGAATAGCGAGACCTCCCTCAACTGAATCCATCCCCTGGTCGATCTCCCGACCATGATGGTAGGTGAAGGAGGGACAATAGTACACTTCCCATGACTGGTGGTCGACAAACTGCTCAGAGGAGTGGGCAACCATGACTCCCTAGGAGAAATCTACATCAGCACATGGACCACAAGGAGGATTACCCTCGCAAGACTGACGTTTATGACCGACCAGGTCCTTTTACCAATGGGTATCATTGTATATGATCACCTGGTGATGTTAACCATTCTTGTCCACAAAAAGGCATTATGATCCCATTATCAGTTGTCAAACATTTTTGCTTGACCTCTAAGCAGATCGTTGGCCAGACAAATTTTGACCAGTGAACATGGAGAAGTTCAATTTGAACAAAAACCCACTTGAAGTTCTCCAAATCTATACTACTGTAGTTCGAGCCGCGGGATAATGCGAGCATGTCATGGCTAGCCTTCCAACTGTGCTTGAAGGTTCTACTCGATTAGCCTTCCGAGTCGATCTACTCATGGAAGCATCTCTGTTATTTGCTGCTAGCGAACTTTCGGAGCACCTACAATCGCCCTAGAAAGGAGAACAACTGCATCGCATGAGACAGGAATCACATGAGAGCCTACACCAAATTGATATGACGCTTCAGCCATGTTCAAAATATTATTCCTGAAGTCTTAATCATTCGGGCACTATTGCTGAACTCTTCGAGATGGCCAACCGCTATGCCACTACTACTAAGGCAATCGAGTGGAACCGGACTATAGATTGTGATGACAAAGATTGTCGAGGTGTGAACGGTAGAGACAAGAAGGAAAAATAGGCTGGCAAATCAAAGAGCAAGTCTAAGGGCAAGAAGCCACAAGCAAAAAGCTCGAAGGAGGTGCTTGTCGTTAGCGACAAGGAGCCTCGTGGCTCCAAGTAGTACTCTGACCGGGGCAAAGGCAAACATCCCAAATGCTTCAAACAAGCCAAGGTGGTGCTCTCTCCATAGAAAGGAAGGGCATGACCTCCGCAATCGCCAAGTTTTCCAACAAGAACTCAAGGACTACTACTCCGATAAGGGTCCACATCCAACCATCGAAGAGGAGGGACAGACAAGTGGCATAAAGCAGTCGGAAGAGGATGAGGAGATGTTGTATCAAGACCCCATGCACATCACCGACCACATCTACGGCGGCTCAGTGGTATGTGAGTCAAAATGGCAGCTTAAGGCTGTCAAACGTGAGGTAAACTCCATCGACCCTCCTATTGCACATAAATTACCTAAGTGGTCAGAAGTTTCCATTTCCTTCGAAAAGGAAGATTGTCCAATCCCTTCTACTCAACCTAGTCGTTTTCTAATTGTGATCGAGCCCACCATCAACAATTGCTAAGTTAATCGGGTTTTAGTTGATGGTGGCAATTCTCTCAACATCTTTTTTATGAGTGCCCTGGATGAAATGCAAGTACCCAGGATAAAATAAGACCAGTGCAATACTCGTTTCATAGTATTGTACATGGATCTTTGGCCAATACTATTGGCCAAGTTTCCCTTCGTACCACTTTTGAGACTCCGAGCAATTTCAGGACTGAGAAAATATTGTTTGATATGGTCAATTTTGATACAAAAATATAATGCCAATCTTGGTTGACCTACTTTGCAAAGGTTTCTAATGGCTACCAATTGTGGTTACCAATGCTTAAAGATGCATGGTCCCAAAGGACTCATCATAGTCCATTGTGATAAGAAGATAGCATGCACATACGACCACAGTCCCTCGAATTAGTGGGTTAGATCCCTACCCAAGTCGAAGGGACATGTCAAGAAGATTCTGCACAATCCTTCAACCCCCAGCGTGGTTCTGGACCTTCGGGCGGCAGCGACACGATTGAAGCGGCAGAGGGGCGGCGGCGCACGGGCGTGCGGTATCTCCAGCGGTGTTATGAGGGAGGCGGCATGCGCATGGGCACAACGGCGGCACGGGGAATTCGCCGGTGGATCGAGGTGGCTGGTGGGTGGCCGAGGCGATGGGGCATCAGCGGCCAGCGGTGTGGAAGATGGGGCAACGGCGGGAGCGCTCCTTGGTGGTTCCACCGCCAAATGGAGAGGGGGAAACAGTGGAGGAATCTTGGGAACGTGATGTGACGTGAACAATTTGGTAAGTGGTTCACTAGAGAGTCAGATCGAGCGTGGTGGTGCGGTGGCCAGAGCTTAGGAAGACAAATGGGGCATGATGTCTAGTGGGGAATGGAGCGAGGGAAACTGAGGAATGAGCATGATGTCGTGCACATTTAATAGAGGAGAGGGAAGAAGAAATCGACGTGAATTCATAGTGGTAACGGAGGCATTGTTTTGGGAATCAATGTTTTGGTTTCAATCTTGAACCAACGACATTAGTGGCGGCGTGGGTGGGAGAAAGATAACAATAAAGGGGAGTTGATGGTGGAGTTGAGTTAGCATTGATGGTGGCATTTGGGTGCTAGCTTGAGCTCACTCAAAGGAGGAATGGTGCGACGCTTCGGTCGAACAGAAAGAAGAACAAAGGATGGTGTCAGGAGGAAGAAGAAGAAAGAAAGAAGAAGGAAAGAAAGAAAGGGGTCATGGGCCAGAAAGAAAATAGGCTTGGCCCAGAAGTGGGTATCGGCCTAGTGAAAAATAGAGAAACATGTTTTGGCCCAAAACCCAAAATTTAATAGGATTTCTTAGATTTGTATTTCGGAGAGAATTCAAATTTAAATTTGAATTTGAATTTTTGCTAAGGTTTGAAATTGAGGAGAGAGACGAATTCAAATCAAGAATTTGAATTCAACTTTGGCCAAGATTGATTCAAGAAAGACGAGGATTTAAATTTTGAGCTTGAGAATTGGAAAGAGTTTTGATCTTCGGATTTGAAATGGAAAGATTGGAAATTTCAGAACTTAATTTAATTTTTAATATTTATTGTAGGACCTAAAGGCGACTAGGGGGGTGAATAGGCGCTTTCAAAACTTTCTCGCCTAAATCAAAAACCAACACGAACTTTACTCCTTTAGCTATGAAAGCTAAGAAGATCGATAAGCACACAACGGAAGCCTTGTGTTGGATTTGATAAACCCTCAACCACACGACACAAGCGGAGAAAAGAACTCATTTGTTCCTTCTTGAGTCTTGGCGGTCGGCCGGCTACCACGGGCGATCGGACCGACGGTCAACCAATGATCGGCCGACAACTAATCGGGCGGTCGGACGGTGGACGGCAGTTCGACCCGGCAAACCAATGGCTGAATACAGGCGGTCGGACCGCCGTTGAAAGACCGGTCGGACCGTAGAGTCGATCTTGAAAAACTCCACCAAATCCAAAACGAAATTTGATCCAACTTTTGATTCAACCAATAAAACTTGACCAAATTTCGAGCACACCTCCTAATGATATTAGAGACCTATTTCTAGCGACGATCCGTCAGATCCACTTCGCAGAATCGATCTCTCGAGATTTTACCAAAGAAGTGCACAAACCCTAGAAAAGTGAAAATCTTGATTCAAGACTTGCTTGTGGGGGGTTGATGATATAGATGACTCTAGGAGTAATCCCACACATCAAAGCAAGATAAAGTAGGCCAAGAGACCAAGCATGAACCTTTGAATCAAGGAAGCACCAAAATCATCCAAAAGGGAGAAGAACACAAAAGGGAGCAAACGATCTTTCAATTGAGCATCACAAGATTGTTCGGTCACACAAGATGCTTACAAAGCCTCTCCAACAAGGAGGGCAAGAGCTCAACAAGGGAGCACACTCCAAACCCTAGTTCTCCTCTCCTCTCCTCCAAACCCTAGAAAAGGAAGAAGGAATGCCAAATGAGTGCTTGGGGGGTTTTCCATCTCCCCCCTTCCTATTTATACTTAAGAGCTAGGGTTTCACTTTTGGGGTCACTTACACATGGGACCCACACACACATAACTATTGAAGCAATCGCCTGCTTCACCACGTGTAAGTTGATCAGCGGTTCTCATCTCGTCGCCAAGCCTCTCTTGTCCGAATCCCATCGGAACCTCCCAGAGACTTGCACCGATATCCGCACCGTCGATCCAACCACCATGTCGAACCACCCGCTCGATCCGTCTTGCCGATTCTCGCACTGCTTGAGTCACACGACCTCACCCAGATCCATGATCGCTTACGGACCTCGGCTCTCCAAGCGTAGTCGATCCACTCACCGTTGGCGTCGTTGACCTGCAAGCCACCTGCACAGCAATAGACAAACAAATCGTTTCCGGGAACAAGTTCTTCACAACTTGACCCACGTTAGTTCCGCAATGCAATATACAACAATAAAGCATTGAAGTTCATATAACAACACAATCACAACCAACTCAATGCAACACTTGGCTAACCTTCAAGCCATTGCTTGGTCGACCTTACGAGGCGGTCAGAGCCGATTCATCTTGATCGGACCGCTCCCACAATGGCGGTCGGACCGGTCCAAGGACTTAGCCAAATTTTCAACTCAAAATTAAAACCTTCGGAATTTTCAAGCGAATAGAACTTTTGACTGGAGCTCCAAAATGATGGGACCACATCCGGAGACTCCCACTTGCCCTACACAACCTATTTTTGGCCCACTCAAAAACCTACTTTTGTTTTGGCGGTCGGACCGGCCAACATGGCCGGTCGGACTCCTCCACGGGCGGTCTGACCGCCCGACACCACCGGTCAGACCGCCTGTGGTCTGACAGCCTTGGAGCAAACCCGAAAACGCGAGATTTTACAAACCAACAACGCCATTGCCAATTGACTCATCATCCTGAGATCGTGCACATATCCTCACGATATCCACATTTATCAAAACTCAAAATTAGATCCAAATCTTTGAATTAAATAATTTCAAATATTTTTTTTGAAAATGCCAAATTTTGGGATGATATAGTTGTGTAGCTTGCTCGGTGATGGCAGGTTTTACTTTAGAAACCACTTCGGGGGTTGAAGGAACATGGCTGCAAAATAGAGGAAAAAGAAATAAAAAATCAAGTATTATTACGTGTCTTCGAATTTTACATACCTTGATTTCCTAGATATGATCATGAGGCCAAGAGACATCTTGCCTAAAGCGACAGGATCGGTCTTCTTTTCGCTCCAATGGTTGAAGCTTTTAGCCTCCGAGTCGCTTTTGGCTTAAATGGCTGAGAAGACTATGGGTTGCTCGACCTCAATCAATCGAGTCTCTTGAGCTTGCAAAGGATCCTACTTGGCGATCTCCCCTTCATTGTGATCTGAACAAACTTTGATCACTTGGGGGGCTTGGGCTTCTTAAACCCTGAGCTCTGCTGGAGCAGCGTTAGCCTTCACAAAGGAAGTAAAATTTTATAGTTTTTCTTTTCTATTTTCTTCACAAAAGCAGGTGTGGGGGAAACTGAGAATGCCCGAGTATCATAGTTAAATGGTACCTTGGTCTTCGAAACATTTCTCGTAGGCTCCACGACCACCTACCCTTTCTCCTCTGCAGTTGAAGCTATTCGGTAACTCGGGGATGTCGGGGAAGAGTGGAGATCGAACTCCTGTCTTTCTTCATTTTATCTGCCATCTTTCTGATACAGTGTCACTTGCTCAATAGGACTTGATCGCCCTCTGAGTCATCGGCGGCGTTGCCGAAGTCGATATCAAAATCGTCTAGAGTCCCCGGCACACCAACTTGCTACAAAATGCAAGAATCAAATATTGGTTAGTGGTCGAAATTACGACCACCGGTCGCCCAAGACAAAATCAATAAATCATGCATTGATTACCTTTAGGCGCCTCTGTCTCTCCTCCTCGGAATTGATCGCCAAAATTTGAGGGACCCCCTCTGTATTTGGTGGCCCCTTCTCGTATATGAGCTTAACCCAAGCGTCAACCTCTTTCTAGGCCAGGTCTACAAAATGGCATATGATCAAACATGCCCGAAGATAAAAAATCGAAGAGAAAAATTAATTGTAAAAAGCTTACCGTTCTTGTACTCTCTGGTCAGATCTTCGACCCCTAAGTAAATCCACATTGTATGTGCTCATTTCTTCAAAGGGCTAATGTAGCATGTGATGAAATCTGTCACCACATGTTATCCAGTCAGCCCTTCGTCCTTCAAGGCCTTAATGGCCTGGATCCATTGAGCGACCAAATGTCAACCGCTTGAGGTCGTGTCCGACGACTTCTTCTCTATGGCCTTACCCGCATAGAAAAGACGATCCTAGGGGTGATGGTCATATAGAACCACTTATTCGTCCAGCCAGACCAAGATGATCTGGTGAACATTGGGATATACTCCTTTGACTTCCCGTCATGGAGTTGGATCGAGCAGCTTCCCACGATCCCACACATTTGCTTGCTCATCCCGTATTAGTACACGAAGAGCTCCGGATTTACGGGGATCCCTAAGTATGCTTTGTTGAGGTACATCAACATACTCAACATTATGATATAATTGGGAACCAAGTTTGCCAATTCCACGTCGAAGCGCTCGAGTACTTCAACTAGAAAAGGATAAGAGGGCGATCCGAGTCTGCACTCGCAATAAACTTGGAAGGCGACAATCCTGTCGTCCTCACTCGATGGCCACCATGTGCCCTCTGCATTCTTCCACTTTACCAAAGATCTTGAAGGGATATTCTCGACGACAACCAATGTGGTCATCTTATCCACATCCATCTCTGACTTCTTCAACTGGGACATGGATCTAGCCATTTCTTCTAAAGAACTTGCTTGGATTCGAAGGAGCTGGGAAGAAGGATTTCAAGCTTGAGTGGCGGCGGAGAAGATGAGCTCAAGGAGATGAAGTGATTGGGGTAAGTAAAATCCCTAATTTTACCCCTAGCAGCTACTCATACCAGCCGGCTTGAAGTGGAAATCGTGGGCAAGCCCATCGGTTGGAATCCCTTCGGGAACTGCTCCCAATGGTGGAAATTGTGGGTGACCGTTTGCATCCTTTTTTTCCATTCACATAGTAAAAATGTATTATTTTTACAACTCAAGTAAAAATATCTTCCTTGACCAAGTTAATTTCTGGTCAAGAGAAATACTAATCGGAAAGTTTTCCTTCCAACTACTATTCTACGACCTATTATCAAGTAAGCCATTTTCACTTGAAGTTGGTGGCTAGATGACGAGAATTGAATAATATTCAATTAATGAAGCTATTTATCTATAATATTCATTATAGATAATAGTATTATAATATCCCTTTGACATACCCCTGGTCGGAGATGATTGTCATGACCAGGTCAGATTATGATCGGTTCAGGTTACGACCATCCCCTGGTCGTAAGGCCTATTACGACTAGGTCAAAACATGATTATCTTTTGGTCAATAAGTCTCACAGACAGACATGAGGGCCCTATTTTATCGACTAGGTATCCTGTACACCATGCTCGATTATGTGTGGTAGTTAATACAACATGTGCACGTATGTATCTCTAACATAACTGGACGCACCTCGCTCTGTCGCTGGAAATAACCGCTTGGCGAACATGTAATGAGAGCATATCAATGATAATAACCATCATCAACGTGCGGATTCCAGTTACTGTCAAGGTGTATCCTAACGCACAGCAATTGTCACCCCTTCGACACTTTATAAGACACGTGCCGGTAGACAAAGAGAGATGAGACCATACACAATTAGAAGTCATTGACACATTCTTATTTTCGGTGGCTTGTTGTGCTATGTAATATCATTCAATACAAGAATAGAGAAGTAGGATTGTTATTCTCTCCGGAGAAGACCTGGTCCTGTCTAAAAAACCCCTGTCTCTTCCTACGTGATGTCGAGAGCTGTGTCCCTAGCATTTAACTCACAAATATTGATAGTAATTCATCGACACATGTATTGTATTGTGCACATATCAGTTCGGACTTCGGTGAAATTATAAAAGGGGAATTGATCCTTTTCAAATTTGTAATATGTTATGTTTATGTACTGTATTACTTTGGAGCATTACTAAAAATGTAAAAATCATTTTACCTATTTTTTCATTGAATCTAATACTAATTCTTAATATCTTGTCAACTGCATGGTATTCATTAATGAAACCTAGGATCTTGATAGTGGATGGCGGTATGAGGTGGTCGAGGCTTATAAATGACTTGACAAGAATAGGGGCAAGGGCATGGGGGTTTGTTGGGAGGACCATTTTATTAAATATAGGCGAATAAACCAATTAATATATTGGTACCAGTCCCTAAACAATACCATTGTGTTGTCTCATTATAATTTATCGCTTTGGAGCATATTGGTTGATATATTGGCCGATAAGCTTAACAATTCAACTGATATAGGTTGATGTATTAGTTCAATATGTTCTAGATGAGGAATATATATATATATATATATTAGGTAACAATTATATTAAGGTATAAAACAAATATGGTGTAAACAATGCTCTTTCTTACATTGTAATAAGAAAATTACTGTGAAAATTTTAAATATGATTGGTTAATATGTGTTATCTTTATATCTTAAGTATATTATAATTTGAAAACTATACTCTAAACCTTATCAATAATTGAATTTAATATATCAGGCATATCCTATATTGGAACATATCAGTCAAGATTATGTTCGATATCCATACATTGAACCTCAAACAATACAAAACCAATATCATTCTAAAAGTTCCATATTAGAAGTTTAAATGAGTTTGTACATAATATAAATATTAGGGAACTATCCGTATTAAAAGGGTTCACCATTTTAGCCAAGGCAACAACAAAAGCCTAAGTGTTGGTATGTGCGAGACCCAAGGTGTTGGGTTGTGAGGGGTGGGCTCGGAAAGGTGTCCATGGAGTAGATGTGGGAGAAGCTTTTGTTTCAGAGGTGGCGTGTGGAACCTCTACCACTACAATTGGTATTACATATGGTTCTATCTTATTTGTGAGATGATCCATATCTGCTTGATGCACAAAATCAAGGAGTACTTTAAATCAATCAGAGATATTTCACTGCATAAGAAATTTCAGTGTGGTGGTAAAGGATGTCGATGTCCTAGTCCTACAAGGATTAATTCAAGGGCTTCAAGGTGTCAAGACGGAAAGAGATGAGATATCCACTTGAAGAATTGATGATTAATATTATGTAGTGGAAGGCTACAAATAAAGTATTTTGCTAACAATATAACCACTCCAAAGATATTGTTAGGATCTGAAACTAATTGTACATGAGAAAGTTAACTGCTAGGGAAATAGATGGTTGCTAAAGCTGTGGCTGGAGGAGTCACATGGTTTGTTGTGCATCTTTTTATCTCAACATCAGCACGAAAATTGCATTTCCAAACATAATTGTTGTGGATGTGATGATCTATTTAGAAAACGAAAAGCAGAACAATGCCTACAGTTGCTCCCTTCTTTGTGTAATATGTGATATTAAATTTCTAATTTCCACATCTTCTGCTTAGTTACTAACTATTCATTTGCGCACAGGCTCCATAATTGCTAATATTTTAGGTTTTTTCTTATTTGCTTTTTGAATGTTGTTCTGGCCCAGTAGATGTCAAATTTTATTTTAGTTAGTGGATGTATTAAAGTTAAATTTGATTTTGCTGTGCATTTTGCAGAACTATCTGTTGCTAGTTTTGGAACCCGGTACATACTGTTGGTTCACTGTAGCATTCTTCTTTCCCATCTGTTTGTCAAAGTAACATGTACTATGCATATGACACTCATTGGTAATTTATGTTCTTGTGGCTATAGAGAGTATGTTCTTCAGACGCAGATGAGACATGCAAATTTTCGCTCACTGCCTGAGATGCTTGAAGGCCAACAACCACAGGACCACGACAATTCATTGTTACTTAGTACGAAAAAGTTTCGACGTTGGAATTGCAGAAGTTGCATGGATAAGCTGGAAACTTCATATTATAGAACACCAGCTAGTGCGTTGATTGGATTTACACAAATGCCAAAACATGCTGACGGCAAGGAATTATCTCAAGAGAAGGGTTCCGAAAAATGCCGTTCACCTTCTTCTGACAAGAAAGAATCCACAGAAGTAGATCCAGTCATAAATGGTACTAGTGAAACCCTTAGTGAATTACTATGTTTCATTGTACAAATGAGCTAATTTATCTGTTCTTTCACTATGTTTCATTGTATAAATGAGCTAATTTATCTGCTCTTTCTTTTCAGATTTATATGACTCAACGCCTACTAATCCTGATGGGACTACGAATCTCCTCAGCATTGCTGATTCTGTGGATGACATGAATCCACCTGATACTTGCCAGAAGATTGCCGATAAAGAAGAAATAAATAACAAAGAAGGTCGTCACAGAAAGTCAAAGGCAAAAAAAATGCGTCTGCTATCTGAAATTATGAACGACAATGAGGCAGGAACTTTTCAAAAAGATTTTGAAAATGATAATATAAAAGATTTTCAACTCTCTAAGGAAGATAATAGCATGACGACGTTGCCCTTGGAAAAGGATGGAACTTATGTTAGCCTCCATAATATAGGAAAAGTAGAGTTCAAAACTTATAAGAGAAGGAGGACATCCAAAGCTCATCGTGTTGTAAATGATGGGTCTTCTCTTATGGATTCGAAAGAAAAATCTGAAAAGAGTAGAACTGTTAATTGCAAGGAAAAACATACCACAGGCATTGTGCAGCACAATGCACCTCAGCCAAGCTTTGATGGCGATGAAAATATTCAGAACAATGGTGTGAACCAATCTCCATGCAGCTTTGAAAATGAATTGGAAAGCTCTAAGAAGATGTGCTTGTCAAAGGTAAGAAACATCTGTTGCGGACAGTAAAAAATTCTTGAATTATTCCTCCATACCATGTTTTGAGAATCTTTTGTGCGTCGTTCTGGAGCTCTATTATTTTAAAATCTACATGAGGTAGTTAAAACCTAGTAGTCAGAATCGATTCCATTTGCTAAGAGTGGATGTTCAGTCATTATACTTCAATAAGTACCCCTCAAGAAAAAAGATACAACTATTTAGCTGCTAGATCAGATGTCAGCATTGTAATTAACCCACTATGCACAGTTCTTAGTTTGACATTAAAATTCATAAATTATACACATGCCATCTTTTACTTGCTAGTGTTAGGAATAGCAACATGTATTCTCAGGGGGTCAAAGGACCAGTATATATAGACAAGTACAGAGGGTGAATATGCAAATAACCCCTCATAACAATGAGAAATAACATAACTATACATATATCTCTAACACCCCCTCAAACTCATGGTGGATCAACAACACTGAGTTTGGAGGGGTAGAAGCCGTGTTGTGCTCGAGTCTGGGTCTTCGTGAAGAAATCCACTATCTGAAGCTCGGAAGGCGCATACTGAAGAGCAATCACCCGATCATGCACACATGACCTCATGAAGGAAGCATCAACACCAATATGCTTGGTGAGCTCATGCTTCACAAGGTCACGAACATCTTGATAGCACTGATCGTCGACAAGAGAGGAGTTGGTGTAGTGACAGAAACACCAAAATCCTCAAGTAACACCGTAGCCAAGTAATATCTGCTGTCAAGAGAGCCATAGCTCGTATCTCAGCCTCTGCACTCGAACGGGATACTGCAGTCTGTTTCTTCGTCTTCCAGGCAATGAGAGAACCACTAAGAAAAACACAGTAAGCAGAGATAAACCAGCGATCAGAGGGATCGCTAGCCCAAGTAGCATCCGAATAATCCCGAAGCTGTAACGAGCTGGAGTGTGGGAAGAAGAGACGACGAGAGGTAGTCCCACGAAGGTATCACAGAACTCGAAGAAGGTGGCTGTAGTGGACCTGGGTGAGAGCAGAGACAAACTGACTCGGAATGTGGACTGGATAAGTGATATCCGGATGAGTAACAACAAGGTAGACAAGACTCCCAACAAAATGATGATAGCGAGCCGGATCAGAAAGAGGCTCGCCATCAGAGGGCCGGAGATGAACATTGAGCTCCATGGGAGTCTCAACAGTACGCTAATCAGTGAGAAAGGCGCGATCAAGAAGATCCTGAATATACTTTTTTGGAACATAAAGAAAGCATCTGGAGTGGAAGTAACCTCAATCCCAAGGAAGTAATGAAGAGGACCAAGATCCGACATAAGGAACTTCTCACTCAGACGAGGCTTGACAAAGGCAATATACTCAGAATCATCTCCGGTGATGATCATATCATCAACATATAGAAGAAGAAGAGTCCGACCACGAGACGAAGTGTGGACAAAAAGGGCAAGATCATGATCACTAGCTGAGAAGCCAGCAGCAGTGACCATAGAGGAGAAGCGCACAGACCAAGCACGAGGGGCTTGTTTAAGACCATAGAGAGAGCGACGAAGACGACAAACCATGCCCTTAGGAATAGAATACCCAGGTGGCGGATGCATGTAGACCTCCTCACGCAACTCGCCATTAAGAAAGACATTCTTGACATCAAGCTGAGAAACAGACCAATGACGAAAAGACACCACTGAAAGAAGAGTGCAGACAGTGGTCATGTGGGCCACAAGAGCAAAAGTCTTATCGTAGTCACGACCATGCTCCTGCTGGAAGCCACGAGCAACAAGACGCGTCTTATAGCGCTCAAGAGAGCCATCAGAGCGAATCTTAATCTTATAGACCCACTTACACGTGATGGGACGAGAGTGAGATGGAAAAGGAACAAGATCCTAAGTACTAGTACGCTCGAGGGCAGCAATCTCCTCAGCCATGGCATGCTGCCACTCAGGGTGAGTAACAACATCCCGGTAGGAGACAGGCTCATGGGTAGCTGCACCAGCAAAACCACAACGGGCAGGAGGCCGAATCGACTGACGATCACGGTGACCGTAGCGAGGAGATGATGACCCATTAGGAGAAGATGTAGCATTAGGAGAAGATGAAACATCAGGGGAAGATGACTCATCTGAAAGATCCTCAATACGAGGTCGACGAGTGTAGAAGAGAGTGGGAGGAGCCGTAGGAGACGAAGCAGGCGGCGACAACAGCGGAGAGGCCTCAGGATGTATATGTGGAGACTCAGTGGGACGGGTGGACGAGGGAAATACAGAGATTGGTGTATCTGGAAAAGTCAAGAAAGATAGGGACTCCACAGAGGAAACCGAAGGAGAGGCAGGACGTGGGTAGAAGGGATGAGACTCATCGAAAGTCACATCCCGAGAAATCTGCATCCGTCGACCAACAGGTCCCAGCACCGATAGCCCTTGTGCTCAGCATTGTATCCCAGAAAAACACACTCAACAGATTGAGTAGTCAGTTTGGTGCGTCCTCGAGGTGCGAGGAGAACGTATCAAACGCAGCCAAATAGACGAATGGCAGAGTAGTCTGGAGGAAGGCCACAGAGACGCTCAACAGGGATCTCACCCTGAAGAGCAGAAGAGGGCTGAATGTTGATGAGATAAGTGGTAGTGGAAACAGCCTCAACCCAAAAGTGAGGTGGAATAGGGCGACAATCATCAGTGTACGAGCCGTCTCAAGGATGTGACGATACTTGCGTTCAGCGACACCATTCTGAGCATGAGCACCAGGACAAGAGAACTGAGCGAGAGTGCCCTGCTTAGCAAGGAAGCTGCGCAGGTAACGAGAGAGGTACTCACCAGCAGAGTCAGCACGAAAGACACGAATAGGAGTGGAGAACTGTGTGCGAACCATAGCGGCAAATTGTTTATAGATAGACAAGGCCTCACTACGAGAAGACATAAAGTATATCCAAGTGTGGCGAGAGACATTATTTATAAAAATGATATAATATCGATGGCCCCCTTTCGAAAGGAAGGGAGCCGGATCCCAAACATCTGAATGAACAAGATCAAATGGACGCTGAGACACTGACTCACTATGAGAATAGGGAAGCTGAATCTGTTCCACTAACTTACAGCCCTGACAATCTAAAGACACGTTTCCTGAGACAGGCCCTAGGAGAACACGACGAACTAAAGACGACATACGAGATCCACACATATGACCAAGACGGTGATGCCACTGCTGGAAAGAGCTGGTAGACAGAGTGACAGAAGCGGAGAGACTGGCAGCGACGGTGGCAGCGGAAGGAAGGTAAAGCCAGAAAGTTCCCAGAGACGCCGTGAGTCAAGGCGCCGAGGGCCAGAACCAACCAGAGCCCCCCATGTGGCGATCCTGAACACAACAAGAGTCAGAGTCAAGGATGACCCGACAACCAAGGTCAGTAATCTGCACAGCATAAAGAAGCTGCATTGTTAGGCGGGGAACATGAGCAACAGAAAGAACATGAAACGATGAGTTGCTAAGAGGTCCTCGACTAGAGACAGAAAGAGAGGTACCATCAGCAGTAAGAACACTGACAGGAGAATCAAGAGGTGTAATGAAAGATAGAGTAGAAGAATCAGAAGTCATGTGAAAAGATGCTCCGGAATTAAGAATCCACGGGAGGTACCTGACTGTGTAGGAGGTGGTTTCTCATTGCAGAAGAGTCGAGAGCGTAACTCATCGAGGAGAACCTAAAGCAAGACAGCAAAGGCCGAAGTCTTGCTATCTCCTGCTCAGTGAGAGAAACTGTTGAAGAAGTCGATGCAGACGTCGATGTAGAAGCACCGGTGCAAGTGCTAGGAGAAGAACGGCGTGAAAGATGCTACTGCTTCTTATAGCACTGGGACTCAATGTGGCTGACCTTGTCGCAGTAGGAGCAGCGAGGACGACCACCGCCAGATGGAGGGCGGCCACCACCACCTATGGCGGCCGCTGGAGGATGAAGTGTACTGAAGCGTGGAGCAGTCAGTGTAGCAGATGGACAAGCGGGGAGCACGGAAGGGAGTGGCATCAGACCAGCACCACTCAGGCGAGTCTCCTCTGCACGTATCTCGGTAAGAGCCTCTAGAAGAGTGACACGAGGGTCGCGTGCAAGAAGCTAGGCACGTCTCTACTCGAGCTCAGGACGAAGGCGAGTAAGGAACTCGTAGACACGGTGAAACTCGTGTCAACACATACACCAGCAAGACGAACAGAGCGACACCAAGAAGGTAAAGAGAGTCCACTGATGCCGCATGCAGAACTCTGAGCGTAGAAGGCGTCAACAGTAGCATCACCCTGCTGAAGAGAGTGCTCCTGGCGAGCCATGGACAGGTAGAGGGCATCTCCATAGGGTTCGTAGTGCCGACGAAGGTGAGTCCACATCTAGACAGCCGAAGGGAGTCCCACAACCTCAGAAGAGAACTGAGGCTGAACACTAGCGATGAAGACAGCAGCAGCCCGAGCGTCGTCGTCGCACCACTAAGTGTAGGTGGTCAATCGATCCATGTAGGAATCCAGAGCCTGTTGGTAGGCAGAGGCAGCCTTCTCATCAGCAAGGCCAGCAGCCTTGTCGGCTGTCGGGGGTAGCACAACAGACGTAGACTCCGTCGGAGGAGTAGGGCAAGGCGGGCAGGTGACATCGCCAGAGTGGACGCCTAGAGACGAAGACCACACATGTGGATGCGCATGTGAGACACGAAGTCAGTGTAATTAACACCATCGAAGATCACCGGGCAGCGAGGGAGGGAAACGGTGCCCATTGGTAGGCGGCGCTGGACGGCGCGGCGACCAATGCAACGAAGTCTAACAGGCGGCGCTGGATGGCGCGGCAGTTAGAACGTTGTTTTTTTACTTTACTTTAAAACTGAACCAGCCGGCTCTTTAAACTGGGCCGACGTCTTCGGTCGGCCCAAAACGCAAAGCGCGAGCGACGGGAGAGGAACTAGGGTTTCCCCCTGTGTCCGCGGTGGTGGCTACGATGTCGGAGGAAACGGCGGCGGCGGGGGAACTGGCGGCGGCCGTGGACTGAAACCGGTGATGGTCGATCGGCGAATCGGTTGGGCGACCTCGAGCGGCGACAGCAACAACCGAGCGGCGGCGTTTGGGACGGAGCGGCGGCGTCTGGGACGGAGCGGTGGCGGCCCTCAGCGGGCCCGAGCGGAGCGGAGGCGAGGCGTCGGGCTGGTGGTGGATCTCCCGACGACGAAGGCAATCTGCGGCGGGGCGACCTCGGCCGCGACAAAGAACAACCGGAGCGGCGACGTCCCTCGGCAGTGACCCTCGGCAGTGGCGAGGTAGGAGGCCAGGCGGGAGCCGTCGGTGGCGACGGCGGTTGTAGCGTCGGGTGCGCTGCGAGCAGCAGCGACGGGAGAGGGAAGCCGGCGGCAGCTGCAAGAGGAGGGAAGCCGGCGGTGGCGGCTAGGGCAGGGGAGGACGAGTTGTGCGTCCGGGGGGAGAGGTAACTCTAATGGGCTCTGATACCATGTTAGGAATAATAACTTGTATTCTCAGGGGGCCAAAGGGCCAGTATATATAGACAAGTACAGAGGGTGAATATGCAAATAACCCCTCATAACAATGGAAAATAACACAACTATACATATATCTCTAACAGCTAGTACGGGAGAGATATAAACGACTATTAATGTTGAGAAACCATACATACTGACCAGATCATAATGCTTATGTGCAAATACCCTTTAATTCTTTGGATCAAGAGGTTCTGACTATTTACAAAAGGAAGGATCTTACTTTGTCCATTAAATATCTCAGGTTTCTTCAGGCAATCGCTGCCTCAATATTATAACTAGCAACAATGAACTGACACAAAGAAAGACTACTGAAGATGAGGAGGACGATTGTATCATAATTTCTGTAAAGGAGGTATCAACCAGGCCGCAAAGTGGAAAATCACAAAATCCAAAGTATGCTCAGTTAGAACAGCAAAAGCGCCAGCATTTGCACAATGCCACCGCTACTTCAACAATTTCTCCAATACTTTCATGTCACAGTGATCATCATGTTACTGGACCGCCACCTCAGTTCTGGGGCCAGATGGAAACAAATAAATTATTGTCGGACTCATGCAAGACTGCTACAAGGGATCCATTGATACAATCATGCAGTTCTCAATTCATGCCTAACGTTCAGCGCATTGACTGGACTTCTAGCCAGGTATTGCCATCTTCTAGCAATTACATGACTGAAGGACCAGAAATAATGAAGCACGACCCCAGTAACCAGAGTGCAGCAGACCACTTCCAGGGAAGCAGTTCCCCATCAGCATTATTAACCATGGAGGCAAGAAACATGTTTGATCCAAGAATATCAAGACCTTTGGCAGGTTGGTATGGAAAAGAACTAATGCCAGCAACTCATCTACATGGACCAGTAGACTCATGGAAGCATGCAGGCTTCCCACATTGTGAAGCGCCTAATAGGAACCTGACAGAGCTTCCTCAAAATCCTAAATTGCACTATTCGCATAATCAGTACAGTGGAGCAACTTATACATCATACAGAGCCAGGAGTAACATCAATGAAAATTTTCCTCAAACAATGGAATTTTTTCCACGGTATCAGCATCCACAGAATTTCAGCAAACCTTTCCGCCCTGTTCCAAGAATCGGTGTGCTTAGTCCCATGTTGCAGGAAGAAGTCACAAGATGTTCAGAGAACTGTGGAACACAATCTGGCTACCGACTAGGCATGCCTGAGGCCCCAACAACTTTTCAAATGGAAAACCTGGCATCCTTGAACTCACAAAAATTTCCTATGAACTACAATGCCCAGCATTTGGGTTCTGTCACCTCTATTGCAATTCCAGAATTTCTACCAGAGGGACAGTTCAGTACAATGTTCGACCAAAAGCAAAAGCAAAATGGTTGCTCCATCGGATAAGTTTGCAACACAGGTTATCTGTGTAACTAACAGAAATCGAACTGATTTTACCGCAATTAGTGATGACAACGAGTATATGATCAGTTATTGAAGCAGACAGCGAGGAACAAACTTTTGAAAAACATTTACTGGGTTAGCTTGTACTCTGATGTTTGCGAACAACCAACATTGACTGTGGAAGGAAAATTTTCCTGGTTATGTTGCAAAGGTAATGAATTCCTTTCTGGCACTATACCATTTGCTACAGGAAGTCACTTCCGGACTTGAGTTCTGAAGAGCACTTTGGTGCAAGTGAACAGTTCTGTGGATGGTGCACTGCATGGAAGGAGTTCAAAATTACCTGATGCAGGTGCTGAACAATGCAAGAAGTGGGTCAAATACATGGCTAACAAACAAGGCTGTTGTCTAGTTGCCATGTGCTGTAGTTTGTAGACCTCCGTATTGCTGTTTTTTAATTCTTGAAGAATTCGCCTTTTTCATGCCATTTGTTCCTTTGTGGAAGTACTGCATGCACCCTTTTCTTTGGTCTTGTTGATCGTTATTGTCGCTTCTTTGTAGTTTGTGAACAATAATAGCAGATCAAATTTCCTAAATAAAAAGAGAGAGACTTTGCCGATCTTCTGAATCTGCCTACGAAAAGCACGGCTCAGCAATTCAGCATACATAAATCATCATGTTACTAACGTCCCTCCATTTTGAGCAGAAATTATTTTTTCCTTCTTGATTTAAATTAATATAAGCCAGTGCTTTCATTTGCATGTTGTTGTCCTGGTCGCTGTGGAAACACTGCCGTAATTTACTTCCTGGTTGTTATATATCTTGGAAACTGGATGCTTGAGACGACTTATGAATGCATCACTTCTTATGAATCGGGTGCACCGGTGCAGTTGCTACAGCGACTACAACTTTGGCAGTAGGCCTGATCCACAGCGTCCAAAAGGAACCCAATGGCCAGATTAAGGCAGGTACACCTTGGCAGAACGACGAGGTCGTCTTCCCACAGTTGGTGCCTAGGCTCGATTCAGGCCATAAGCATTGTGCACCCACAAATGGTCCGCCCCACGGCAGAAGCACAAGTGTAATGGGGGACGTTATCGATGGACCAAGCGCCGCGACGAGCTGCGACTGGCACTCGGCGAGACGTCAACCGACTGCTGCGTCGCGTGCCACCGTGAGCGCGTCGTCAGGCTCGAGGCATCCGCCACCGCCGCCTCCGCGCCTGGCCGCAAGTCCTCGTACGTAGGACATCGGATCTCTCTTTGCCAGGTCGCTCGCCGCCGGCGTCTCGTCCGATCCTGGCGCCGTCGCGCGTCTGACCACCGCAGATTTCGTAAGGTTTAACGGGGTTTCGTGTTTCATAAGGTTTAGCAGGGTTTTAGATTTCATGACGTTTCAAGTTTCATAAGGTTTCGTAGCGTTTCAGTTTCATAAGGTTTCACGTTTGATGTTTCTTAACATTTTAGGTTCGAGGTTTCATGACGTTTCGCGTTTGGTGAAAAAAGTTTCAACAAGGTTTTATGAGGTTTCAATATGTTTCGTCAGAAGTTCCATGCAAGCCTCAAGAAATTCTAAGAAAATTCAAAGAAGGTTTCAATAAATTCCAGAAAAGGTTTCATGGGTGTCAGCAAAGTTTCAACAAAAAAAATATCCAAAAATCAAACAAGTTTCAAACATGTTCAGAGGCACGTCTATCCCAGACTAACTGCTGCATTGTCGCCACCAGTCGGGAGCCGCGAGTCCATGACTCCGTCTCCGGCTACAAGCCGCTGCTGCTCATCCTGCCGCGTTGCTTCCGCCTTCAGTTATGAGCTGCAATGTCGCCTCTCCGTGAAGTAGCACCACCTCCCTCGGCCTCAACTGTGCTGCCGCCTACTCGTCCTTCGGTCACGAGCCACGACTGCTCCTTCGACCTCGTTGCCTTTGACTCCTGCAACGAGCCACCCCGCCACCTCGCAGCGAAGCTGCGCCGCTTCCTCCGATCGCGCCCCCACCGCTCCTCATTCGATCACGGGCCTAGTGTCTCTTCTGCTCCTCTGCCAGTTTGTGCACCGCCTTGACTCCTCCTTTGCTGACCGCCTTAGATTAGAGAGAGAGAGAGAGAGAGAGAGAGGAGAAGAGAAGGGATAAGATCATACTTGTCAATTCCATTCTAGAGACTATTCCGATTTAACTCTTTGAATGGATCACGTCGGTACCGACCAGTTTCAACATTCTAGAGTTTAATATAATAATAATATATATTCATAAATATATACATTTAATTATATAATGTTCAAATTTCATTTATAACCTTACTTCAAATACAAGACTAGGATTAAATATTAGACACATTAGACCTAATTACAATTATAGTTCCACCACTACAACCGTAAGCCCAACCCAGTAATTCCATCCTTGCAGCCCATATCCTCACTGAATCCTTTGCATAGAGTTTCTTAGGTTTGTTGAGTTCTAGAGATGGTGCCACATCTTTGATTTGAAGATGTTCTTTGCATTTTGATCGGTACCGAGATTCATTGTAAGCCCGATTCCGCCCGAAATCGACTGGAATTTGGGCCCAGTTTGGATAAGATGGCCTGATCAAGGGGAATGGAGTGAGAGGAAGCCGAAAAACGAAGGGATAAAGTGGAGGTAGGGCAAATCAGATGCATTGGATGGTTTAGATCGGATGGACAAGCTATAACGTTGGTTGGTTCAAAAATGCTATACCATTTTTTTTATAGTTGGTTGAAAAATGCTATACCATTTTTTAAAAGTATTTCTGATTTTCTAAACCCTGATTACTACCTGTGCATCCGTATTTACCACCTCATCATGTGTTACGTAGTCACGAACTCACGAACTGGTTTAGAGTAAAAGTAATATGTACAGCTGATCGATCGTAGCCTACGTCGAAATCCCGTGGACAACATCTAGGCGACCGCGGGCGTTGGCGATCACCCAGCCGTGTGACACGTGGATATCATGTCGGGACCTGGATTAACGATATAGGACCATATGTGTATACCAGTATTACTCCCTAGATTAGTAACTAGTGCATACAGTTACATCATTGAATATCAAGCATATATCTCATAAAAGCAAAGCTAATACATAGTATTAAGCAATACATAAGCAGACCATTGACTTACACACGGGCCGATCAGACCAAATACTTGAAGCACAACAGCGGAAACGAAAGCAAAAACGAATGGTTTTTTTAGGGTTCTATCCACCTGACAGTTTGATCCCACCCACGAATGGTTTTTTTAGTTGAGAATAACCAAGCAAATTCATGTGCATCACTCATGACTGTGGGCACAGTTATCCAGATAATTTTTATTATGCAATGGTTGTACAACTTTACACACAACGCATATTCCAACTTATGTTGTCACGCACGCTAACGTTGCTGTCGGACCCCGGGCATGGAATACCCAACCCCTCATTTGTGTACCATATTAGTCCCATGATTAGTGGCTAGTACACACATACACAATATTAGCATACACATCCGTACATACATATATACAACATAAAACAAATATGATACATAACTTAAGTGATTACTAAGTTTACATTAGAAGGGCCGAACAACCAAATAAAAGTTCAAGTATCAGAAGTAGCGAATTAAACAACAGAAACATAACATGTATATAAACCAAAAGGCCAACAGTATGCATATCCAAAACCCTCAAGCAACCAATAAGTAATAAGACTTAGAAAGACCCATCACCGAACCATCTGGTACCGGGTGCAAAGAACATGTCGTCCAACATAGGCACATCCTCCATCTCTGAACAACAATTTAAACAGGATTGAGCATATTCCGTACTGAGCAAGACTTGTAGTGTATCACAAAATTTATATATATGTATGGCTAACAAGGGATGAGGCTCTATGCTATAAGTTATTTTCAGTACTAAGTAAGTTTTATTTGCAATATCAATACATAGTACTATGCAATGGAAATTTAAAGAGCAATTAAATAGATAAAGAACAAGTAAGTACTTGAATGAATAGCAAATCGCAACCCTCCTTGGCTGCGGTCCATACCATAATTCCAGCCAGAGACATGACACTCTACTCAAAATCAACAGTAAAACTATTCCCTCATTTTCCAACATGAATCGTTTTTTGCAAAAACCAAAACTATACTTGCTGGACCGCACCAAGCACACTCATGACCGCAAGCACGGCTATTTAAATATATTGACACTCTGCAGAGGTATACACACTACTACAGAAAAGTTCATCACAGACGGTTCGTAATAGGTCATCACGCAGCGGTTTTGAACCGTGCAAATGTTATGTCTCGAGATAACGGCGGTTATCACGAGCGGTTGAAAACCGCTCATGATAACTCTTATCACGACAGTTCCATCCACGAACCGCTCAGCGATTCTTAGTATCACTGAGCGGTTCGTAGTTGGAACCGTGCGTGATACTACATAATCTGACGGTTCCGCATACCGAACCGTCGTGATTCTTAATATCACGAGCGGTTCGTAGTTGGAACCGTCGTGATAAGAAATATCACGAGCGGTTTCAACTACAAACCGTCAGTGGTTATTCGATATCGCTGAGCGGTTCGTTGTTAGAACCGCTGCAGTGATAAGTCCTTTAACCTAATTAAATTTTTCGTATTTTCACTAGCCTCGTGGAATTGCTAGCCATGCCCTCTGAAAACTAGCAAGTAGAAACATGTCACAGATAATTACTGACAACTCAAAGTGATCATTTAACTCAAAATCAATTACAAAAGAATGTTTCAAGTATATATTGTCGCTAGAGTTACAAATTGAATTACAACCACCAAAGTGAATTACAATATTGAATCAATTGTTTGAGGTCGTTCATCGGTGTCGACGGCGTGAAACTCTCCGTTGGTGTTAACTATATTCGCCTTAATGAAGCCACGAGCTCCTCGAATGTGCGTGACTGGTCCATCTCGAGTGCATTTAACTCTATGTTCAAGCCCTGTCGCTAGCAGGAGTAAAGTAGTAAGCATATATATTTAAATTTATAATTAGGACATAATTATTACGAGATTGACAAACACGGGATCGTTAGTCCTAGAAGCAATCAATAGTGCATATGATGGCATACATAGAATGCGATAGGTGATCTCGTTTTTCTTTGGCGGCCTTTGCAAAAATAGAATTACATATATATGTACAATCGATTCGAGACGCAATATTACGGAGTATGATATATGATTATTGTGTTGTAGCGCGTCGGAAATCGCATCCTGTGAGTCAGTGTGGCGGTCGTTCCCTTGTATAAACCTCCCTCGGCAACATAGCCGATGAACGCCCTACATGATTCAAAAAAGTTATCATTGTCCATTTAAAACGAAGACTACAATAGAGTTATGTGCGGAGGAAGACTACATACCTGTCGAGTATTTCTTTAAGAATGGTGAAGTCGTGATTTTTGTTGAGTAGAGAATCAAGGTACAATACCATGTTCCTCTTTGGCACAAGAATCAGAAGAATCCAGTGGAACCTACTCGTGTATGTCGCTATAGTCATAAACCTATGTTGAAACATAATTTGTATAGCAAATATTGAAGTACTTACTTCTGGTTGTAGGGTACCATTATGTACTCCCTGTCGTTCTGAGCAAGCAATCCCATTTTTATGTAATTCTCGACGTAGGATGCGTCTTGGTTGATTGTTTGCTCAGAGACCACGTGTGGTCGAGGAAACCCACCGTTCTTTGATTCGACGGGCACATTTCATAATGTATCTGTACATAGCGATGAGTTATGATATTTATCGGTATCACGTGAGTGTAGAAATTGATTGCACACACTTACGATGTCCAAAGATCGTAGAAGTGAGGCGCCGAGGCGCTTAGGTTGTATAAGTCAAATAAGTCTTCGAAGCCCACGATGAAGTGGCCAGGCTCGTGGAGAAAATGCTCCCTCCCGTATCTGACGGTGATTCCAGTATGACCCCCCTTCGCTCCAGTCTTGCGCAAGTACCAATCATGCAAAGCTTGACAAGCTACTCTGAGCTCTTTATTTCGTGCGAGACCAACGGACTTCGAGGAGTATTTCACGGGTTTGGGAGGTGCCTTAATGTTCTTCGATTTGATTTCTCCTTAACGAGGTGGTGAGGGCGTCTTCCGTGTGACGCCTCAGGGACCGATATGGTGACACGCTTTTCTTGTCCCTTTGTCGTCTTCTCGACGGGAAGCGATGTGGCGGCCTTCTGAAGCTTTGGTTGAGGCGGACTCATCGACGAGGGTCCTATTGGAGAGGCAGGGTCCTCTCGATATCGCGTCACTGAAGGGTCCAGTGCGATGTCCTTCTTGGGCCACTGGATAAAAGTGTGCGTGGCATCCCTAGTGTTCGATTTCTTCGTTCGGGAATCTCCGGTAGGATGGCCATGAAATTGTCATGGACCATGTCCACCTGCACCCTGGCGTAACCCTGCGCCAGCTGGGCACCGTGCTGCACTGCCCCTTCCTGGTATGGATACACCATACCCCGCCCAGCCTCAATAGGAATCGACCCTACTATCCTCACTTGGAGCTTGCAGGGCGTCGGCTCCTACAAAAGCGTACACAATTAGCTAAGGCGTCCTATAGGTCTATCTTTGGAGCACTCCAGAGATGTACATTACCTCGATGCCGTCGATCGGTAATTGCGTCGTCATGTCGAGTAATTATGTGTGGGCGCGACGCTACTCCGATGTCGAGCAGGACTTGCACCCAAATTAACAGGGGCGGCTTGCGCCTGCATGAGTTGATTTACTTGGTTCTGCAAGTTTGTTATTTGTTCTTAAAATTGTGAAATAATCACATGTTCCAACCGAGCGTCGTGCTGGTCCTTGGATCTCTTCCTACTCCTATACGTGTCGGAGTTGTGTGGGAATCCATCCCTCCAAGGTACGTAAACCCCAACTCCTCGCGTGCGACCCGGGTGCTCCTTGTTTCCCAGGGCTGTAGACAGTACATCCTTCTCCCTGTCTACTTCGAAGGAACCTTGGGAACATGCGGAAGTCAATTCTTCCTGCAAGAGAACATCATGTTATTGTAGACACCATGAAGTTATGAACTTATTAACAATTAAGTGGTTCGGAAATTTACCAGACGTTGAGACACTGCCTCGTCTGCCGGGTTTGTCAGAGAGATGTTGCCCGAAGACGTGGCTGATGCCCTCGCTCTTAACCAGGATCGAGCGCGCTCGTCCGAGATCATAGCAAACGGTCGTGCAAAGAGCCTCGTCCTCCGCCGCCATTGCGTGGCTTTACCGCGTACCAGTGCAGTCAGTGGGGTGAGTGTTTTGTGCCTGGATAGCTCTGTGCGCCGCACTTTGCTCCTGAAATTCAGCCGTCGTCTTCATCTGCACGAAGGCGTCCCATGTATCCCGCGACAAAAATTGATACGTCGTGAAGGGCGTCCGACCCGTGTTCACGTACTGCGTGACAAGCAGGCTCTTGAAGGTCCTCCACGCGTGGGACATCGCCAGCAGCGCGTGCCATCGCACACGTGCCTGGTCTGCTTCAGGGAAAGTGAACGAGGCAGAAAGTTCAGTCCACAACTGGTCTCTCTGTACATCCGTTAGAGACTTTGAAAGATCTAGACCCGCCATTATGAGTTAATGGATTGTTTTGGTGATTAATGACAAATCCAAATATGAGACTAACTCTTTTATCAAGTATTATCTTTGTGTAGTCTCACTTGGATATAAAGGTGAAATACAACGAGGTATGCAATCGACATCTCAATCTTATATATTGTTGCATTTCTCGGATCCAAAATATAGAATTGAACTCAATCTTAAGTTAAACTTGAATATGTGCATATGACTTTATTACACATTTGTGTATGCACACATTTAGGGGGAGTTTTATCCTATACTTTGTGGTTTCATTAGTATTGATCCATATTCCATTTTCCACATATACTAAGGATCTTTACGTTGAAACAAAACCTTTGAGTATACAAAACTTGTATAGTTCGTATATACTCATGTTATGAGTATATAGAACTTGTGTAGTTCTTGTATACTCATGTTAGAGTATATATAACTTGTGTAGTTTATATACTCAATTGTTCTCTCATTTATCATCATTAAATTTATGAGAATTTAAGTGGTTATCATCAATTACCAAAGAGGGAAAGATTGAGGTATCTTGTCCCACCATTATGAGTTAATGGTATGGTGTGGTAATTAGTGATGATCACATTGTGGAACTAACATTTTCTATGAGTTGGATATATAGGTTATGTTCCAGGATGATGAAGACTTGGGATGATCATGAGTTGATCATCAAGTCAAGAGCTTGGTGTAAATGATGCATCATGAGTTGATGCTTATCAAGAAGAGATGATCATGAGTTGATCATCAAGACAAGAGAAGACCCATCATGTGTTGATGGAGGTCAAGTGAAGGATTGCATCATGTGTTGATGCATGTGAAGACTCGGGATGGAGAAATCATCATGTGTTGATGATGTTCAAGACAAGATCCCGAAGTGAAGAAATCATCATGAGTTGATGATTGTCAAAGTCAAGGACCCGGACTTGAAGTGTTGATGTGCGTCATCAATCTTCAAGAAGATGCTAGGCAAAGGTATGACTAGCTAGGGCTAAGGATGTGTTCCTAGTCTTTTACCGGTCTCGGTGTTTGGTTGATAGACCGGATTGCTAGTATAGGTTTGCCGTACTATTAAGAGGGATCTTGACTAGTAGTTTGAGTTAGTCATGTGTTGATAGCTCATTATATTTGCTCTAGCTCATCTATGCATGGAGCTATTATTTGCGAATGTGTTTTGCAAATAGCCGATGCTCATGCATTCAACCCTTGTAGCATGTGACTTAAGTTTGCAAATGCGTTTTGCAAATGGTGTAAGTCCATGTACCTTTTCCTTGTGGTATGATTCCAAAAGTTGGCAAATGTGTTTTGCAACTTGTTGGGAATCTTGTTTGTGACTCTTGTTGGCATGGCTTGTCAATTAGCAAATGTGTTTTGCAATTAAAGTTGTTGAAAAGCCATTTCGATTTACATCGGAAAATCGGAAGTTCCGCGTTTAACGGCGGAAGTTCCGCACTCCGGACTGTCCGATTTTCCGCGGCTTGATTTTTCCAGAGAGCGGCCGGTTTAGGGACTTAGCCGATTTTCCAAGTGCGGAAGTTCCGGAGTGTAACTAGCGGAACTTCCGATTAATCGATTGTTCAAAACCGCGGTTGGTTTTTCGAGAAGCACCATTTTGGGGACTTAGCCAAAATTCAATGTGCGGTAGTTCCGCTATGTGTTGAGCGGAACTTCCGAAGAATCGAACTTCCGATATGTAGTTGGCGGTAGTTCCGCACTAAAAATCAAACGGCTAGTTTCTCGTCTGACATAGCCGTTGCGGTGCCTTTTCTCTCTCCTGCGGTAGTTCCGGCCTTTGCACGGCGGAACTTCCGATTGCCCTGATTTTTCAGGGGTTTGTCTCCCAACGGCTAGTTTTTGTGTGTGGGCTATATATAGCCACCTTGGCCGGTTGGGAGAGGTTGCTGGTGCTATTGTTAAGTGATACACTCTTTCTTTGAGCTAAGAGCAAGCCTCTATTCTCTTTTGTGCATGTGTTGCACTTGGTGAGATTAGAGAGTAAACCCTAAGTGCATGTGTTGCCTTAGGTAGTGGATTGTGTATCCACGTGGCGTTGACACTTGATTAGTTCAAGTGAAAGTTCGGATTTGTTACTCTTGGTGTTTGCCGACACCTAGGCGGCGTGGAGGCGTCGTGCTCGGTGACCTTCTCAAGAAGCTTGTGAGAAGGCCCGACGGTTGTGAGTGGTTTGGTGCTCGCCATCTCGGAGTGGAGGAAGAGCAACCATAGTTGAGCGAGGTGTTGGTTCGGTTTGGAACCGGTCCTAGTGTTGGACTTACCTCGGAGGTGTGTGCTCATTTGAGGAGCCGGTCCAACGCGTGTTGGGCTTACCTCAACGTGGATTAGGGGAGACCGGCAAGTCTCCGAACACCATGGTAAAACATAAGCGTGTCATCTTGTTTTTACTTGTGCTTTACTTTGAGCTATTTACATTCTTGCTTTAATTGCTTATATATCTTGTATGATTGCTCATATTGTATTGTGTTCATATTGTCGGTGCACTTAGTTGAGCCTAGTTGTTTTAGGTTTTAATTGTGCAAAACCAATTCGATATTAGCTTCCGCATTTATATATTGGTTTAGCGCGATAGATTTTTAAAACCGCCTATTCACCCCCCTCTAGTCGGCCACCTCGATCTTACAAGTGGTATCAGAGCTTGGTCTCTCATTTATTAGACTTAACCGTCTAGAGAGTAAAGGATGGCGACTAGAGATTTAGTGCACCTAGGTGAAGCACCTATATTTGATGGCACAAATTATGCTCAATGGAAAATCCATGTCTTGTTATTTTAGGGCCATGAGTCCAAAATATGGCGGATTGTAGATGTAGGCTTTTCTCCTCCATTGGATCATTTTGCTCCAACCATTGAGGAAGAGAAATGCTTACATCTCGACGCTCAAGCTACTAACGCCTTATTTAGTGCTTTGGCGTAGATATATTTGACAAGGTATGCAATCTCAAGAACGCTCATGAGATGTGGACATATATTCAAGATCAATATGAATTGTCCACTTCAACTAGTGATGATTGCACACAAGAATGGATGTCGGAAGAAGAATGCTCAACTTCAAGCTCAGACAACGAAAATGAGGACTCCCAACTCCCTCCACATCAACTCAATGCTTCATGGCTAAAGGTAATAATGAGGTAAACAACAACGATGAGCCTTCATATGATGAGTTGATGGATATGCTAGAAGAGCTCAATGAATATTTAGGAAAGGAGAAATTAAAATTCAAAGTTTTGAAGAAAGAGCATGTCTCTCTTCAAAATGATTATGATGTTCTAAAAGATGAACATGAAGCTCTCCTCCTAAATAATTTAAATAGCTCTAAGGTGGATATAGGCATTGAATGTAATTTATTAGATGATTTGCCATGTATAGCTTCTACCTCATGCATTTCATCTAAGGTTAGTGTATCCACCTCATGTGAGGATTTAATTGATATGCCTTGTTGCTCAAAAGTAGATGCTCCTATTTCCTCGATATCTTGCAATACTAACATTGTAGAGGAAAACAAAGAGCTCAAGGTCCAAGTCAACAAATTGAAGAATGACTTGGAAAGAGGCCTAAAAGGAAGGCCACTCTTGACGATATATTGAGCAAGCAAAGACGCTTGCAAGATAAGAGTGGAATTGGCTTCACTCCTAAGAAGAAGGAGACAAGCAAGACTAGGCACAATGCAAGACACACGAAGAATGTCAAGTGCCATGGATGCAATGGAAAGGGCCACTTCGCCTCCGTGTGCCCAAACAAAGTGAATGACAAGAAATTGTCATCAAAGAAGAGGCAAACCGGCAAGGAGCAAGTAAAGAAGGTAAAAGATGAATACAAACTTCGAACTTGCTACAATTGCCGGGAAAAGGGACATATGAGTAAGGATTGTCCCAAAGGTATCACTCCTAAGCCCATTATTTATAATGATCAATATTTGCTTAGGAAGGATATTTATGGCAATGTGTTTGCTAGAATAGTTAGTACACATAAAACTAATGCTAGGGCCATTTGGGTGCCCAAATCTATTGTGACTAACATTCGTGGACCCAACCAAGTTTTGGGTACCAAAGTGCTTAAATGATGAATAGGTACTTGGAAAGGCATTGGATGTTTGGCTCATATGAAGAGGTGGATGGATCACCATATGCGAAATTGGAGCCAAGCCTAAGGATAATCATGTCGTATCATAAGCCAATGCCATTTCGGTTACAAGTACTTACATTGAAGTATCTAGCCCCTTATGCCTTGTGTAGGTTGCATTTCATGAAAATTATTTTAAAAGGGGTGTTCTTGCTCTATGTTCATAATGTTCATTTTTAATCTCTTGAGCAAGATGGTAGTGGCACATTAAGGGGGAGTGCTAAATCATAGTCATGTATTTCACATCCCTAAGTGTGCCCAAATAAATTAAGTGCTAGTATTGTTTTTCAAAAATAAGCCTTTTAGCCAAAAGTCAAAAATTTCATAATTATTAGTATTTCTTTGAAAAACTAGTTGCAAAAGGTATACAAATGCTTTTCAAAGATTTACCAAAGGTTTTGGCTTTAGAAAAACCTATTTTAAGTGAAAATGAGTTTATGTCCAAAATCTTACATTATGGTATCTTGTTTTTGACATAAACTAGATTTTTGTGTAAAATCTATTCTAAAAGAAATTTGAAAATCTTGACAAAAGAAAAATCCTAGAGTTGGTTATTCTAAACATTTTTGGTATTCAAAAGATTTCCAAAAGACCAACCTAGAAAAGGCTATTTGATTTTGAAATTCGTCCAAAATCCTACTTTGACCTAAATGGTCACTTTCTAGCACTTAAGTGAGTTTTTCCATATGAACCAAAATTTTTCATATGAAAGGGTTCAAAATGGTATTTATGACTCATACACAAAATTGGATTCTTTAAAATCAACAAAATGTTTTCTTTGAGTTGTTTTGATTAATTTCATGAAAATGAGGCTTCATTTGCAAAATCAAAACTGAATTCATAAAAATTATTTTCTTGGATAGACATTAGTCTCTTTAATGTACAATGATCCTGAATGATACTTATTTGAGTGCAAAACTAGGGATCATTTGCATAAAAATCAAATTCCAAGATCTTTCCTGAAGTGTCAGGATAATCGGAACTTCCGGCATTTTAGGCGCGGAACTTCCGTTTGTCGGAACTTCCGCCGTTGAATTGCGGAGCTTCGTTTCAGCTCTCTTCCGAAGCGTCAGGAAAATCGGAGCTTCCGGCACTCCAGGAGCGGAACTACCGATGTCCGGAACTTCCGCTTTTGAAATGCGGAACTTCCGCTTTCCGGTAGCTGAGAAGCATTTATTGCCTGCGGTTGGTCCGCTCTCTTAACTCTCTCCAGCCGCCTCCTTGCTTGACCCGAGTTCCCTCTTTCTTCTCCTCATTTCATCTCCACCGAAAGACTTTGATTTTTCTTCTTGATTCTCTTCAATCCAACCAATCAATCGCTTCCCAAGGGTTCAATCACTCATTCTCTCAAGGTATTTCCAATTCCTTTCTTGGATTTGCACCCTTATGAACCCTAGGTCAAAATTTTGGGAAAAATCAAATGTTGTTGAAATCTGTGGTTGATTCTTGGGAAAATAGGTTTATTCAGTATTGTATGATGTATATGCATCGAATCCATGGACTCAATCCATCCAAATACTGAAAAATCCAAAATTCCTATTAACCTAGAATCGGCTCAGGATAATCGGAACTTCCGCCGTTGAAAACGCGGAACTTCCGCAAGCGGTAGTTCCGGAGTGCAACTTGCGGAGCTTCCGATTGTCCTGACAAAAACAGAAAATCCCATTTTCATTTGATTCAACCTTTGACACTTCATCCATTGTTGTTCTTGAAGATGCCGAGGATGAAGGTGTCAGTCTCGAAGCACTATTCAGATGCTGGCGCATCTTCTTCAAGAAATGAGGAAGAATCTGATAATTCAGGATCAGAAGAAAGTGAATCAGGAGAAGAATCTGAATATGAATCTGATGAAGAACTAGGAGAACCGGAAGAGATTGAAATTGATCTTAAGGGACTCACAGCAGATGATTACACGCTTCTTCGGACTAAAGATCAATACTCACTTCCTGGAAACAGTGATGACCCTCGATTTCATACAAAATTTCAAAGACAAGTCTATGATCTTTTCTATGGACCAAACAAACCATTTGCTGATCACAAGTATGTTAATTGGTCCTACCTCAACGGGCTTGACAAATATGAGGGCACCTACAGGCTCTTTCAGCGAGCTGGGATTCATAACTTTGTGGCGATAAAATGCAATTATAGTGATGAGATCATCCGACAGTTCTATGCCACAGTATGCATTCCTCCTGATTTTTCTCAGCTCACTTGGATGACAGGAACAGTGAGATATTCTTGCACCAAGCGTGCCTTTGAAAATGCACTGAATATCCAGTCAAGCGAATATGAGCAAATCTATGATGGAACAGTTCTCCCTCTTTCAGCTTGGACTGAATTTTATGACACTACACAGAGATTTATCCCTGGTAAGATAACAGGGCTTCTTCCTATTCCCAGCTTGGTAAATAGGATCATTAATCATACCATGTTACCTAAGAGTGGGAATTATGATGCCATTAGAGGACATGTCTGGAATATATTGGAATGCATCATGCATGGAAGAAAGTTTGATGTAGTAGATGTCATCATAAGGGAGATAGCAGGAACAAAGAATGATCGAGTCAAACGGATAAACTTTGCACCCTATATTATGGCTTTGATCGTTCGACAGACTGGATATAATGGAGCTTTACCTTCAGCACATAAAGCCTATAAACCAAGAGAAGGTCCTCAATTCTGCCAATCTTAGGCGTGCTCCAGTGAAGTACTGGCTGCACCTCCTGCTTCTTCTTCTTTGTTCCTCCACAAGGTCAAGCCACTATGGATCAGATTTATGCCACCTTGTTGGAGATAAGGGCATCCCAGGATACCTTCCAGGCAGCGACCACTTCTAGACTGGATGCATTTGAGGCAGCCACTTTTTCCAGACTGGATGCTTTCCAGGAGGCAACCACTTCCAGACTCGACGCCCACACTGCCAGTCTTGATGCGCTTTCAGCCAGATTCGCAGAGCAGTTTCCGCCACCTGTTCGTTTTGGACGGCGTCGCCTTCGCTCTCCTCCTGGTGGTCCTCCTGTTGATCCTCCTGCTGCTCCTCCAGTCGATGCTCCTCAAGACCCTCCTGCTGAGTAGTAGCCATTTGTTCTATTTAGGTCATTAGACCTTGTATGCACAAAAATTGTAATATCTTTTATGACTACTTGGTTGTATGACTCTCTTTTTGGCTACGCTATCTTTTGCTACTCTGTGTGAGAACGTGTTTTTTTTTTGTTATGTCATGATTTATGGTTGCATGAGATGTGGATGAGATGTGATTATGAATGAATATATTTGTGGTTGATTATATCCTCTTGTCTCCTGTCGTGGATGTCCCTTTTTACAAGAAAAATTCTGTCAAATTTTTCATGAAAATCTCTCTCAACATAGTTTGTGAAAATTGTTAAAATGAGAGATTATCTAAAATTCTTTTCAAAAAGGGGAGGTTAGTTGAATTTGTTTCAACTATCATTTCAAGTGGTTCTCAATGTTTTGATTTAAAATGGGAGAATGTTATGATCAATAGGTTTGTAACCTATCCTTGTTTCTCCTCTCATACCTTGAAAACAAAATTCCTCCTTGGTCATATAAGTTCAATTCATACTTTTTGTGACCAACCTCATTTTTTTTTTGCAAGTGGTATCGTTTTGCAAATACTCCTTTTGGCTAAGCTTTATCTTGTGCTTTTGGGTGATTTATGCCAAAAGGGGGAGAATGTTTTTATCAATATTCTTCATTTGGATGTTTGATTTGTTTAGACATGCCAAAAGAGGGAAAAGGAATGCATTAGCTGTGTAAGGGGGAGAAAGTTTTCATATGCATTTTGTTTAATGCTTTATATTTCACCTCATATGATGCATAGACATAGTTCATTAGTTTAAATTCTTATCTTATGTCTATGAATATCCAAATGTTGTTATTGATAATGGATTTATCATCAATCACCAAAAAGGGGGAGATTGAAAGATCTAGACCCGCCATTATGAGTTAATGGATTGTTTTGGTGATTAATGACAAATCCAAATATGAGACTAACTCTTTTATCAAGTATTATCTTTGTGTAGTCTCACTTGGATATAAAGGTGAAATACAACGAGGTATGCAATCGACATCTCAATCTTATATATTGTTGCATTTCTCGGATCCAAAATATAGAATTGAACTCAATCTTAAGTTAAACTTGAATATGTGCATATGACTTTATTACACATTTGTGTATGCACACATTTAGGGGGAGTTTTATCCTATACTTTGTGGTTTCATTAGTATTGATCCATATTCCATTTTCCACATATACTAAGGATCTTTACGTTGAAACAAAACCTTTGAGTATACAAAACTTGTATAGTTCGTATATACTCATGTTATGAGTATATAGAACTTGTGTAGTTCTTGTATACTCATGTTAGAGTATATATAACTTGTGTAGTTTATATACTCAATTGTTCTCTCATTTATCATCATTAAATTTATGAGAATTTAAGTGGTTATCATCAATTACCAAAGAGGGAAAGATTGAGGTATCTTGTCCCACCATTATGAGTTAATGGTATGGTGTGGTAATTAGTGATGATCACATTGTGGAACTAACATTTTCCATGAGTTGGATATATAGGTTATGTTCGAGGATGATGAAGACTTGGGATGATCATGAGTTGATCATCAAGTCAAGAGCTTGGTGTAAATGATGCATCATGAGTTGATGCTTATCAAGAAGAGATGATCATGAGTTGATCATCAAGACAAGAGAAGACCCATCATGTGTTGATGGAGGTCAAGTGAAGGATTGCATCATGTGTTGATGCATGTGAAGACTCGGGATGGAGAAATCATCATGTGTTGATGATGTTCAAGACAAGATCCCGAAGTGAAGAAATCATCATGAGTTGATGATTGTCAAAGTCAAGGACCCGGACTTGAAGTGTTGATGTGCGTCATCAATCTTCAAGAAGATGCTAGGCAAAGGTATGACTAGCTAGGGCTAAGGATGTGTTCCTAGTCTTTTACCGGTCTCGGTGTTTGGTTGATAGACCGGATTGCTAGTATAGGTTTGCCGTACTATTAAGAGGGATCTTGACTAGTAGTTTGAGTTAGTCATGTGTTGATAGCTCATTATATTTGCTCTAGCTCATCTATGCATGGAGCTATTATTTGCGAATGTGTTTTGCAAATAGCCGATGCTCATGCATTCAACCCTTGTAGCATGTGACTTAAGTTTGCAAATGCGTTTTGCAAATGGTGTAAGTCCATGTACCTTTTTCCTTGAGGTATGATTCCAAAAGTTGGCAAATGTGTTTTGCAACTTGTTGGGAATCTTGTTTGTGACTCTTGTTGGCATGGCTTGTCAATTAGCAAATGTGTTTTGCAATTAAAGTTGTTGAAAAAGCCATTTCTGATTTCTGTCAGGAAAATCGGAAGTTCCGGCGGTTTAACGGCGGAAGTTCCGCACCCCGGACTGTCCGATTTTCCGCGGCTTGATTTTTCCAGAGAGCGGCCGGTTTAGGGACTTAGCCGATTTTCCAAGTGCGGAAGTTCCGGAGTGTAACTAGCGGAACTTCCGATTAATCGGTTGCTCCGAAAACCGGCGGTTGGTTTTTTCCAGAGAAGCACCATTTTGGGGACTTAGCCAAAATTCAATGTGCGGTAGTTCCGCTATGTGTTGAGCGGAACTTCCGAAGAATCGGAACTTCCGATATGTAGTTGGCGGTAGTTCCGCACTAAAAATCAAACGGCTAGTTTCTCGTCTGACATAGCCGTTGCGGTGCCTTTTCTCTCTCCTGCGGTAGTTCCGGCCTTTGCACGGCGGAACTTCCGATTGCCCTGATTTTTCAGGGGTTTGTCTCCCAACGGCTAGTTTTTGTGTGTGGGCTATATATAGCCACCTTGGCCGGTTGGGAGAGGTTGCTGGTGCTATTGTTAAGTGATACACTCTTTCTTTGAGCTAAGAGCAAGCCTCTATTCTCTTTTGTGCATGTGTTGCACTTGGTGAGATTAGAGAGTAAACCCTAAGTGCATGTGTTGCCTTAGGTAGTGGATTGTGTATCCACGTGAGCGTTGACACTTGATTAGTTCAAGTGAAAGTTCGGATTTGTTACTCTTGGTGTTTGCCGACACCTAGACGGCGTGGAGGCGTCGTGCTCGGTGACCTTCTCAAGAAGCTTGTGAGAAGGCCCGACGGTTGTGAGTGGTTTGGTGCTCGCCATCTCCGGAGTGGAGGAAGAGCAACCATAGTTGAGCGAGGTGTTGGTTCGGTTTGGAACCGGTCCTAGTGTTGGACTTACCTCGGAGGTGTGTGCTCATTTGAGGAGCCGGTCCAACGCGGGTTGGGCTTACCTCAACGTGGATTAGGGGAGACCGGCAAGTCTCCGAACACCATGGTAAAACATAAGCGTGTCATCTTGTTTTTACTTGTGCTTTACTTTGAGCTATTTACATTCTTGCTTTAATTGCTTATATATCTTGTATGATTGCTCATATTGTATTGTGTTCATATTGTCGGTGCACTTAGTTGAGCCTAGTTGTTTTAGGTTTTAATTGTGCAAAACCAATTCGATATTAGCTTCCGCATTTATATATTGGTTTAGCGCGATAGATTTTTAAAACCGCCTATTCACCCCCCTCTAGTCGGCCACATCGATCTTACAGACTTCCAGGTTGGGGTGGTGATGGGGACCCGTTCCCTTGCAAGTACCCCGCAGACGGTCCGGAATCTCGCAGCTGCTTTCTTGGGACTCAGCGGGATCCCGACGTCACTGACCTCCGTGATCGTCATGCGGCCCGAGGGCAATTTGGATATTCCTCTGCCTTCTCGCCTGCGTACCACCTTGATCGGAGATCCAGACGCATTTGGCGACGTCGATGACGGCGGCGAAGACGGTGCCTCTGCCATCTCGCTTACTTGCTATCTATATAAGTTACGTACGCAATTATTACATAGTATATAAAATTGAGTTTGTACTTCAAATATTAAAATTAACTCGTTTTGATCCATAGACCGAGTACGGACTATCTGTAAGTGAGTCATGCGGTGTACTCCGTTAGATGATATTAAAGATAGTAGTCAATATTTGAATGTCCACAAAAGCATTCCAGATCTCAGGAACCATAGGACATTTGCGGGCAAGCAATGCAAAAAATTGTTTCATAAAAGGCATTAATCACAATAGCACCGAGTTCTACACACGCTCTTGGCATCCATGAAAAAAAATCTAGATACATGCAAATCCAAAATAGCATCAAATCCTAACAAATCGCAACCAAAATACGTTATAATATACTACACGTTTTCGTCTAATTAGCAAATCCAACGTGGATCTATACCATACAAGAGAACGTTGATGATAAATACAATGTTATGCCCAATATTAACAGAAGGAGATCAACCATAAGGAGCATAATGTACATATGATTGATTATGGAGTGTGCTCTCAGAGAGAGAGTTGCAAAGGAACTAGCCTTTGCCATCTCAACCCCATTGTCAATAATCTTCATAAATTGAACTAAACAACACAAATTCACAACTTGAGCTCTAAATAATGCTTAACTACTCTGTCTAAAGATAGCAAAGCCAATAGACCACTCAATAAAATTATGATTAACCAGGAGATCAAGTTTGATCACGAACAATACTCCAATTCTCCAACAGTTGATCACGAACAATACTCCAATTCTCCAATTCTTATAATAACAGAAAGAATTATACTTTTATTTAAAACAGATAATGTATGTGTTACACACAACCGTGGAACATGCAACCCACACGTAATAACATGTTAGAACAAACTGAACTATCTCCAGTGATTCTATATCCAATGCATCGTATTGAAAACTCGAAGCTACCAAAGAAATGTATACATAATGAACCCCCATTACATGCTATGGATGAGACTATGTAACACTTGAAAATGAACCACTACAACCACAAAGATGCAATCAAGAAAATACTACTACCAATGATTTTTTAAGTTTCACCAATGTCATCAGATTTCTAGAAATAGGTGTTACAACACAATCGGTTGGGGGCACATCAAATATTTTAAATGCTACAATCAACACCCATGATCAAGCCGACCAAACTACCAGCAACTTATTGGCACACCTCGCATCCCGCACTAGAGCTCAAGTATGAAATGATTATCAGTTCAATCTCAGTATTTGACCATTATCATCATTGAGCAAACCAGCAAAGCCCACCGTACAAAATGCAATGTCTTCAGATACCAGAAATAAAACAGATATTGAGAATCAACTAGCACTACAAATATGTATATAAAGTACCAGCCGAAGGCAAAGCAAAGGCACAATACTTGTAATACTCTGAAAATTTAATTAATATTGATAATATCACGTCGTAAGGGTCGGAGAGTAATTAATTAAATAGTAACACTAAATAATTAATTAAAAACGTCTGAAGGGCTTGTGCGTAATTAAATAAAAAGAATTTGTGAAAAATAGAATTTTCAGGATTTCTTTGAGCTATATAAATAGATTTAGGGTTTTTCTAGAAACCCTAGTTTTTTTAGTCTTTTTCTCCACCCCAGCCGCCTCCACATTTTCCATCCGCCGCCAGCTTCTTTTCGGTTCCCTGGAGATTTGCTTGAGCCGCCGCCAGCCAAAGATTCTCTGTGAATTGCTTGCGCTGATTACCGCCCTAACGCGTGCGTCTTGCCCACCGCTTCTTATTCTTTTGCCGTCTGCGCCGCTTTGCTTTTCCTCGCTGCCGGCCGCTTTTCTCTTTGCGTTCGTAGAGCCGCCTCTGCTACTGGATTTCTGCCGAGACCACGTGAAATTCGCTGCCTCTCTGCTTATTTGTCTTCTTGGAGTGGAGCAACTGTGCCGAGCGATCGCATTGCATTGTTGATGTTTTGCTGCGCGTGGAGTGCCGGCTGGTGCTGCTGCGCCGAGCTTTTCCCTGCTGAGCGCTGTGCGCGTGACCGCTGAGCCAGCGCTGCTCATCACTAAGGTAATTGAGTATTGTTGATTATGTATGGTTACGTGAATGTTTCAATAGTGGTAGAAGGAAAGATTAGACCAAAAGAAGCAGAGATCCGGATTCTGGTGGATAACGTTATGCAATTTCCGTTCCTCTGTTTTCTAGGGTAATAGAGATTATGATCTAGATTAATTAGTGAGGTTTTATAATTTTCTAATCGAAGAGACGAATAATAGATTTGTTTAGCCCGCTGTTTTGTTGTACAATTTATTCGGGCACCTTAAGAGCGAATTTTGGAAATACCATCTACTAGTTAATTGTAGATAATTTCGATATCTTTCGATAGCATATTTAATCACGTCAATCGGACGAGTATAATTAGAGTTATGTTTTCCGGAAGACCGCTGTTTTTAGGGTTGTCGTCTTTAGGCGCTGTTTTGGTAGACTGTAAACTAAAAATAGTAAATGGCTTAATTAGAGTTTTTGATCTACATGAAAGTTGTAGATAATTGTCCAATGGTTCTGTAGGATCTGAGAACACGCATTTTGGTTGAGTAAAACAAAAGTTATGAATTTAGTAAGGCTGCTGTTCCGAAGCGGACAGATCGGCTTTCTGGGCTAAATACGGAGGGTTAGATGATTTAATTAGAAGACGGTGTAATCTAAGAAAATGTGGAGAATCTTATGAAGAATCCAGAATGGGGTGGTTTGTGGTGATCGGACTTTCGAGTCAAAAGTTACGCTCTTTTTAGTACTAGGACAGCAATGGGTAGCTTTCTGATACCGGCGTAACGTGGTATATTTGAGGACGTGTAGGAGCGATGTATATTGATTGTTGTTCTTATGATGCTGTAGTTTGTATTGAGATGTGTGTATTTAATGTAGGAGAAGCGTCGTACTTGTTGCCGTCTGCTAGCCAAATTGTGCGTCGCAACTAGTAAAGGCAAGTGCATGGTAGACGCGATCAATGATCGATCATTGCTTTTCTTTATCTTCTATTACCATTATTGTTGTGCTTTTATTTGGTTTAATTGCAAACAATGAATTGGTATGTTTATATCTTTGTTGACAAGCATGATGAAAAGTTGGATATGATGTTTATGATGGAGTTTGCATGTTTGCATTCATAAGCATCTTTGCATATGAGAAGGTGATCATGATGATCACAACTCCACGGGAGTGGAGGAGGTCCCCGATCCTTTTGGAGGAACGGGCTTAAGAGTGAATGTTGTCGCGAGCATTCACTCACGCTATACCGGTATACGCGAAAAGAAGTGCATGTGGACATATAGATTAGAGTTGCATTGATATTTGAGATTAATGAATGAGAATGATAATAGAAGTGCATGTGATGATAATGAAGTTATTGAATGCTGTTGATTTATTATTGTTCGTTGTTTATGAATGTGTTTGCTGAGTCGTGGACTCACCCTTGCTCTATTGTTGTTTTTAGGTGATCTTCGAGGATGCCGTAGTTGAGAGCGAGTAGAGCACATGGACATCACATGATCATTCGCCATGATAATCATTCATTCAATATTGGTTTACACATGGACATGTTAGTTATTGAATAAAGTTTAGGACATCATTTGGACTAGACTATTTGCTTTATTAATTTGGATTCATTGGTTGATGCTGCTTTAGAATATTTACCTGGTTTTATTCCCCTTGCTTATTGATTATCGTTTGATCCATATTTATACATGCTAGTTTGTGATCCTTGGATATGATTATTGTTGATTTCTTGATGTAATTTTATAGTGTGTCAATGATTACTTGTTTTGGAAGGGTAGTTTAGTGGCATTCCAGGCTCAGTGTTGGGCTGGGTTGTTACAGTTGGTATCAGAGCGGGCTTTAGGTCCGTGGTGAATAGATTAACAACTTAGGCAAACTAAAATTGTTAAAATTTGTTTTAGTTTAGTAAATCAACTAAAATTTGCTAATGGTTAACTAACCTAAAATTTGACACACTAGTGCACAGTAGGTTAGAGAGAGGTACGAATATAGTTTTACGCTTCCGTTATGTTGTTTATTGATGCATGAGTTTATTTTGAGCTTTGAGCTCATTGTGTATTGTTGATTGTGGTTGATAGCTATGCCGAGGGGTAGAGGACGTGGTCGTGGTGGCCGCGGTCGTGGAGGTCGTGGCCGCGGGCGAGGTTCCGTGGAGCCACCTCCTGTGTGCAGCTTGAGTCGATGGCGAGGGGTTGCTTTGCTGACCCGCCTCGGTTGGGGTCCAGATGAGACGCCCTTTCTTTGAGAGAGTTGGTGGGAGAGATCCGTGCTCTTCGTCAACAACAGCGGCGATCCTCATTCTCGCGCATCTGTTGTTGCTCTGCCGCACATCCACCGGTTCTGAGGCGCGGATGTCACCGAGTGGATGGGGTTGAGGTTGGATCCGTTTGATGGGTCGGGCACACCGGTCCAGGCAGCGGACTGGTTGCGCTACATGGAGAGGCAGTTTGGGGCTTTAGAGATGTCTTCACCTCAGAGGGTCCGTTTTGTAGCCTTTCAGCTGAAAGGGCAAGCGGATATTTGGTGGGAGGGCGTGTTGTCTTCGAGGACCGCCACTCAAGGGCCAGTCACTTGGGAGGACTTTGTTGATCGCTTCAAGGGAAGTTCTACCCTACTCTTTTGTTGAGAAGATGGAGGTTGCCTTGACGACCTTTGCTCGGGGAAGAGGTCTATCACGAGTATGAGGCTGAGTTCAACAACTTGGTTCGCTTCGTCCCTTCAGTAGCGAACGATGATCTTCAGAAAGCCAAGAGGTTTCGTCGGGGTCTCAATTCTAAGTACCGACATGTGTTGGGAGCTACTCCACTCTGTGACTACAGCTCTGTTGTGGAGCAAGCTAGGGGCATGGAGTTGGAGATGCAGCTCACAAAGGGGCAGCAAGCCTCGGTGGATTCGGTAGCTTCTGGTGGTGACCAGAAGAGGAGCTCTAGTGAGGGAAGTGGGTCTGTTCAACGACTCGCTTTCAAGAAATTCAAGGAGGACCGCAGATCTTTGTGTCTAAGCGATGAGGTCGTTCCTTCTTCGACGACTCGTCCTTTTGCAGGTACTCGAGCTCTTCGTCCTGTCCCAGGGCAGGGCATGCTTTGCTTTAAGTGCGGTGATGGACACCGCTGCTGAGTGCACTTGGACGGGTGATTGCCGTCAGTGTGGCCGATCGGGTCACAAGGAGCGGGTGTGTCGCCAGAACCCCGCTAGCGTGATCAAGTGGGAGCTGTGCCATCTTCTTCTTCTTGATGGGTCTGCCGAGGATCTTTCCGGATGATGATCGCTCCTCCACGGTGCCATTTCCTTGACTTGGGCGCCTCAAGAGGGTACTATCGGCGTACCGCCGCCAAGATCGCTTCAGTTGCACGACCGGCTTTACCGCACCGCCACGCAGATTGTTGGGGCTCGCCGCCCGCCATCGTCTTCTTTCGCCATGGCGCCACAGAGGTACGCCATGCCCACAATGAGTCCGCGGTCGCCCCTGACGTGGTGACAGTACTTTGCTTGTGGATTCGTTTGATGCTTTAGTCCTTTTGATTCGGGGCTACCTTTTCGCTTGTCTCGTCGGCGTTTGCTAGGAGAGCGAACTTGAGTATGCAATGGATTTCTCGATCGGTGTTGGTTAGCTCTCCTGGGGGTATTATTGCTAGCTCTCTTGCTTGTCCCGGGTGTTCCATTATTATTGATGGAGAGAAGTTCACGGCGAATTTGATAGTTATTCAAATGGAGCCGTTCGACGTTATCTTGGGTATGGATTGGTTGCACTCTTATCGAGCCGTGATATCTTGTTTACAGAGAATGGTCTGCATGCGCACCTCGCCCAGGAGACTTTGACTTTTCAGGAGTGCGCCCGCGCTCTCTTTCGATGTTGGTTTGATCGTTCCGGGTCGTCGCGGATGGCGGGCTTCTTTAGCTCTTCTTTGAGAAACCGAGCGTGGCCGCAGATTGAGGAGATTCCAGTGGTTAGTGACTATCCCAGATGTGTTCCCAGCTGAGCTTCCGGGTTTGCCACCTGTGCGAGATGTGGAGTTTCGCATTGATCTTGTTCCGGGTACTCGTCCCATCTCGATGTCTCCATATCGATTAGCACGTCCGTTTCAGGACGAGTTGAAGAAGCAGTTGGATGATTTGTTGGCTAAAGGTTTGATCAGGCGTAGTGTATCGCCGTGGGGAGCTCCTGTTCTATTCACAGAGAAGAAGGATGGGAGTTGGCGCATGTGTATTGATTATCGTGCGCTTAATGCGGTCACAATCAAGAACAAATATCCATTGCCCCGCATTGAGGACTTGTTTGATCGGTTGAATGGAGCTCAAGTATTCTCCAAGATCGATCTCCAGTCAGGGTATAATCAAATCCGTGTGCGTGAGCAGGATGTAGAGAAGACTGCTTTCTCCACCAGGTATGGGCATTATGAGTATAAAGTTATGTCCTTTGGATTGACTAATGCACCTGCCATTTTTATGGAAACCATGAACAACATGTTACACGAGTATCTAGATGACTTCGTGGTGGTGTTCATTGATGATATTCTTATCTATTCCAAGACCAATGAGGATCATAAGCGTCATTTGAGGCTGGTTTTAGATACCTTGAGAGAGCACAAGTTTTATGCTAAGTTGAAGAAGTGTGAGTTCTGGATTTCAGAAGTGGGTTTTCTGGGTCATGTGATTAACCCTCAGGGCATTGCTGTTGATCCTAGCAAGGTCTCCACAGTGGTGGATTGGAAGAGGCCGACTAGTGTGAAGGAAGTGAGGAGTTTCCTGGGTTTGGCTGGTTATTATCGGCGTTTTGTGCAGGATTTCTCTATCATCGCCAAGCCGATGTCTCAGCTTACTCAGAAAGGTGTGAGATTCCTATGGATGATGAGTGTGGCGCTAGCCGCATTTTGAAGGACAGGTTGGTGACCTCTCCTATTCTCACTCTTCCCGAGCCGGGGAAGCGGTTCACAGTCTTTTCAGATGCGTCTCGAGTGGGTCTTGGCTGTGTTCTCATGCAAGACGGTAAGGTGATTGCTTATGCGTCGAGGCAGTTAAAGAAGCACGAGCAGAATTATCCCACTCATGACTTGGAGTTGGTCGCGATTGTTTTTGCTCTCAAGATTTGGAGGCATTATCTATCTGGCGAGCCTTGTGATATTTTCACGCATCACAAGAGTCTCAAGTATATCTTCACTCAGAAGGATCTGAATTTGAGGCAAAGGAGGTGGTTGGAGTTGATCAAGGATTATGATCTTACTATTCAGTATCATCCAGGCAAGGCCAATGTAGTTGCTGATGCTCTTAGTCGCAAGGCGACTCCCGCTACTCTAGATTGTCTCATTGCTGATTTTGATCGCATGGGTATATCCTATTGTTATGCGGGCACAACTCATGTTGAGACTCAGTTGATTCTTGAGTCAGCTATTCCAGACCGTGTGCGGGAAGCACAACAGAGTGACCGGTTATTACAGGAGGTTAGGAAGCGTTTGGATGAGGGTAAAGAGAGTGATTTTAGTATGGATGATTCTGGCACTTTGAGGTTTAAAGGCCGCCTTTGTGTGCCACAAAAGGCGGAGGTCAAGGATGATATTTTGAGGGAGGCACATCGCACTCCGTACACCGTTCATCCTGGTGAGACTAAGATGTATCGAGATTTGAAACAGAATTTTTGGTGGAAAAGAATGAAGGTGGATATTGCTAACTATGTGGCTTCTTGTGGTGTTTGTCAGCAAGTGAAAGCTGAGCACAAGCGTCCCGCAGGTTGTTGCGACCTTTGGAGGTACCCAGTGGCCTTGGGATGATATCTCTATGGACTTTGTGGTGGCGTTGCCTCGTTCGCGCGAGGAAGGATGCGATTTGGGTAGTGGTGGATCGATTCAGCAAGTCTGCAAGACTTTATTCCTATTCGCACGACAAATTCAAATGAGTGATCTAGCTCCTATTTATGTGCGTGAAATAGTAAGACGCATGGTGTGCCAAAGACCATCATTTCGACGAGGACGCCAAGTTTGTCTCAAGTTACGGGAGAGTCTGCAGAGTGCATTGGGCACACACTCCGCTTGAGTCTGCGTTTCACCCACGATGATGGGCGATCGAGCGGACTATTCGGACTTTGGAGGACATGTTGCGATCTTGTATCTTGTCTTGGAAGGGTAGTTGGGAGGACCAGTTGCCACTTGCAGAGTTTGCTTATAATAACAGTTACCATTCCAGTATTAGAGCCGCGCCATTTGAGGTTCTCTATGGGCGGAAGTGCAGATTGCCACTTTGTTGGGATGCAGTTGGAGAGAAGGCAGTTTTGGGTCCGGATTGGATTCAGAAGACCGTTGAGCGTGTGGCCATGGTGAGGCAGAATCTGTTAGCAGCTCAGAGTAGACAGAAAAGTTATGCTGATTTGAGGAGGCGCGACTTGGAGTTTGCGGTGGGTGACCAGGTGCTCTTGAGAGTGTCTCCCACTAAAGGTATTGTTCGGTTCGGTACTAAAGGAAAGCTTAGCCCGAGGTACGTTGGACCGTTCCCGATTATTGCAAGAATTGGAAAGTTAGCCTACCGTCTGGACCTTCCTGAGTCCATGCGTGGAGTTCACAATGTGTTTCACGTCTCGATCTTTGAAAGTTTTGAGAGATCCAGAGCATAAGATTTCTTTAGAGCCGACAATTGAGCAAGACCTCACGCTTGAGTCGCGTCCGTGGCGCATTTTAGAGAGGTCGGGGCGAGTCTTTGAGGCACAAGACGTTGGTATACGTCAAGGTCTTTGTGGGCGATCGATCCGAGAGAGAGCGACTTGGGAGTTGGAGTCTCGCATGCGCGAGCAATACCGGAGTTGTTCACGTCTGTGCGTGTTGTTTTGTTGTTTAATTTCAGCTGTGCAGTTTTTCTTTGAGTAGAACAGCGATGTAGAATTCGGGGTCGAATTCCGTTAAGGGGGGGAGAATGTAATACTCTGAAAATTTAATTAATATTGATAATATCACGTCGTAAGGGTCGGAGAGTAATTAATTAAATAGTAACACTAAATAATTAATTAAAAGCGTCTGAAGGGCTTGTGCGTAATTAAATAAAAAGAATTTGTGAAAATAGAATTTTGAGATTTCTTTGAGCTATATAAATAGATTTAGGTTTTTCTAGAAACCCTAGTTTTTTAGTCTTTTCTCCACCCCAGCCTCCACATTTTCCATCCGCCACCTTCTTTTCGGTTCCTCGAGATTTGCTTGAGCCGCCGCCACCAAAGATTCTCTGTGAATTGTCACGCCGATTGCCGCCCTGCGGCGTGCGTCTTTGCCCGACTTCTTCTTGGCTTCTTTGCGTCTTGCCTTTGCTTTTCCTCGCTGCCATTCTTTGCTTTCTCTGCGTTCGTTGAGCCGCCTCGCTATTGGATTTCGCCGAGACGCGTGGCCGCCGCTTTCCGCTCTGGTCTTTGCTGGGTGGAGCGGCTGTCAAATGAGCCGAGCGATCGCATTGTTGATGTTTTGCTTTGCGTGGAGTGCCGTGCCGGTCTTCTTCGCGCCGAGCTTTCCTCGCTGTTGTCCAGGCGCTGCCGTGAGCAGCCACGCTCATCACTAAGGTAATTGAGTATTGTTGATTATGTATGGTTCGTGAATGTTTCAATAGTGGTAGAAGGAAAGATTAGACCAAAAGAAGCGTAGATCCGGATTACGTGGATAACGTTATGCAATTTCCGTTCCTCTGTTTTCTAGGGTAATAGAGATTATGATCTAGATTAATTAGTGAGGTTTTATAATTTTCTAATCGAAGAGACGAATAATAGATTTGTTTAGCCCGCTGTTTTGTTGTACAATTTATTCGGGCACCTTAAGAGCGAATTTTGGAAATACCATCTACTAGTTAATTGTAGATAATTTCGATATCTTCGATAGCATATTTAATCACGTCAATCGGACGAGTATAATTAGAGTTATGTTTTCCGAAGACCGCTGTTTTTAGGGTTGTCGTCTTTAGGCGCTGTTTTGGTAGACTGTAAACTAAAAATAGTAAATGGCTTAATTAGAGTTTTTGATCTACATGAAAGTTGTAGATAATTGTCCAATGGTTCTGTAGGATCTGAGAACACGCATTTTGGTTGAGTAAAACAAAAGTTATGAATTTAGTAAGGCTACTGTTCCGAAGCGGACAGATCGGCTTTCTGGGCTAAATACGGAGGGTTAGATGATTTAATTAGAAGACGGTGTAATCTAAGAAAATGTGGAGAATCTTATGAAGAATCCAGAATGGGGTGGTTTGTGGTGATCGGACTTTCGAGTCAAAAGTTACGCTCTTTTTAGTACTAGGACAGCAATGGGTAGCTTTCTGATACCGGCGTAACGTGGTATATTTGAGGACGTGTAGGAGCGATGTATATTGATTGTTGTTCTTATGATGCTGTAGTTTGTATTGAGATGTGTGTATTTAATGTAGGAGAAGCGTCGTACTTGTTGCCGTCTGCTAGCCAAATTGTGCGTCGCAACTAGTAAAGGCAAGTGCATGGTAGACAGCGATCAATGATCGATCACTGTTTTCTTTATCTTCTATTACCATTATTGTTGTGCTTTTATTTGGTTTAATTGCAAACAATGAATTGGTATGTTTATATCTTTGTTGACAAGCATGATGAAAAGTTGGATATGATGTTTATGATGGAGTTTGCATGTTTGCATTCATAAGCATCTTTGCATATGAGAAGGTGATCATGATGATCACAACTCCACGGGAGTGGAGGAGGTCCCCGATCCTTTTGGAGGAACGGGCTTGAGAGTGAATGTTGTCGCGAGCATTCACTCACGCTATACCGGTATACGCGAAAAGAAGTGCATGTGGACATATAGATTAGAGTTGCATTGATATTTGAGATTAATGAATGAGAATGATAATAGAAGTGCATGTGATGATAATGAAGTTATTGAATGCTGTTGATTTATTATTGTTCGTTGTTTATGAATGTGTTTGCTGAGTCGTGGACTCACCCTTGCTCTATTGTTGTTTTTAGGTGATCTTCGAGGATGCCGTAGTTGAGAGCGAGTAGAGCACATGGACATCACATGATCATTCGCCATGATAATCATTCATTCAATATTGGTTTACACATGGACATGTTAGTTATTGAATAAAGTTTAGGACATCATTTGGACTAGACTATTTGCTTTATTAATTTGGATTCATTGGTTGATGCTGCTTTAGAATATTTACCTGGTTTTATTCCCCTTGCTTATTGATTATCGTTTGATCCATATTTATACATGCTAGTTTGTGATCCTTGGATATGATTATTGTTGATTTCTTGATGTAATTTTATAGTGTGTCAATGATTACTTGTTTTGGAAGGGTAGTTTAGTGGCATTCGGTGCTCGGTGTTAAGGGGGGTGTTACAATACTCACCGCGGTGGTAATCAAAACCGAGAAGCACCGCCGGGTCGGGAGGCGTTCGAGAATGAAGCCGAGGGACGGGTTAATGCCGCACAAGACAACCGAGAAGCACCGGCGGGTCTGGGAGGCGTTCGAGAGGAGGCGCGGGCTCGGGAGGCGTTCGGAGAGGCGGCGGCGGGCTCGAGGCGCGCGGGTCGGGGAGGAGGCGCCGGGTCGGGGAGGTGTTCGGAGAGGAGGCGGCGGGCTCGGGAGGCGCCGGGTCGGGGAGGATTGGCGTCGGGGTCGGGAGGTGTTCGGAGAGGAGGCGGAGAGGGCGACACCGATAGGGTTAGATCAAAACCCTATCGGTGTCGTAACCTTATATAATCAACACGCATCACGAGCGGTTCTCGAGGAACCGCCTGATGTGGAAGCTATCCTGAGCGGTTCCCTCGAGAACCGCTCGCGATCTGGCTAAACATCACTGAGCGGTTCTTGAGAAACCGTCTGTGATGCGTAAACATCACAGACGGTTCACTCAAGAACCGTCTGTGATGTTTCCACATCACAGACGGTTCTAGAGGGAACCGTTTGTGATGCGTAAACATCACAGACGGTTCTTGAGTGAACCGTCTGTGATGTTTCCATATCAGGCATACTAGAATTTTGCAAATAAGCCCTCTGTATTTTGTGAAATTACAAAGGGGTCCTCAATTTATATCATTCAGGTCCTTGGTGCCAAAAATCTTTTAGATTAGACCTTAGAATTAACACATTTTTGTTCTAACACATGGAAATCCTGCAAATTAAACCCTAGAAGAGTTCTGGTTTTGTTATTTAGTATTAAAGGATTTATTTAATCACTAGAATTTGTTTTTCTGCTATGGAAATTGTTTCTATGCTTAGAAAATTAGCAGAAAATTACTGCAAATTCACATACTCATATGTTACTATTTGAGTAAATTGTTTATATGCTTAGAAAATTAGCAGAAAGTTACTATGAAAATTGTTTCTATGCTTAGAAAATTAGCAGAAAATTACTGCAAATTCGCATACTGCATTCTGGGAAGTATACATGTCTCGAGTCTCGGATTATCTGATTTGTGATGCTAGGACCAAGTGGATGGTTAAGCATTACAAGCCCGATAAACCGGGGTCTCACAGGTATCGAGTTCGTACAATTGTCATCAATTTAAAGATCATAAGTCCATAACACATTAACACATGACAATGGAATAAATTAGTTAATTACAATGGAGTAAATTCTTAATTAAAATATAGCCCTTCATGATGATCGACGCGCATATAGCTAGCTTCCTCACTGGGTTCTTCCTCGAGCCTGATGCCGTCTCCGAAAGGTGGCAACTCGTCAAATTGATTGTATTCTTCCTCGTCCACTACATTCTCAACTCCGACAATCCTCCTTTTTCCATGAAGAACTACGTGGCGCTTCTTATTTGCCGGGTCGGTTACATAGAAGACTTGAACAACTTGGTTGCTTGATGCGAATGGTTCGTCTTTGTATCCGACACGTTCGAGGTCCACGGTAGTGACGCCGTACTTGTCGACCTTCACCTGTGGGAGATGGACCCAACGGCACCGAAATAGGGGGATCTTGAAAAGCACGTAGTCGATCTCCCATATCTCCTCTATTTTCCCATAGTACGAGCTCCTCAGCCCATCGGTACTGAATGCATCTATGCGGACACCGCTGTTCTGCACTGTGCTCTTCCTATCCTGAGCTGCCGTATAAAATGTGTACCCATTTATGTCGTATCCTTGCCATGTGACAATTGTAAACTGTGGCCCTCTTGCCAACCATAGCAGCGTATCATCACTTGATGACCTCCGAGTGATTCGCGCCTTTAACCATTCGTTGAACCGACGGTTGTGCTCTCTGGTGATCCAAACCTCCGACCGGTCTGGATTCTGTTGGCGTACCATGTCTTTGTGCTCGTCGATGTACGGGGACACTTGGGTCATGTGTTGCAAGACCGTGAAATGGGCTTGAGCGTACGTATCCAGATCGGGAGTGATTGATTTCCTTCCTATGGTCCCGATACCATCCAGTCTCCCCTCATGTCGAGATAGAGGCACACCAATCGGATCCACCTGAGCCATGTAGTCGACGCAGAACTCAATGACCTCTTCCGTTGCATAACCTTCGATGATGCTGCCCTCCGGTCGAGATCGATTCCGTACGTAGGACTTGAGAATTCCCATGTACCTCTCGAACGGGTACATATGACGTAGAAACACAGGTCGCATATCTTTATCTCTTTCACAAGGTGAACAATGAGATGGACCATGATATCGAAAAATGACGGAGGGAAATACATCTCAAGATGACACGAGTCGTCACTACCTCGGCTGCAGAGCATCTAGTCCTTGGGGATCGATGACCTTGAGCAATTGAGTTGAAGAAATAACACGACCTCAAGATTGCCACTCGGACCTTGTTCGGCAAGATACTCCTAATTGCAACAGAAGCATTTGTGTCATCGAGACACGACAATCATGCGACTTCATACCAATTAATTTCAAATCTTGCATAGAAACAAGTTTCTTAATGTTAGCGGAGTAACCAGACGGGACTTTCACACGTGCAAGCTCGCACGATTCATTTCTCTCGGCCTTGGGCAGAGTGTAGCAAGTCGGGGAAGGTACGTTAAATCTGATCGGTCTCTTTCGGTGCTAACTCGGTCCTTATGTTCATATCGACCAAGTCACGCCGCATGCGTTAACACCATCCTTTGTTTTGCCACTAATGTTCAAGAAGAGACCAATCAAGCTATCACATACATTCTTCTCTCGTGCATAACGTCGATGCGATGGCGAACTTCTAAGTACTCCCAATAAGGCAAGTCCCAAAAAATTGACCGCTTCTTCCAGATGTTCTTCTCACGGGTTTTTAATTTACGTCCCTTCCCAAGCACAACATCGATATCCTTAACCATATCATAGACCTCTTTCCCACTAAAAGCCCTTGAAGTCGAACCGTCTTCCTTATTTCCGTCGAATTGTTTCTTCATCTTGCGGTATGGGTGACTCCTCGGAAGGAACCTACGGTGGCGATATACACGATTTCTGCGAGTTGTTCACCATACACTCTCCGTAGCATCTAAGCGGTGGCGACGGGCTTTGGCTCCTTTTGTAATCAAGTAGATAGGTTACCAAGGGCGGGAAAATCATTGATGGTGCGAGAACAACATGGCGCGTAAAGTGAAGTTCTCTCGTTTGTACGCATCCCATACCTGCACCCTTCGTTCCACAAAGGTCACAAGATCTTCCAAAGAATGGTGCTAGGTACACATCAATATCATTCCCAGGTTGCTTCGGCCCTTGGATAAGTAGTGTCATCAAAATGTATTTCCGCTTCATACACAGCCAAGGAGGAAGGTTGTACATACATAGATTCACGGGCAAGGTGCTATGTCGGCTGCTCATGTTACCGAAAGGATTCATTCCGTCCGTACTCAACCCTAACCTTATGTTCCTCGGTTCAAGACCGAACTCTTGAAGCTCCGATCGAAGTTTCTCCACTGGGCGGAATCAGCAGGGTGTCTGAGCTTCCCATCTTTCTTACGCTCCTCCGAGTGCCAACGCATCAATCTTGCCTCCTTTCGGTTCGCAAATAAACGCTTCAAACGTGGGATCACAGCGGATACCACAACATCTTAGCAGAGGTCCTTGCTTCGCCTTAGCATATTCTTCCGCTTGTATCGGGATGCTCGCACACGGACATGCATGCATGTCTGCATACTCTTTACTGTAGAGGATACAATCGTTCGAACATGCATGTATTCTTTCTACTTCCATTCCCAACGGACAAAGAACCTTCTTAGCTTGGTAGGTCGTCTTTGGGCAACACGTTTCCCTCCTAAGAATGTCGGCTAAGAGACCTAACAACGCCAGTAAAACTCTTGTCGGACCAACCATTGCTTGCCTTCAATTTCAGCAGTTCAAGCACGATTGACAACCTTGTGTATTCCGGCTTGCAGCCAGGGAACAAAGGTTTCCCTGAGTCCTCCATTAAGCCCTCGAATTTACAAAACTCTCTCTCACCGTAGTTCCCTTCTGCATCGCGTAGCATCCGATCCAGATTGTCATCATGCGATCTATCCTCATCAAAAGCACATTCCATACCACGCATATCGTTGACTTCCTCGGCGATGTCGTCATTCTTGACTTCGGTATAATCTGCTCTTCACCGTAACTGCTCCAACATGTATATCCTTTTTTGAAACCCCTTCCTATTAAGTGAGCTTCGATCTGCGCTGGGTTGTTAAACATTTTCATATTACCGCAATCAATGCATGGACAATACATATATTTTATCCCCTTCTTCAACATATCACCTTCGTGGCTCTTCTAAAAGGAAACACGCCATTAATATACTCTTCACTCACACGGTTCTCAATGTACATCCAGTTTGGTCCATCTACACATTAGTGAGTACTCTATATTAATAAACCGCAAGTACCCTTTATAATGACCAAACACATTAGTGAGTACTCTATAGCAAATATAAAGGGTTCTGATCGATCGTTACCCTTCTCTCCAAAGTGGCGCAATGTGGGAGGAGGCGGCGATCAAAGTGCCGCAATGGGCCGAGGAGGAGGAGGCAGGGTACAACTCAAAATGGGAGAGGAGGAGGTACGGTAATACTCAAAATGGGGAGGACGCAGCAGCAGGAGGGTGGCGGCGGTTCAAATGGATTTAATAGAAATGGGACTGTCGGCGTGAGGCCGCAGCAGCGAGGAGGGTGGCGGCGGTTCAAATGGATTTCATAGAAATGGGGACTGCGGCGCTACTTATAATCTAATATATCACGACGGTTCTTTAAAAGAACCGCGTGATATGAAGATATCACGCAGCGGTTCTTTTAAAGAACCGCGTGATATCTTATATCACGAGCGGTTCATTTAACAAACCGTCAGGATATTACGACGGTTCGTTAAGCGAATCGTGCGTGATACAAATATTATCACGCACGGTTCGTTAAGCGAACCGCCGTGATAATATTTGTATCACGACGATTCGTTTAACGAATCGTCAGGAATATCCGACGGTTTGTTAAACGAACCGCCTCGTGATACGTATATATCACGAGCGGTTAACGAAGAACCGTGCGTGATATTTATCCTGAGCGGTTCCTTTTGAACCGTCTGTGATGGGGTGTCTAGTATAGCATGTTCTGTAGTAGTGACAACTTTACCTACAACATACGAATTTTCTAGTTTGTTTAGCATCCGTCGATACCACCATTCACTATCCTTTGGTACGCAGTCTAAATCACGTATCGAAGTCTTTACATCATCTAGTCCTAACCTTGTACTAGCCTGGTGAATGAACACCCTCACTTAACTCAGGTACACCCCCATCTTAGTGAGCCATTCACCATTGTGTCGGAAGGCTTTGTTTTCAACGCCTCGGTGAAGGAAGCCCTTTCGAACATGCCTACATCGGTCTTGTCCGTACTACTGCTGCTTACCAATGTGCAAAGATAGTTTTTGACAAATTAATTAGCTAAGGTCGTACCATACCAGCACATGTGGTTGTAAGACGATGCGTGTGTACCACATTCTATTTTGCGCAAACTTGAGCTTTATCACGCCTTCGTCATGCTTGGGTTTGCATGAATGGAACATGGGCAAGCTAAGGAAGATGATGCACGCTCTATTGCTTAAGTAGCTGGTGTAATTGCGCAGGAATAACGACGAGATGTCAGTGGTTGCACGAGAAACTCGTGGACGCTCTTGGGTTCCTCTGTCTACGTGGGAAAATAGCACGTTAGTGGGGTGGATAGCATGGACGATAGCAGGCGGAGGTGATGGGGGTGGTTGAAGCACTAAACTGTGCGACGGCGGTCTTGAACCATGGGCGAACGACGGAGCTGGTGAGGGCGAGCTGGTGCACAGGTGAGGGCGAGAGGTGGAAGAAAGGTGCTAACATGTGAGTCCGGCATGTCAGTAGGAGAGAGAGTCACGGGTTGGAGCGGGTGCGAGAGAGATGGGCCAAGTTGGGTTTCACCCCAAGGTCCGATGGAAAATTCAAATAGGATGTAGATTTTTTTCCAGAAAAGGCTAAGAACTTGGTGAATTTTAAAACATACCAAATGGGCTCCACAAGTTATGGAAAGTTTTTTAGAGGCTCTTGGCATAGTGTAGTTTCTTGTCTAAATTTTTTAGGATTTTACCTGTCCTGTGATTTTCTCAAAAATTCTTATAAGTTGTTGTTTGCATGAAGTTTCACTATTTGATTTATGTAAAGGCTCAAAAATCGTGCTAAAATAGTTTTCCATACAAAAATATGCTCAAAATTTATTCTCCCACTTATTTTTATTTTACTTTCCTAGAATGTTATTTTTGGGATGTTACAGTTGGCGTGCGACTAGGAGGACCATCACAAGGCCTTTATAATGCACCACCCCAACGCAGTTACGCCTGTTAAGGATTCAACAGCTGGGGGTTATACCACTTGAGCTAGAGGCCCCTCTTGTGTCGTATGGAAAAATGTCTATACCAACACAGTTCATGTATTCCACTGGATCGTGTAACCATTGATGAGACAATGCAAAATAGTTGGTGAGGTCACATCCATAGACTTGTGGTTGCACTGTTCGTGCTGAGGAGGTCATCACAAATTTTTGTCCTTAACTGACTCAGGCGGAACTATCACATTACAAGTTCTCGTGCTCCATTCGCACCCGCCTCACTTACCATCCGTCGAAATCTAAAATATTTTTTGAGTTTTTGTTTTCAAAAATCTTTTTTAAGTTTAACATATCAGTCGTTTCCATCCAATAGATGTCCAAATCAAATTTGTGAGATTAAATGACGTTGGGGCAAATTAATGCCCACATGATAATGTATCTAAACATGACACTTAGATATGAACTTAATGACTAATTAAGTATATAATTAATCCTAGGGCATCAAGGGAAGGTGTTCAAGATCAAGGAGTGGAATTTTAATAGCTCAATTAACATTAAGGTATTAATTACGAGCTAATGATAACATAATTGTAATCAAAATAAGGCATGCAATTTAATAATTTAAAACAACATAATCGCATTTCAAAAGTAGGTGTAGTATGATAAAAGTGATGACTTGCCTTGCTCAAAGTCTTGATAATCTTGGCCTTGGTCTTGGTCTTGGTCTTAGTCGAGCTACTACTCCTTCGAGATCTTGAAATCTAATTGTGCCAAACACGATTGAATCCAAATAAATTCAAAAGAATTCAAACCAATTCAAATAAATCCCTAAATTCACCCATTTGGTATAAGTGGGTAGATTTTGAATTTAGATGAATTTAGGACCAGGAATCATTTGATTCAGAAGATTCATCAGAGGAGATAATACAAAAAAAATGGAGTCATAATATTCTTAGGAATATTCCTATGGTATTTTGTTGGATGGATTAGGTTAACAGGTGAGACTTGGTCTATTGTGGCTAAGTCCAAGCAGGATCCAACTCAGGTGGGGCCTAGAGGTCATTGAGAATAGTTTAATTTGAATTGATATGACAGGTGGGGTCATCTAGGGTTTACACCTTTTCTAATTATTTTCTATAGGACACTTCCTCTCCCCTCCCTTTAGCTCCTCTTTCCACATCCTCCACTATCGCCGCCGCCTCCTTCTCCAATTGTGTTCCCAAGTGATATGGGGGTTGGGGGGCCAACTTCTCGATCTATGATCGAAGATAACTTGCACGCTTGACTTTGACCAATTGTAGCTGCTCACTCGATGCCAATGCATGAACTTGAACTCTTTAATTCGTCAAATCTCACTTGTACTCCACCTGACTACTAAGTGGACTTTTATCGATCTCTTAATTCCCGGCAGAAAGACATAATGATTTTTGGAAGAATAACGCCACATTCCCCTTCAAGTAGCTCACTCGATGCCAATACATGAACTTGCAACTCTGGTTTTACATCTGTCACATTGTTTAGGACATAGCTGCTAGCACACATCGTATCTGAGGCTGAGAGCATCCATTGCGTCGGGCTTGGAATTATCTTTCCAACAAGCACAAGAACAGCCAAATCGGACTCTGTTTGTGAAAGTCATGGGCTTTTTAATGCGTATCCTTCTGCTGATTCCAAATTTCATGCTGCCTCAGAATTTGATTTCCTTATCTCTTGCTTTATTCCGAATTAAATAGGTTATCTCTTGCCTTTTCTTGACTCTTTTCTCCTATGGTTTGTGTTCCCAAAACCGCATGCCATGCGTTTGATCTTTCCAATCCAAATTGTACTTGGCTTTATCCTTTCTTCCTTCTTGAATTTCGGCTGAAAATAGGTTCTTGAATTTGTGTTCCCACTTATCTACTTGCTGGGTGTCATATCTTCGAAAACCAACACATGGTTTGGTTTGCTCAAATATGAATGCAAGTTAGATTGCATTGTTCTTTCCTTTGTTGTCTTCATATTTTTGGCCAATTTGAGCAAAGTAGTTTCTTTCTTAGTGTTGGTCGAGACAAATAACTCCTTCTTCATTTGGTTTGTGTCCCCATGTTACATAGTGTGTCTCCTTCTTCGTCTCTCTTCTTGCTTGCTTGGATTTTGGCCGAAAGAGTTTCTCCCCTTCCTAGGGTTTGGCTGAAAGGCTTGTGTTTCCATTCTCCTTATATTTGTTCTTCGTAGCATTAGGGTTAGGAGTTATAGTAGTGGTAGGGATGTCTGAATCTGGCCCCATCCATCCATCCATACTTCAACAGCTCGTGTACCACCATGTTCACCATGTCAACGCCCTCACTCTGTGGCCATAGGTGTCTCCTCTCTCTTGTTTGGCCATAGACATGTGTTGCCACCAAAAAAGTTTCCAGACATGATAGCACCATATCCCTATGGAGGGTACTCACTTGGTGACGTATGTGACGTGCCATCCGATTTTCTAGCAAATTGGCAAAGTCAACAAGGATAAATGGCAACTTGAAATCGATCGATTGATGAACAAAGTCGAACTACAGACGAAGGATTGGATCTACTAGCTACAAACTACACCTAGGCAAAGGAAAAGTGAATGCGATAAAAAAGTAGTAGAGGTTGGTGTCCTCTGTCTTGTTCGTCATCTAATAAAAAAAAGTAGTAGAGGTTGTTCTTCATGCTAGCTCCATTTTCCTTCCACACTTTCCTTGCTCAACTCTTTCTTGTTGGTTACTCCACGATTTGATTGTCTTGCTTCCATATCCTTTCGCAATCACTTCATCCTAAGACCTTTTCTGACATGCTGGTGTGGCCTACAATATTTTGCCTTGCCAAAATTTGGTGCCAGCACCATCTTGGCAGGGAGTTTGATGAAGGTGTTCATATGGACTACAATTGATGCGGCACAGATACCCTCTATTAATTTTATGAGTGTTTCCTTTAGTTCTTGTGCGCGGATGGGAGAACATAGCAAAGAATCTTCTTGTGCGTGAGAGAGAAACAAGATTGGTTTGGAGATTTTGTTGGAGATAAACGGCAAGAAATCCAAAGCAAACACCAGGAAATCCGGAAGCAAGAGCTGATTGCTAGCGGATGGAAGATACGTATGCACGTATGTCTTTTGGTTTTCTAGTTAGTTTGTTAGTTAGTTAGGTAACGTCGAGTCGAGTACCTCTTTTGTACATGCATATATGTCGGCTATATAAGCCAAGGTGTGCGCCATGTATTAGTAGAGTTAAGTTTTGAGTTATGAATTAAAACATGTGTGCATGTTGGCCTTCGGCCATTAGGGTTCATCCCTGTTCTATGAGTGTTCTTGTGAATTCCAATCTTGGATTTCTCTTCACGTGAGAGTTTCTAGCTACGGTGCTAGGAGTTACTTGTTGGATCTTTGATCTCTATTTATCGTTCGTGTACTGAGGTGTACGCGGGTGTGAGATTTATTTACCTAAGTGTGAATTGTATCTTGTAATTCGTGCTCCACATATTTGTTCGGGAAATTCCATTGTGATTACTATTCACATGCATGGTACTGTTCATACGCGCTAAGAGAAGAAGACGATGCAATACTGATATTCGAGTTCCACCGTGAAAGATCGGGCAACTAACGGATTTAATCTCATCTCGAGGTTGATCCACATCTGCAATGTATTCGATGAATTGCCCAAAAAGATTTGGAGTTATGAAAAAGCCTGTTTTTGAGCATATGTTGTAATGGGAGTAGTTTCTATCATTTAGTCAAAAGAAATTACACTTCATATCTTCATGCACTCTACTGAAAGAATGGACATAAATATCAAATTCCTCTGTGAAACAGTGAAGATGCAGACCTTGTTGTAGGACTAGTCATGGGAGCTGCATCTTTATCATTAGCTAGGATTTGTCCTTGTCATCGCAGGACCTACACAATGATAGATATGGCTTCTTTTGCTAATATAACATGCATATATTTAACAATCTATTTATCTTTTGAAGTTACTTGAAGCCAAATTAGGTACATAGAAGAAACATCATGAAATTTGTTGTTTTATTCTGGCAGCAACAAGATTTCAGAGTGTATGTCATGACATTCATGATTTCGATTGAAATACCCTTTATGGGTGTTTTACGTAGAAATACTATTTTTGCTTATTTTGACGATCCACGATACAGAAAAGATAAAAAGGGTTCAGGAATTGTTAAATTTAGATATAGGACCCTAGAGGACGAATATAGGACTCGAGAGGAAGACTCAGAGGACGAATATGGGAGCCCAGAGAACGAATATAGGACCCGAGAGGACGAATATGAAACCCTAGTGCATGTGTAGTCATGCATGCATCAATAATATTTTACCATACTCGCTCTTAGAACATGGTAGTTAGCACTGTTTGTGTGCATTCTGTTTTCATATAACTTTACTAAGCCAGCATATTTGCTAACAGTAGTGAGACACTAGTGAAAAGTCAAGGTTTTTCTCATGTAACATTGTGATTGGATTAATATTGCTTGAGCCTTGGAGGCATATATAGAGTACATAATGATTTGGAGATCAAGTCAATCTACTAGAGATATGAAAGGAACCATATCATATACAAATTCTATCTCTTATAATCCTACCATACATGTACTCTAACACCCCCCGTCCCCCACAATCTGAGCAGGAGCATCGCAGACGCTCAGTATAGAGTAGAAGCCCACGAGGAGTGCCATGTGAAGAAGCAATGGTGAAGTTGTCCACCGTCGAGATAGTCGTCGAAGTAGGATTGCCAATGATGAAGAGTGGCGCCGTTGATGAAGAAGTTATGGGATGTCGCCGTAGACAAAGATGACACTGATGTAGCGAGAAGACGATGTCAAGGTTGTCGTAGTCGAAGAAGGTTGTTGTAGACAAGGCAACACAGGTTAGCCACTAGTGTTGAGGAACCTATGTAGTAATTGTGAGAGGACTTAACGACGGTGGTGGTGTGTAGATCGGCACAATAGAGAGGGTTGTGCATCACACCAGTCGCCGGAGAAGACAGGTGGTGCAAGCATGCAACAAAAAAAGATGAAGAAGAGGGACATTGTAGGTGATAAGGATATGACCCCTATGGATACAATCATATTTTCTATGCTTGCTATTCCAATTACAAGAGCTCATATGCTTTACTTAAATTATCAGGTGAGCTCATTTTTAGTAGTGCATTTATATTATATGAACCATATGATGCTACCTAATGATGAAAATATATATTTATGCAACATCACATCACTTTTTGTCCAAGCTAAGACACAGTTCGAGCTGGACATATTTTGGAATCTAATTCGGCCTTTGGAGATAGTACTGACTTCAAATGTGCATAACATGCACACAAGGAGTCTGTTTGAGCTCCACGAGTACTTGATGGAAAGCTTATCTCGTCCTCATTCCAATGGATCCAGCCTCACCTTTACATTCCTTATGTGGGCACCAAAATCACCAAAAGAGTTGTTACATCACCTGTTTAGGCCAAATTGGACCTTGTAATGCTTAGGCTTAGGGGAAGGCGCCACCTTAGGCAGCCTGTACTGTTCATGAGGCACTATTTATACTGTTTACATTGCATGTTATTCTGATTTTATGCTCTACATCGTGTGAATAATCTTATGCCCTTACAAAGAAGTTAGAGTAGTTGGCTAGCGTTTCTCCTAGCACTTGGTGTGAGAATTTTCTTTGCTTACATCAAGTCACATTGATCTTTGCGTGTGCATTCATACATTTCTCTTGGTATGCTTGATTAGCTAGCTCTTTCTAGGCTAGGATCAGCAACATTGACTTGTACTTTGAATAATTTTTCAACTTGCATTTACTGATTTAATTGTTGCTAATCCTTGATATCATATTTAAGCCTATCCTAGCTCCACCTCTACCATTGCACAGGTACCAATTACTTACAATCGATTTGTCAATCTTCGGAGATTGTTGACACTGACACTAGTTGCTGGCCACCGCCTGTTTGATTGGTAAGAATTAGTAAGAACTTGGTATGAGCTTGAATGTGAGTGACTGTTGAGCCGTCAAAACCTAGTAGTTGATAGGGACATATACTTGTGATTTTTTTCCTTATTTTGTACTAACAATGACAGGTTAGTTGAAGTTGGTAGATTACGATAACATTGCTGGCAGATTTGAACTCAAAGGAAAATAACTGCCAATATACATCTTGCCACTCACTGTTGAGAGTACATCGTTGGACTACTTTCTATGGATTACTATGTTGGATAACTACCTTGAAAGACATGACCTTGATCCTTATGAGCAAATGAGCATGGCAAGAATGGTGCTGATCGGTGATGTTCAACATTGGTGGTCAAATCTCGAGTACCACTACATGTACACATAGGAGCAGATGAAGAAGAAATTACAACGTTGTTTTGTACCTCCACCACCCACGGTCACAAGCGAGGTGCAACCTAAGGTAACTGAAAATGCTTACATTGTTTTGACTCCTACTCCATCTACAGATATCATCGACGAACTTGAAGAGATGAAGGATGATGGCACATCTTATGTCATTAGAGGAGAAATTTGAGGTACCTATAACATCTGATGAGGACGATAATGACAAATGTACTGATTTCGTGCTAAAGCAAGATATAGGGCAACCTTGTGAGTATATACCTGCTGTAGTGCAATCTTTTGATATTTCTTGTGTTGACTTGAACGAACCATGTGCTGATCTAAATTCTTATAATTTTGCACATGTCGAATTAATTACATATAAGGAAGTTTTTGATAGAATATCTCCTGCTGAAGTTTTGTGCTATATCATGCTTAATGAGCCCGTTAGTTTGGAATGTGCTATGGAGAAAGTTTCTGAAATTTTATCTCTAAATTCTCTTTCTAGCACCTACACCTACTATTTTAAATTAATTAGAGATTATGGTGTAGACAATCAATTTCTGGTATATCAAATATGCATAGCTTGTGATCACATGGATGAATAGAAGATTGCTTTTTGGACAATAATTCTTTTGTGCTGAATCTTGTTCAATATGAGAGAAAAATAAAATTTAGTGCTCATCTAATGCCTATGTGTTCATCTCTTATTGCATCATATAGTATTGATAATCTGAACAATGGTGTTGAAGTATGGAAGAACTTACAAATCTTTTCACCCTTGCTAGATGAATTTGCTAACGCTCAATTGAAATATGATTATATGGACGAACTTTGTTTGATTCCAAAGGTTGTAGATTTACCCATATGTGCTACCACTGCAGGTTTACAACTTCAGATATTTGAATTGCATAAATGCTTCACTTACATTTGCCAAACTAGTTGCAATAATTGCAGTGTGAGAAATTTTATTTTGCTTATTAACATATATGATTATTCTTTGGCTAATAATACAATGAGCTTTTGCAATCGCTGCTGTTTTATAACATTAATTGTGCAACAACGAAGAACCGTTAAAACAGATAACATCTACATATACCATGCATACACCTTGGCTTCTTTGTAACCCTATTTTCAGCTTATCAAAAGCCAAGGATGGCTTTGTTTTCAAGACGGGGAGGATGATGAGGACATGACCCCTATGGATACAATTATATTTGATATGCTTGCTATTCCAATTACAAGAGCTCATACGCTTCACTTAAATTATCAGGTGAGCTCATTTTTTGTAGTGCATTTATATTATATGAACTATATGATGCTACCACATGATGAAAATGTATATTTGTGCAGCATCACATCACTTTTTATCCAAGCTAAGCAACAGTTCGAGCTGGATACATTTTGGAATAAAATTCGGCCTACGGAGACAGCACTGATTTCAAACATGCATAACTTTCACATACAGAGTCCGTTTGAGCTCCACGAGTACTTGATGGAAAGCTTATCTCGTCCTCTTTCCAATAGATCTAGCCTCACCTTTAAATTCCTTCTGTGGGCACCGTAATAACTAAAACAATATGCTGCATCACCTGTTAGGACCAAATTGGGCCTTGTAATGCTTGGGCCCAAAGGGAAGGCGCCACTCTAGGCGGCCCGTACTGTTTATGAGGTACTATTCATATATGAATAGTATCATGAATAGTGCTACCCCCTATTTTGTTAGCTATGTGCAACTTTCTCTTCCTTATATAAGGAGGTCGCACCCCTCTAGTTTCCTTGGATTTTGTTTAGTTAAAAGTTAGCTTCATTGCAATTTCATGTATTGGCTTGTATCAATTAGACCAACCATAATACTGTTATAGAATCCTAACTTTATCAAATATTTCAATCTTATTTGTAATTTTAGATTGCTTATTATCTTGTTCTTGCGTGTTCTTCGATTGCATGCAGGAATAGACCTTAGTGGTCAGGTCAATCGTGCTTCTAGCAAGGTCGATAACGATCTCAGAGTTAGCTCAGTGATTGCCAGGCATATTGGTCATGTGTGATTGGTAGCCGAATCGTGAGAGTTGCCTCCACCAAAATCGAGTTATCATTCTCACTGAAAGATCGGGACACCCATTGTTGCATCAGTAGGCAAATCTAGGTTGACCATTTACAACTACAGAAGACAATGACAAAGAGGATTAACATGGCGAACAAATGGGAAAAGCCAATGGTGCATCAATCTGAGAAGAAGACAGTAGGAGATCGAACATGAATTACACACTAGTATCGGCGAAGAAGAAGTAGGCGTGCACCACGATCCATGGAGAAAGAGAGCAAAGAACAACAAGGGAAAGATCATGCAATTTCCGTCCATGTGTGGCCAAAGAGGATAGGGGTAAATAAAGGATCCATAGAAAGAATTACCAAAATAAATAGTAAAAAACCAATTACAAAAATGGGCTATTATCACCATACCAAATGGCGAAATTGTTGTGTCACCATTAGAGTAGTACTGGCGTCATTCCAAATGGTGATAGAGACTCCTGTCATCAATTTGAATGGTTACAGGTGCTGGGAATTTTTTTCAAAAGAAAACTGAAAGTAACAACAAAACATAAATTACACATTACGATTCAACACACGACATAATAAGAAATAGAAACATAAATTAATAAGAAACAATATTAGCACAACAAATTTCAGCACAACATCATCACATAGTTTGTCAAAAAATTACAATGATATTACAAAATATTTAAGTACAACGTCATCACATATTTTGTTGACAAACCACAATGATATTATAAAATATTTTAGCACACATAGTTTGTTGACAAATCACAATGATACAAAAACTTTAGCACAACATATTTCAATAAGACAAACCATTCTTGTGGCCATAATCTCAACATACACCATGTCGACCTCCATGATGCTCGCTTCGAGTGGGGTGATCGGATGAGGTCCCCACGGCGTCATTTGGACTGCCGACCTCTCTTCATTCTGTGCATTTCTGATAGGAAATTTCTTTAAGGTATGCCCAGACTCCTTGCAAATGGAGCACGTTTTTGTACAACGCCCGACTTCTACTTCGCCCATGTCATTCCTGATACACCATACCCACCGCATGCTAATCTTTTCCTTCAGCCTAGCAATGTACGTGGCCCAGTTCAGTTGCTACTAGGTAGGATGGCAAGTGAAATGGCCAAGCACGTTGTTACCATATAGCTCTGCATTCTAGGTTTGCATCACCTCTTTCTTGGTGAAATATTCCGAAAGGTATTCGCTAGGATGCTGCACCATTGTCAAACATGCGGCCATCACATGTGAGCATGACCTATGTAGAAGAGGAGGCTTTGATGCAAGTGCATATGCAACTAGCACAACATAGCGTGACCTCGTGGATGATCATCTCGTGGTTCGTCCCGTAGCATCCTTTCTCCCTTCACAGTATCTCGAAGTGAAGCTCCCTTTTGTCCATCTTGAATGCCCGGTGCATCTCACACTTCTTACTCTTTTCCTCCATGTACTTGGTGATCATGGCGGAGTACAATACTCTATCATTTGCCATGGAGAGCGATGCATTATTACCGCTCATCAAAGGAAGGCACCTGGCACCGTACATAACCCAATTGTACACCTTGGTTAGATTGGTTATCATGATACCATACCAAGCACCATCCTTGTCATATAGCAATTCTACTTCACCTTAGGCTCGTTCTCTATCCGTTATCTATCTCATCTACCCCCCACCCCCGCCCTCCTCGTCTTCCTCCTCATGCCAGGTTTGTGGGTAAGTCTAGCAATGCCTCCGGGAGATTGTTAGTGCCGGTAGCGGGCTTTTTCATTACCTCCCTTCTGTCCATCCTCATCCACTCATCTAGAATTTTCCAGAGTTCATCGAACTTTCTCTGCTAGTTATGGTTGCACAACTACTTGAACAAGTTCATCAAGTCCTTGTTGTAAAACTATTTATAGAAGTTTGCACCCAAGTGCGTCATGCACCCCCTGCTCTGCAGATCCACACACGGAAATGGCTCATTTTTCCCTTGTTGTAGCTGAGTTATTGCACTCAACATGCCCCTTGTCGATCATGTATGACACAAACATTAGGACTGCTCTGTACAAATAGAAATCTCCATGTTCTTGAGAAACCACAACCAATTGTATGTGTTCTTGTTTTCAATGAATGCGATACCACGGGAAGAACCTAATTGCTTCCGTCTGTCGCAATGGCAGTAAGTATCTGCCCCTTGTAAATCCCAGTCAAGAACGTGCCAACCACGCACAAGATTGAATAGCAATACCAGAATGCATTAATGCATGTGCCAAAGGCAAAGAATTATCACTTTAGTGCCCTCTTCCCAGCCCACCGTAGATGTGTGTCATCTTCAAGGTCAACATGAGTACAAGGATTCCTATCTTGTATGACTCAGAGTTGGCTGGGCAGGTTGTGGTAGGAGTCCTCAAATATACCGAACCTTGAATCTAATGCCTTCTACTTTTCCCTCAACGCCTTAGTATAACTGATTGTGTACTAGAACCTTGCCTCTATTGTCCGAATGATAGATCGTGGCTCGAAATCCAAATCATCCACGATCTCATCGTACATGATGTTTGCGATGAAGCTTGATCACAGGTTCTTGTGAGACTGTATTGATTCAGCAACGACACATGTGTGAGGGACTATTATAGAGCATTTCTAGTAGGTGTCTCACTTAGGCTGGAATACGTGTACTCGCCAAGGTCATCCCTCTATATCGCACTTCACGTCGTAGCAGCTTGGGTCAGATTTCACTATTGTGAATGTATGCCGCAGTGACAAGGCCCAGAATTTGACCGCCTCCTGCATAGCCTCCTTGGATTTGTACATGGCTCATTGTCTGACCTTGTTCTGGTCGTACTCCCACGGTACATGGGAGCCTTTGTCAACGATGAGGTTGTTGAATTCATATGTGTTCTACTCGAATGGAACTGCGTGCTATTCCAAAGCATCGTACTCATCGGATCCTTCATGTTCCGACAATACCTGGTAGTCTTGGTCTTCGAGAGCCATCCTTTGAACTAGGGATTCGATCACCTCACATTAGTCAGCAATCCCACTAGCTTCCCGGACCAAAGGAGCTTCTTCCATACGGTCTTCATCGACATCATCAGCAACTCCTCGACCTTCAACCATTGTGTGCACCACGTTGTGGGCCAATCGCTGGAGTCCCCAACTTCTTCTTTGGCATCACCACCACCACCTTCTTGTTCAACCGCGGATGCAGGAATGGTCTTGGCATATGTGTGGCCTAGAAAGACCAAATCCCACCCTTGCTCCCTCGCCCCGCGTACATATGACTACAATGACCTTGTTGCCTTGAGCTGCACTTACTCCCAATATGTGCCCTGTGGTGCTCGGTTAGCAAGACAACTTAATCTTAGATCGTACACCATATGATCCAAAATGAATGTGTGGAACAACCACCGCATCACAGTGCCCCATGTATGCTTCTCTGGTCTTGTTAGGGTTACGGTCATTGATTGAAAATAACGCATATCAACCACCTCGGGATCGTGCAGAATAGTCCACTAACCGTAGTAAATTTTGAAATTGATTGCACCCGATATATTCGACATACTGCACTACAAAAAATATTTCCACGATTAACAACATATCTAAAAATAAACTACACACCAAAAAGGATGTACTACAACATACTACACTATATAACCATACATCTAAAACTATATAATCCATTCAGTTAAAAAATACCTATAAGGTGGACGACCGAACGGGCAGCACTTCGCTAGCTCCTCTCCATTCCCTCCCCTTTCTCTTTTCTGAATAAAAGTGAGTTATGCTTGAATTTTGGGGTATTTTATGGGGGAGGTTGTGTTGCCATTTGGAATGGCGACTTGGACTTGCGGGATACATGCCGCCATTTCGAATGGTGATTTGCCTGAATTTTAATATTAAATTTTTTTTCCTGGCATGCCGAACTCCACCTCTACAAAAGCCCATCCAATCAACTAAACTCCAGCTCTTTCTCTTGTCATCTACTTACACTTGTCTCAGAACTCTACTCAACGCCACGTCTCAGTCGTCTAGTTCAATGAGTCGAAGAGCGGTGGCGAATGCAAGTTGCGTGAACCGCGGGGTCCAGGAAAATGTCCTATACTCCAACAACGAAGAGAACAGGGGGCGTGTGTTCTACAAGTGTTTGTATTTCTCTGTGAGTTTGATTTTCGCAAAAGCTGGTATTTGCATTTTGGGTTTGTTTCTCACTTCTTTTTCACTATTCGGTGTGGTTTTCAAGTCAATGGTTGCCAGTGCTTTCAATGGGCGGACTCTATTGGTGCTGTGGTGGAAAGAGTAGCTGAAAGTCCATCTATAATTCCATATGGTCCAATGGTGAACATGCCACCTACAAACAAGCGCTTGGAAAGGATTCTTGACCACCTGAAGTGGCTCGAGAAACTTATATGTGTGTGTATCTTACTGGTAGTCGTTGCCTGCATATTAGATTCATCTATGAACGATGTTGTATGGTTGTTTATGAATTGTAAGATGTCTTTAATTTTTGGCAACTAGATCTGTATGAATGTAACATGACAAGGGACAATTGCATTAGAAAATAAGACTTCAATAACACAATGAAATTAAACTTTGTACCCAAGTTCATCTCAGATGGAAAAGTCCACACAACATCACCACCTTTTGCAGACCGAGATGACAACACACTACAACACTACCTTTTCAGACCGAAATGACCACACTCCGCCACGCCACCTTTTGAGGCCAAAAATACCGCACCCTATCATGCCACACACAACCATCTTTGCAGACCGAGATGATAACACACTGTGACGTTACCTTTTCAGACCAAAATGGCCACACTCCGCCATGCCATCTTTTTAGACTGAGAAGACCACACCCTGTCATGCCACACACTACCACCTTTGTAGACCGAAATAACAACACACTGCGATGCTACCTTTTCTAACCGAAAAAACCGTGCTCTGTCATGCCACCTTTTAGACCGAAAAGACCACACCCTATCACATCACGCATTGCCACCTTTTGCAGTTGAAATGATAACACATTACGACGCTACCTTTTTAAATAGAAATGACCACACTCTGCTACGCCGCCTTTGTAATACCCCGAAACTAAATCGGTTTGAATCGGGTAATTAGAAACTCAGCCGGGAGAAGAAAGGGCAAAGAAAGGAGTGGAAATTCTGAAACAAGAAGGGGGTTTTCATATTATTTTGACAACCTGAGCCACGGGCTGCGACCCAAGGGAAGCCCACCAAGGTGGCCGGCCAAGGGGGTTCCACCCCAAAACCCTAGCCCCACCTCTCCCCCTCCCACTTTTTCCCATATAGCCGCCACTCCCTGTCCTTTGGCCGCCCCACCCTGCTCCATTGCGCCTCCCCCTGCGCCACCATCATCCCAGTAGCGCCTCCGTCGTCCCCGGCGAAGGCCCTTGCTGCTTCTCATTGGAAGAAAGGCGAGAAGGCGTCTTTTGGAGGGCCGGCCGAAGAGGAGGAGCACGGAGGAGAGGAAGAAGAGGAGGGGAGGAAGGAAGAAGTGAAGGAAAGGGGAGGAGAAGGAGCACCTGCAAGCAGCGAGGTGCCATTCCCTAGCCGATCATCAAGGGTAACTTCGATCCTCGATAGATCGGTAGTATTTTCAATTCGCATTAGTGCTGTCAATAGCAGATCTGTTTGGTCCAGTACTGTTTCTCATCTGTTTTGGGTAGATTGCGTATGTTTTTAGACCTGGCCGCCTCTTAGAAAGTTGTAGGGCTCATCCTTATCTTTCATTAGACACTGAGATCACTTGATTTGGAGTTACGGTTTACGACTTATGGCAGTTTTCGTGCGACTATCCAGCAGAGCTGACTAAATTTAGCAGATTGCTTGTCTGGCCAATAGGAATTATTTAGAGCCCGAATCAGAAGGGTCACCCCACACAAAATTTGTGGGGAATTCAGTAAGATTTTCAAGTTGATAAATAAAACAATTTTTAGAGCTGTCAATCAAAAGTTATGGAATTTTTACCGCCACTATTTCCTGACTGTCAGACTTGTAGAGACAGAAAATTTACCCGAACACAAGATTTAGTAGGATGCCGAATCAGGGGACTTGCCCAACTAGGTTTTCGTAGAAAGTTTTGTCGTGGTTCCAGAGAGACTAAGATCACCCTGTTTTGAGTTTCATACTGAAAGTTATGATATTTTTAGTACTGCTATCCCGGGAGTTTTATGCTGGACTGTCGGGAATTGGGTAGAACCTCAATTCGAGCCCTAGGTCTCAAGGATTTGGGTTGAGGAGCATAATCGAAGTTCTTTTTCTCAGTGTATTTATTGCTAGCACTATTCTTGTGTAGGGGGCGGAGTTCCGGAGTAAAGGCTTCATCCCTGCTTCTTCGCGCCTCGTAGCGAAAAAAGGCAAGTATAATTAGTGGTAGATTAATTATGAGCGATTGTTCATGTTTGCTATATTATGAGTATTTTGCGTTGTTCATGGATGCTAGAATGTTATGAATGTCAATGATCATGAATGCTAGAAGTATGAGTAAGTTTATTTCTGTATGATGGTTTAATGTTTTGCACATGTGCATCATGAGATCATATTGGAGGCTTGGTCACATGGTGACCAAGTATTGATTGAGGTCCCCGTTAAGAATATGACGGACTTTTGGTCCCCATACTTGTGGAGTATGGGCTATGGTCCCTGTGCTAGAAGGCACAGGCATGGGTATGCATCGACGGATGCATACTCCGCAATACCAGTATATGCAAAAGAGAAAAGAAAGGTGCATTTGAGCAACTTGCATAGCATGAGCATATGACATGTTCATTATTGAGGTTTGGAGTTGGATGGTGATGGTTACAGTTACAGTTACAAATGTTATTGTCTTGTTAATTGTACTTTGTTGTGTCTTGGACTCACTCTTGCTGGTGTTTTGATTTTAGGTACCTCGTTTGTGGAGAGCATGCATGGGAGGGAGTAGGGATATGCAGGGTTGCACATTGGCACAAACAAACTTTCAGGGTGTTACAAAACCATTTGAGCAATAACTTAGACTTTGAATAAATTGCTTGAGATTTATTTCATTACGCTTTTTGTCTTGGATAACCTCTGTTGGAGTTGGATAGCATTTGATGGATGTTACTTTTATGATTATGTTTTAGACTGTGCGTTTGGATAATTGCTTATTATTATTGTTCGCTGTGCGACCTTCAGGATGGTTAGTAATCCAAAGAAGATTCTACCGAAAATTAGAAAGAAATGTCTTAGTTTAATTTGTAGTTATGTTAGTGTGGTAGCATTCTAGGCTCTGGTTGGTCTGGGGTGTTACAGTTGGTATCAGAGCGGGCTTTAGGTCCGTGGTGAATAGATTAATTAAAATTTGGCTAGTGGTAAAACAACTTAAAATTTGACACACTGGTGCACAGTAGGATGGGAATGGGCAAAGCATTGCATTTACGTTTCTGTTATATCGTATTGATGATTGTTGATATTAATTGAGTATGATTGCTTATTAATTGATTATATGGTTATTATGTGTGGAGATAATCGATGTCAGAGGTAGACTTTGGTTGTGGCCATGGGCATGGCCAGGTTGTACCGCCAGTTAGGGTGTGAGAATAGTGGAGTGCTTACCTTGGCAAAACTACTGCCAGGTGTCGAGCATGAATTCCTTTGGGAAGGTTATTGACTTCCTTGGGTTGTGCTAGGATTTTCTGACCAACCGCTGGTGGTTGTTTAATTTCCTTGGGTTAATGGTTTCAATGCAGTTGGACGTTTTCCTTGGTTTTATTGGTTCCATAAAGCAATGATTTGTTCTTTGGACTAACGAGAGTTGTGCTGCTTGTTAACGTTTTTGATTCGCAAGGTTGACATTTTATGGAGAAGGTTTGCCTTTCTTGTTGGGAAAATATGATTCGCTTTTTCGCTTGGTACCTTGGATAATGTGAACTATCTTTTGTGAGTCCTTTAGCATGTGAAAGCTTTGGCTTTATGTATTTCTTTTGGATTATTTCGAGTGTTGAAGTTTAATACCTCTTCTTCTTAAAAGAGTTAAAATCCTTTTGTGATATCTTGTTGTGTTTAAGCGAGAGGTGGTAAACATAGAAGTTCATTGATAAGGTATGAGATACCAAGTTGGATTTGTAGCGTGATGCATGATTGGTCTTAACCCAGATCCTTGGAATTGAACTTGATTAATTTGCTGTTGTCATAGTGTAATTACCTGATGAGCAGTGACTGAGAGTACGCCATACATAATTGGAGTCAAATGAGTTATTAAGAAGTATGGAACGTTGATGAGCTGGTTTTTACATTAAAATTGTTTAGTTGGCTAAACTTGTTGGGTTATTTGGCCTCACTGGATTAATCTAACCGTGTAGGAAGGAAAAGATAATGGTGTGTTGGATTGTTGTCCTAGTAGATAATAGTCTAGAAATTTTCTTTAACTGGCTATTTGGTGATGTTATACTTGCTCGTGGGAATGCAAATCGAGAAAGGACCATCAATTCGTCTATGATTGAGCAATCATCAATGGTTATGATAACCTCTAGATTGGAATTAGTGTGTACTAAATTAGTGTGAGCATTGTTAAGAGGTGAAGGGTTGAAATTTAAAAGTGATTTATTCATGTGTGTTTTATGAAGATGATTTGTGGCTGCATGCCCTTGTTGAAAGGGGTTTGCTTGGATAGTGTGGTTTGTGTATCAGATAATCTCTAAGAGAAGTTGATCACTAGAATCTTATTGAGATAACAGAAATATTATGAGGTAATCTATTGTGTTTTTTTAGAAGAGTTTATGATAGGATTGAATAGGTGACCTGTTTTTGCACGATGGTGAAATTGTCGGAAAATAGTATGCCTTTAATGAAAAGAGTTTTGGTATAACCTTTTAGATTGTGTGGTAGATTCCTTCTAAAATAAAGTGATTGTTGTAGTGAGGTTGTAAGATTTTAGTGTACTCTCAATTTGAAGATGAGATGATAAAGTGGTATATACCAATTTGGTGAACTTTTGGGGCTTTATAATGGAAGAGTTGGCGATAAGGAATCATATTAAGAGTGTGTTATTATAAATGTTAGTAAGATTGTCTGCAAGGGATTGTGACTTGTGGGAGTGGTGATGATTCTTTCACAAAGGAAGTAATTGGACCGCCTTGTGTAATATCGGATAAATGAAAAATTTAGAGTTCTGTATTCGAGAACCTTTGGTAAATAATGATTAGTGTGGTAGCTGAAATTGTTCAGCAAATCGAGGTGTGAGAATGTCCTATTGGGTTCTTAAGTGATTAGTGTGCTCTGGTTTTAAAGGCACTTTTTGTTAGAGGTGATAAGTGATGTGGTGAACAAAGAAAATTATTTTCGTTGTTAAGGAAAAGAGTGTAGTAGAAGTATTTGGAGTTGGACTTAAGCTTTGTAGCGAGCAACTTATTAAAGTGTGTTTAGCATTTTGGTTGTTACCGCTTAAGAGTTTCTTGAGTTTCAATGGCAAAGTTTTATTCTTATTCGTTGAGGGTTGAAAATTCGCTTCTAGTGGAACTTGTGCACTCAACTGTGGTCACATTTTCTGTTTTCCGAGATCTTGGCTATTTGACTCTTTCCCTTGATCTTGTGTCTACTGCTAGTGGTACGCGTTTTTTATGTGTTGAAAACTTGTTTCCATCTGTATCTTCTTTTGAGAAAAGGATTAACCGATTCGTGTTGCAATGTCTTTTAGGATGTATAATGGCAACTTGATAGTGGTAGTCAAGTAGATTATTTTGGTGAGACTGTAGGTGTCAAGTCGTTTGAGGATCATTGAGTGGAAATTGATTCCTTAGAATAATTCTCATTGAGGATTTGATTTAAATAGAATGTTTGTCTTTTGGGCTAACTGGTTACATTGTTGCAACCAGTAGAACCTATAGTAAATTGTGGTTCAAGAACTTTTAGTTCATTTTGATGGAACATTTGAATTATCGGAGGTATAAGAACCTTGATCAATTTTATTAGAGTATCGTGATTGGGTACTTTGCAGGGTTGAGTAGGAGGGTGTCGGCGATGTAGTTAATGATATTAGAATTGCGAAGAAGTCTACATGTTATGACAATTGTTGGAATAGTAAGGATTGTTGAATTATTGCTAGGCATGACTTGCCTTCAGTGAGTAACCCTCTAGGAGTTAGAATCTTCCTAAGGATAATTTGGTTGAGAATATGTTTTTATGTGGTTGTTAATGAATGAGTATGGTTAGATCGTGAGAATTTTAGTCTTCGGATTCAAGGGTTTTCGTATCAGTTACTTTGAAATACCTTTACATGAGCTTTGGAGATTGAGAATTTGGCTTGGTGTTCTATGCTAGGACCTTGGAGGTTAATGAGGTTGTGTATAAATAGTGGAACAAAGTGCATTTCGAATAGTACAATGATCGTCGATAGCATCCTTCGGGTGTAGTAAATGAGGGTGCGTGTGCTGTGAATTTTAAGTTGATTATTCTTAAAGGATTGATAAGATGTTTTGTTGGGTAGTAGAATGCTCTCTTGGTTCTTGCTCGAGCTGCGTATTATGACAAGTGTCATTTGTAATTGATTCGGCTTAATGTTGGTATGTGTGATTCTTTCCGGTTCGGAAAGAATAAAGGAAAAGATTGATTTGGGCATTCGAGTGATTTCTGCTTTGGCGTACACGGTGTTTATTTACAAATTGTCTACTTGAGAAGTGGAAAGGTTCTCGAGATGAATCTTCAACTTTGGATTTAACTCTTTTGGTAGGGTGTTGGTAATGTGTGGTTGCAATAAGAATCTTTTATTTTGAAGTTGGGTTCTGTTTGTAAAGTAGTTTGTTTAAAAACGAGTTCTGTTTTGCGTTCCTAGTTAAAGGTTGTGCTCCTTGTCAAGGTGAAGGAACTGATTGAGACGTGGAACAAGAGTTCCATCTGTTTTGTGTTGGTTGTGTAATTTGGTACCGAAGGGAGTTTGGCCTAAGCTACATTGGTTTATTTTTTTTGGAAGTTGTAGTGATTTTAGGAAGGTAGAGTATCGCTAAGACCGCCCCGAGTCCTGGCGCAGGGTACACAATGTTTTGTGTGACCCAATGTCGAGGGGGTGCTTGAGACATATGGAGTGTGAGGTTTCATTAGAGCCGTTGATCCATGAGTCAGACCGTGCCTTCGAATCCTGTTTGTTGATCCATGAGTCGGCAAAGTTGCAAATAGATGTAACTTTTGATCTACAACTCCAAACTAGATGAAACTTGGAACACACCTTCTCTATGATGTCAGAAACCTATTCCAATTGAAGATTGTGAAAATTCTGGGAATAATTACAATCCTTTTCCGTTTGAGAGGAGGAAGGTTCAAAACCGAGTCAAAACGAAAACTAGATCCAAAATCTTGCTCGTGGTTCATTGATGATCAAGATGATTCTAGATATGTTCCCACATGTCACAGTAAGCTAGATCATGTGAAGAATTCAAGCAAAAACTCGCGGATCAAAGAAAGACTCAAAATTATCAAATAGAGAGAAGGAAAGCAAAGAGACAAAACTTTAATCAAACTTTCCTTGGATTGATTTCATATTATTTGAGTTTACAGCCACTCCATCAATGGAGGACAAACCTTAATCTATGAGCAAAAATCAAATCAAAACTCTCTAGAACCCTAACCTCGACATCTCCTCTCTCTAAGCAAATTAGGGTTTCAAACAATAAAAGAGTTGGGAAGGGGGTGCAGCCACCACCCTCCTCTATTTATAATGGAGGCTTAGACCTTCTAGAAGTTTGAATCAATTGGGCTCCCGTTAAGACCCAAAACAAACGGATCACACACGCACACATTTTAAAGTGTCGTCTTTAACGCCTCTTGACCTAAACAGCTTCACTTTGCGCCATCTTGCATCGCGGTTTGGACAATAGGTCACCCTTGTCCATTCTGCACCACGCTTGAGTTCATTAATCTCACCCGGCATCGTCAATCGTTCTGGACCTCAGCTCTCCAAGCCTAGTCCCAATCATCCTCGCCGTTGACCGTCGTTGACCACCAACCAACCTGCACAACAATAGACAAGCAAACCGAATCCGGGAACAAGTTCTTCACAACTTGACCTATGTTAGTCAAAACATGCATCATGCAACACATATGCACTGAAACTCATGACTTTGACCTAACAACCAAGCATTGCCGCCACGAAGAACGACGATATAAGTAAAACCGATCAGACCCCCACCATGGCCGATCTGACCGCCCACCCTGGCCGGTCTGACTACCACCGATTGGCCGGTCAGACCGCCAGTTGAGACTTAGCCAAATTTAGCCCCTAAAAATCCGAAACCTACTGGAATTTTCAAACGAATAGAACTTTTGACTGGAGACTCCAAAAATTATGAGATCAAGTGCAATAGAATCCCCTCTCTTGCCTACAACCTCTATTTTTAGCCCAACTCAAAACACAACTTTTTGGATTTGGCCGGTACGACCGCCGCTATGGCCGGTCGGACTGCCACTGGCTGGTCCGACCGCCCTATGGCCGGTCTGATAGCCACTTCGGCCGGTCAGACCGCCACTGGCCTGACAACACAGGATATTTGCTAAAAACACGTGAAACGATAAACCTTTAACGTCATTGCCAATTGTCACATCATCCTAAGATCAGGAGCATATCCCCATGATACCCACAAAAACAGAGTTGTTAGTGTTGGTTAATTGGAATTCAATTGATCATCTCACACATCGTAGGATTTTGGTCAACAACATGAACATAGAAGCTAAGTGAAGTCGAATTACGTTTTTATGTTAAATTAGTTGCATGCATGGCTTATTCTGCTTTCAAAGTTATTTTCCCAATGGTTTGAGGGACACTCTTTTGGATTAATTTGTCAAAATTAAACTGCCATTTGGGATGTAAAGATTTCATAACAATTTGGTAGGAAACAAAGAAATTCCACCAAAATTGTACCCAAAAAAACTTTGTTCCAAATGGAGCCTAAATATCATATCCGAGTTTATTGCCAAAATATGTTTTATATATTTATGGAATTTCAGGAGAAGTTTGCTTCCTGTCTAGCTGCATCCTAAATCGCCTCAATGCGCTAGATGACAGCATGATCTTTGGTCCACACACACAGACACACACAGAGAGAGAGAGAGTGATTTATCATGGCAAAGGTACAAATCCACTTTCCTGTCTCCCCTCCCATTCTTCTAGACTCTAATTGCATCTGCTAACGACCTCTAATTGCAATGTAACCTACATATATTGACCAGTGACTGTTCCTCCTACTCCATGCATGCACATGTGGTCATGATCTCTCCCCACACGACGACACTCGTTCACTCAAGCTGCTAGTACTGCACCTTTCAGACCCCTCCAAATATATATATATATATATATATATATATATATATATATATCACATATATATATATATATATATATATATATATATATATATTCATCACTCATCAATGTGACTTCATGTGTAAGGGAAGCGGTTGGTACATGAAAGGAAAGAGGAAGCAAAGAAACAAAACAAGGTACTCAAAGAAACTTTACCATGAAGAAATCAAAAAACAATTAATAAAGGTGAAGCTAACTAATCAAACAAAGTCCTGCTCACTTCCCAACCATTCCAACCAAACCTTTCCATCGAGCCAAACCATATTTTTGAAAATGCTACCCTTGCGCGGACCGTAATCGGGACACGGCTATTCGAATAGATTTTAATACTGCAGAGGTGTCACACCACCTCTAGTTTGTTTGGCATCCGAGACCCTCTAGAGCACGTGCATTCCATTTTGCCTCGCCTCGCCCGCTAAGGTTTCGCATCACGTCCATGATCAAAACTTTCCTAATTAGTTGGCTGTCCGTCCCATACCGCTAGCTAAGTCTTGAAACGACAGCTTGATCGGATGATCATGGAGGATTCTCAAAATGTGACCGCATTTTCTCGTAAGCTCTCCACACCGTTGGGGAGATTCGATCTCTCTGCATCAAATGAAAGATAGCACTATGGTTGAGAAACTCTTTGTGCCGCCCCGATCATTTTCTACCGATTGTTGGCACAATTGAACAATGGGGTGACATGACCACTATGACATTCGCAGAAGCCACTGGTCGTCTGAGGGCTTTCGAGGAAAGCTTGAAAGGGAGATGATCTGAGAAGACAGAGAATAGAGGTGATCAGCTGATGTTCACGCTGTCGCAATGGGAATCACCGTAGGAGAAGAAAAGAAGGCCAAAGAAGAAGGCTATGGCAATTGGCAAGGGGAAGGCCAAAGTCAATTACAAGGTGCTGGTTCAAGACAATACAAGAAAGGTGACAAATCAAGTGTTAAATGTTTCAACTGCAATGGCTTTGGTCATTATGCCGCAGAATGCCGGAAACCCAATAAATCAAAAATCAAATGTTTCAACTGCAATGTCTATGGACACTATGCATCAGAATGTAGAAAACCAAAAAGGGAAAGAGCAAACCTTATTGAGAAACCGATGGAGGAAGATCCAACTTTGCTCTTAACTGAAGCTTGTGGCAATCAGCAAAATACCAAGAGACTTACCAAAAGGCTCTTACTAAATGAAGATAAGGTGTGGCCGTAGTTCAAGTCTAGCAAGAAGGAAGGTGATTGTCACCGGTATTTGGATACAAAAGTAGCAATCATATGACCGGTGACAAATCGCCTTTGCCGAGATTGATGAATCGCTGGGAGGCTCAAGAAGATTTGGAGATGGTTCGCTTGTGGAAATATGTGGCCGTGGGAATCTGATATTTGAGTGCAAAAATCTGGAACACAAGCTACTCACGGACGTATACTATATCCCTCGACTAAAAAGCAGTATATTGAGTCTCGGTCAATTGGATGAAAGTGGTTGCAAGATTATGATTGTTGGAGGAAATCTGACAATTCACGATGGTGAACAGAGAATGATAGCCAATGTGCAGAGATCGGGGAACAAGTTATATGTTTTGGAACTGCACATAACAAAACCGATATGCCTGCTATCCGAAGATAGCGGTGAAGCTTGGCTTTGGCACAAGAGATATGGACATTTGAATTTCCGAGCTTTGGAAAGTATGTCACAAAAGGGGATGGTAGTAGGACTACCAAAGATTGATCATATTGAACAAATTTGTGAAGGATGTCTTGTTGGTAAGCAGAAGAGAAAGTCTTTTCCTCAGAAATCACTATTTCGGGCTGATAATTTGCTTGAATTGGTTCATGGGGATTTATGTGGTCCAATTTCACCAGAAACTCCCGGGGGAAATCGGTATTTTTTGCTGATGGTAGATGATTGCTCTAGATACATGTGGATAGTTCTACTAAAGGAAAAGAGTCAAGCTTTTGGTGCATTCATGAAAATCAAGACAAGAACAGAGGTGGAAACTAATCTCAAACTGAAGGCTTTTAGAATGCACTGTGGAGGGAGTTCCATTCAAAGGAGTTTGAATCGCTTTTGTGAAGATCAAGGTGTAAGGAGGTTTACCACACCCATATACACCACAAACAGTAACGGGTGGTCGAGACGAATCGACAAGAGTTGCTATGGCTCTGAGTTTATCAAAGATAAAAAGATGCCGCAGATATTTTGGGAGAAGCAAGGACCACCGCAGCTTTATTTGTTGAATCGAGCATTCACAAAAAGCATTCAGGAAAGACACCATATGAGGTCCGCACAAAAGGAAACCAAACATAAGTCATCTACGAACGCTCGGATGCATTGCTCATGTAAAACCGCTTCTTCCTCACTTGTCAAACTGCAAGATAGAAGCAAAACAATGATTTTTATTGATATGAGCCGATCCAAAGCATATAGATGTTATGATCCAAATACTCAAAACTTCAAATCACCGTGATATTGTTTTTGATGAGAGCAAGCATCGAATTGGAATTCGAATGATGCAAGGAAAATTACAAGAGAGTAATATGGGGACTTTCACCGTAGTCTATCAAACTCCCGTTAGTACCGATGAAGTTTCGAGATAGGGACATAACCGGGAACTGATGGAAACTTTGAAACTAGGGATCCTCGTGTTAATAGTCCTAGTACTCCCGAGTCACAAGTATTTGAAATACTGTATTACTCATTCCTTACCAACCTAATTAGACTACTCTTCAGATCTCGACTCATCCACGTAATGTATAAATCGATTCGTAAATTTGAAGGATATCTATGATGAAACCGAACCAATGGAATCTCGCCGACTATGTGTTTGCTTGCTTTGGAGGAGCCAACATGCTTTGAAGAAGCCGTGAAAGAACCTAATTGAGAAATGCAATTGAAGAAGAGATGAAATCTATTCGGAAAATGAGACATGGGAATTAGTAAAACCACCACAGATCAAAACCCATAGGTATGAAGTGGATTTTAAGCTCAAGAAAGACAAAGAAAGGGAATATTATCAAATATAAAGCACGCTTGGTAGTAAAGGGTTATGCTCAAAACAAGGAGTTGACTTTGATGAAGTGTTTGCTCCGGTACGATTAGAAACTGCTCAATTACTCTTAGCTCTAGCACTCATGAAGGATGGGAGGTGCACCATATGGATGTTAAGTCGGCATTTCTTAATGGAGATCTAGCCAAGAAGTATATGTTCAACAACCACCGTGATATATTAAAAGGATTTGAACAAGATGTGTTGAGGCTTAAGAAAGCATTATATGGGCTACGATGTGCACCTCGAGCATGGAATTTGAAATCGGATAGATCACTTATGTCACTAGGCTTTAAGAAAAGTCTTATTGAACATGTCAGATACAAGAGAGTGGTTGAAAACAAAATTCTAATAGTTGGTGTATATGTTGATGACTTGATCACATCGATCAAACATCAAAGACATAATTGAGTTCAAAGACCAAATGAGGAAAGTATTCAAAATGAGTGACCTTGGACCATTGAGTTACTATTTGGGAATTGAGGTGAAGCAAGGAGAAGGATCCATCTCAATCGCCAAACAAAGTTATGCAACCAAAATATTATCTTTAACAGCATGACTGATTGTAATCCTTGTCAAAATCCCATGGAGAGTCATCTGAAATTGAGTAAAAGGGTGGTGGAAATTCAAAGGATAAAACCGAGTATCGGAGTATAGTTGGAAGTTTGAGATACTTAGTAAATACAAGGCCGATATTGCTTATGCAAAGGCATTATAAGTAGATATATGGATGAACCTACTGATGAACATATGGCTGCTATAAAACATATCCTAAGATACATAAGTGGTACAAAAGGTTATGGTTGTTTTTATAAAAGAGGTGATGGACCGGAACCAAAACTAGTAGGTTTTTGTGATAGTGACCTAGCGGGTGATATTGATGACCTAAAAGTACTACAGAATGGCATTTTTCTTGGTCAAAGTTTGGTTACATGGGCTTCTCAAAAACAGAAAATAGTAGCTCCCGTGAAGTCAGATATAGTCGCTACCACTACAAAGATGTCAAGGAATTTGGCTAAGTCGACTATATGGAGATCTCAAACATAAGCAACCTGAGAAATTCAAATTAATGATTGATAACAAGTCGCAATTTCACTATGCAAGAATCCAGCCATCATGGGCGGAGTAAACACATTGATACAAGATATCATTTTATTCGTGGAATGTATTGAGGATGGGAAGGTCAAGTGGAGTATGTCACTCAAGATCAACAAGTCGATTTGCTAACCAAAGCACTTGGTCGCATAAAGTTTTTAGAGATGAGATGTAAGATAGGTATTCGATGTGAAGTTAGGATAACAAGTTTAGGGGTGATTTGTTAGATTAAACTTGTTATCTATTTGTTTTAGTTTTATGTTTTGATCTTCTGAACTTCGTAACTTCCAACTTGCTTTCGTGAGTTGGTTCTCAGCTTGAGTTTGTTTTTTCTCGGTTTGACTGTAGCTCGCCCAGCTTTTTCTTCTCGATCCAAACTCGGATTCTCACCGCTTTGCATCTTGATTCAGAAACTCGGTTTGAGAAACCTCTATATATAGTAATGAAAATGTAAAAGTTGTATCGATTTGAGATACGTAAAAATTGAGATTACAGAGTTTCAATCGCTCCACTTTATTGTATTCTGAACTTTGGGGTTCTGATCTCTTGTGAAGAAACCCAAGTCTTGAAGAAGTGCAGAATCAGTTTGATTGCTAGGATCAAGAGGTTGATCCTGACAGACTCCGGAGGAGGAGGCGCCATGGCAAGGGCGAAGGAGCCGGAGGAAGAGGAAGAGGTGGATCTCACAGAGTTCGGGCAGGGGGAAGAGCTGGCTGGGAGCAAGACAAGGGGAGGCAGAGGGGAAAGGAGATCTGGCCGCACGGCAGCAGATGCAATGCAAGAAAAGGGGAGCAGCACAAGAGCTAGCTGAGGGCACAGGAGGGGAGATAGGAGCTGGGGGAGGAAGGGAGTCACAGGAGGAGAAGACCCGGGGCTCAAGACCACAGCGACAGGCATGGGGCTCACGGCTTGAGGCATCAAGCGAGCCTCACTACCGAGGAAAGTCACGGAGGAAGGAAGCTTGCAATGGCCGCAATGAGGGAAGATGAATGCAAAGTCATCAAAAATGAAAATTTTAGAAAATAACTTGGGACTTGAATAGACCAAATAAAATAGTTTTGCATTTTTTGAAGTTTATTTTAGCCAATTAAAATACTTTTCCTTCAAAAATTCAATTTAAACTTAAATTGAAACCGAGAAAATCCAAACGCTTTTTTATTTTTAAAGCTTCAAAATATACCACCGTTTAAATTAAATACTTTAAATTAAATTTTACAACAAATAAAATAATTTTGGGTTGAAAGAAATAAAACAAAAGAAAGAAACAACACCGACAAGAATAAAATCCAAAACACATAAAATCCAATAAAGTCATTTTAAATTTGAGTAAAGTTTGATTTAATCAAAATGCTTTTGCTTTGGAAATTAAATTTTAGCTCCACATTTAATCAAGGAAATGAAAATAGTTTATTTTGTTTTAAAAGCTTTAAAATAACTCAAACAAAAGCAAATTGAAAAGGAAAAAAAGAACTCACGGAAAAAACCAAACGAAGGGAAAAACAAATACTAGATAAAATTAGAAAATCAAATCGTGAAGTTTGATTAATTCAAATTGAACTAGCATTATCTACATACAACTAACTAACCCTTATTGTACACAACTATACATGTATACATCATATACACCATATTTGGTATTGATGAATGATGTCCACCATATAACTCAAGTAACTTTGTTTTGATTAATTATTTGCATGACATGAATATCTTCATACAAGGATGAATTCAAGATATGTAGGATCAAAAGTGAAGTACTGGGTGTGAGAAATCTTGTACATTGGTGGAGAATAATGTCAAGAAAAAATATACTACCTTTAATGTATATGTATGTATTTATGTATATGTATAATTGTATATGCACGTACTCCTTGGCAGAAGCTTGGAGATGGGTCCCCCAATAATTCAACTTGGAAATCAAGGAAAGGCAAGGATAACACATCTTTCATCAACTCCTCCAAGCCCCACTACCCCATGACATTCTACGTGGTCAGTTGGTGTTTCTACAAATGATCAAGGCCTGCAGGTTAGCGTAGTGAAAGCTAGTAATGAAACACAACCACAACAAATGCAATGCTTCTCCACTCATTTTCCAACTAACTTCAATGCTATCCAAGATTCAAACCCTAAAACGCAAGACTGAAATAGATATCATCACAATTTTAGTACAAAACTATTATCATCACAGAGCATTCATCTCAAGCCATCACACCATTTTGCAATATATTCCAAGAGTGATCAGTAATCGGTTCAATTTATATCCACAAACTCGTGACTTGGGCCGAGCTAGACGGGGGCTTACCTCGGGAGGAGGAGCGAGCGAAGCTGAACCAGGGACGTAGGAGGGGGCGTGCACGGGCGACGCTAGGTGCCTGGGAGGAGCTGCCGAGCCGAGAAGGAGGCGCTGGAGGGAGAGATTGGCCAGAGGAGGAAGAGAGCCAGGGGATTTCGGTGGTGAGGTCGCTGGGGAGGAGGGAGGCGGGCGGAGGAGGTCGCCGGGTAGGAGGGAGGCGAGCGGAGGAGGGAGCCGGGGAGGAGGGAGCCGGGCGGAGGAGGGAGCCGGGGAGAAGGGAGGCGGAGGACGGCGGTGCCGGAGGAGAGAGGAGGCGGGCGGCACTCGGGAGGATGGAGCTGGGGAGGAGGGAGGCGGAAGACGGTGGTGCCGGAGGAGGGAGGAGGCAGGCGGCGCTCGGGAGGAGGGGTAGGGGGAGGAGGCAGCGCGGGTTGCGAAGGGTATGTAGGGTTAGGGCCAGGGGGAAAGCCGGTATGCGCGCGGAGGAGGTCACCGGGGAGGAGGGAGACGGGCGGAGGAGGGAGCCGGGGAGGAGGGAGGCGGGCGGAGGAGGGAGCCGGGGAGGAGGGAGGTGGGTGGAGGAGGGAGCCAGGGAGGAGGGAGGCGGAGGACGGCGGTACCGGAGGAGGGAGGAGGCGGGCGGCGCTCGGGAGGAGGCGGCGCGGGTTGCGAACGGGATGTAGGGTTAGGGCCGGGGGGAAAGCCAGTATGCACGCGGAAGGAGGGAAACGGCGCTGTAGAAAAAACAGGCGCGGCACGGTCTCTTTTTACTCCCGAGTGTTTGTATTTTAAAACACTCGGGAATATATTTATTTCCCGAGTGTTATATGAAACACTCGGGAAAGTTATTTCTACCAAGTGCTGATAGCTCTTCCCGAATGTCTTGTGAATCACTTGGGACCTTCCCGAGTGTTTCCATCTAGACACTCGGTAAAAATATAGACACTGGGAAAAATACCGTTTCTGGTAGTGCCACTACCATTTTCTTTTCTCACCCACCCACTGCCACCTCCTAGCACCACTGCCGAATGCATTATCTCCCCAAAATGGAAGAACCAACCCTTGCATGCTATACCATGGTGATCATCCTCGCTAGAGCAACCCATTTTAGCAATTAGTTGTTGCATGCAAGCTCTCTTGAGCATCATGCAAGAGGAGAGGAAGATGCGACACACTATTCATTGCATGGTCATGGAGCTATACGCAAGCATCAGCAGCCTCGCCGAGGCGCAAGCGGCCTAAGCAGCTCCACTTGTCGCCATGGCTAGCAAAGAACTTGGCAAAGAGCAGGACCGGTCTCAAGGCGTGCAAGGCGCTGGGAGCACTGCAGCGACTTTCAAGACCACACTGGGCCAAGAAGAAGTTGTTAGCGAATTTCCATGCAAAGAAGAATAATTGCATGGCACATGTAACATCTCAAATATGGATTTGTGTTTCAAATGTAAGAAAATGAGAAGAAATTAAAAACTTTTCTTGCATCTTGAAGTCCTTGATCATTTCTGTAATTCTTGTAAAGGAATTATAGAAATCAAAATCAAAATCTTTAATTGACCCCAATCAAAAACCTCCTTGGCATAGATCTTGTGCCAAAACCATGGAAATATTTTTCCTAAGTTCCAAGAAGGCTTGGTAATACCTCTGAATTATCTCATGATTTTTAGAAATTATTTGATAATTTTTGGAGGCAAGTCAAGTTTGGTCTAACCCTATTTTTCCCTTTCTGGAATTTCTGGAGAAAATTTCAGTGCATGAAAATCTCTAAAAGTTTTATGAGAGGTTCCTCCTGTTGTCAGCAACCTTGAGTTAAAATTTCATAATTTTTGAAGCTTGTTTTCTACCTTAAATAATTCCTCAAATATCAGATGTTTAAATTCAAATCCTAACTGGTTTTCACTGTTCATCGGGTTCGAATCAGACTCGGGCTCGAGCCACTTGATTTGGTTCACCAACTAAGCGCCCGCTCGATCGCTTGGCGCGAAGTGCAGTGAGCCGTTGGATCGGCATCAAACGGCCCACGCTCGAGTGAACGTTCAGACCATCCGAGATCGCCGATCCTTTTGAACCATTGGATTCTGAATCAAAGGCCCACGATCGCGTGAACGTTCGGACTATCCGAACGCCTCGCGCAACGTGAACCGTAGGATCCAAATCAACGGCCCAAGATCAAGCGAGCGATCGAAGCGTTATAATCCACCCGTTCTAACTCAACCATTCGATTTCAATCCGACGGCTGATACATCGTCTCCTTCCTCCGGTCAGCTCACGCGTCTGAGTCGGCCATGGCGTGCGCAGAGAAGAAAAGAAGCGGCGTGCAGTCCCCTCGTGATCGACTTTAAACGGCTATATCTGTGCGCATTTAATGCCCGTCGTGCTCCTCCCTCAGGAGTCCCTTATCCAACTGCTCCCGTCGCTCTCTCGTCCTCTAATGGCAGTATTGACCCGAATGGAAAATCCGGCCGTTGCTCTCTGCCATTGCTCTATTTAAGCTCCATTGCTTCACCCTTGGCTTCCTTTAGCACTTCCGCAACTCCAGCTAGCACTCACAAGCTTGCTTGAGTTGCAGTTCCTCGAAAGTTCTTCGGCCGCCATTGTTGAGTTTGAAGCTTCGGTGGAGGCGGTGCAGCAGGGGTTTTCTTCTTCAAGTCTCTGCTCCCTCTGCTCCCCCTTTACTCTCTGAAGCTTAACCCTCACTCAATTTTGCTCAATTTGCTCAGGTCTTGGCTGAATTTGGATTTCCCCCTTTTCGGCCGAAATATCCATTTTTCTTCACCCGGGCAGATTCGACCATTCTCTGTGAGTTCTTTGCGCTCAGATAACTCCTTGTTAGTCCCTAGTTGCTTGGCACCCGCTCCCTTGGACCGCAGCTGAGCTCTTTTGAGTTTTTCGTTTTCGGTCACTTTAGTTCACTTCGGTCATCTCCGGCTTGCCGGCGTTCTGGGCCACCGCAGCCAAATCGGTTGGTACCATTGGGTGGGCAATGTTGTTTGGAACCCATTTTGGGCACTTGCTCACACCGCTGCGGTCAGAGCCGAACGAACACAGTGACAAAAGTTTGAACGTGAATCAATGTGGACCGTCGATCCTAAGATCTACGGCCCAGGATCGCGCGGAAGTTTGAATTTATCAGACGCCTGGATCTGTGGACCGTTGGATCCAAGATCAACGGTCCCGACTCAGGTCCGCATGGGTCGTTGGATCCAAGATCAACGGCTCATGTGTGTGTGAACGTTCGGACCGCCCGAACACTCTGATCCACGTGGACCGTTGGATCCAGATCCAACGGTTAACGATTAGGGTTTAGCGGTCGCGCGCGCGCGTCATCCCAGGAACTTGGACCGTTGGATCCAAGATCAACGATCCAAGTTCGTCCACGTCGATTCTCATTTCTGATTTTTCCCGAAAGAATTATTTGTCAACTGAAAAATATAGTAACTTGTAAAATGCATAACTAATTCATTTTAAATGCTTTTCGATTGATTCAAATTTTGTTGGTTATATTATTAACTAAAATTTAATATAAAAATGGTTCTAACCTCAGTATATCTTCAGAAAATTTTGCTTATGAATAGTAGCATTTTTTATTTTTAGGGCTGAGCAAAATTGTTTTGGTCATATATTTTGCATTAAGAATCCAAATCAATTGGTTCTTGTTTGTAAATTCCTTATAAATCATTCTCTTGCTATTGTAAAATTTTCAAAATATTTGGAGAAAGTTTGCTATTGAGTCTTTGTGTTTTCTTCGTTCTTATCGGCTCTTTTTCGCTTTCTCGTTAGGATCCGAAGAGCACGTTGACGATATAATTGATCCTCAGCAACATCTTGACCCACATCAAACAGGCAAGCAGTTTGATCATGTTAATCCCATTATTTTTCAAGTCTAATATATTGATTTCAACTTGTATGTATGCATTGCTACTTTGTTGTTAAATTATTGTTAGTATCCTATAGTTGCATAATCTGTAGGAATTGATTATCCTCTACTACCATGAGTGTCGGGACCCAAATATGCAAATCTGGACCCTCTGTGTATTCTGCACTAGTCCAGGATCACGCTAGTGCACATAGTGTCAATATCGATGAAATATCACATCCATACAACGAATATAAGAATAAATGAGTACCTTTAAATAACAAATAACTGTTGGGACCTTACGGTCGAGTTTTACATTTATTAAGCCATGCAAGGCTCACAATAAAGAAATAAACTGCAGCGGAAACGAAATAAACTCCGGTGGCTCCCATCAATTTACCACAGGCAACTGACTGGGATCAAGACCCTAACGATCAACCTTCGTAGAACTCTTCTTCGAAAGCAGGCGACGACTCCTCCACTTCTATTGATTTGTTTAGCAAGAGTGAGTACACACCGTACTCGCAAGTCATACCACATAATGCAATTTATAGATGATGGCTTATTCCAAAGGAATGGCTTCTGTGGTTATTTTGCAGAAATGCAACATTTGCAATTGAATACAAATAATAGATTGAAAGCATAATTCAAAAAAATAGACAATAATAAGTTAACAATTGATTTCACAAAGTACACACAGTCTAATCAAGTTATTCACATAGTACTGAGTTATCTCACACAGCTGACCCTTCCCAATTGTTTTTATGAAAATCTACCCCTCGTGTGAAATTCCCGAGCATGTCCATATCCGAGGACGCGGCTATTCGAATAGATTGGTTTAAACACTCTGCAGAGGCTGTACACTTTACCCACACGATACAATCAGTGTAGCTAGCACTAACCATAACAAAACCTTTCAGAGACTTCATCTCAAACAATGACACTCCCGATGTGCTTTCCTGCCGTCCAATTTGTTCACATAGCCCTTGGAACGACACACACCGTTGGACGTGGATGCAATGAACCGTCCCGCGATGTGACCCAAACATAGCGGTACACACCTCCAGCCCATCACACAGTTTAAATACAACCTGAGTTGTCAATGTCAAGACTCCATAACTTACTAAGTCAGGCCCAGCCCATACTAGGCATGTGGTCGTACAGTAAGGCCCAGTTCAATGGCGCACAAAGTTAAGTCCTTAATTGACTAAGGCAAGACTTCCAGTTTTAACCCAAATCACAAAGTTTATATCACACAGATCCACCATTCACACAGATCCACCACTTGCCTCAGTCTAAATCTTTTCCCACCCTGTTGATTAAGTGCAACACATGCCATCAACGAGTAATAGCACACAGCACACACAGTTTCATCACATAGTTCCATAATCACTTAGTCAGGTTTATAATTGCATCTCACATGGAATGATGACTCGTGGTATGGCTAAGCAGTCTAATCGTATCTAACCAACCCACGTTGGTGCTACGATAATACCAACTATTAATGAACCAACCTAGGGTGACAAGAGATCATGGCATACAATAGACAAGGTGGCATAACAATTTGGATTAATAACTACACCCAAAAGCATTTAAATAAATACTTGAAATAGAATGCAATACACTGAAACAAAGTATTTTGAAAACTAGGTTCAATATGATCAAAGGTATAACTTGCCTTGGAATAGGTCTAGATATTGGTCTTGGTCTTGAGGTGCTCCTTCTTCTGTAAAATTCCCCGAAGTATCGACGTCTACTCGCAAACGAGACAAAAGAAACAAAACAAATAAATAACAGAGGCAAAACAACTCCAAAAATTCAAATAAAATTCACAATTAAATAGATCTCAATTTTATATAAATTTACAAATTTGAATGGGCTCAATCGAAGGTCGGATGCAAAAGATATGGGCTTTGGAAGATTGGAAAATCAAATAAACCCTAATTTGGATTTTATTGAATTTCCCGAATTATTTTTATAAAGGAAAATCGAATTATTGCGCAATGCTTGCGTCAGCCGAGGATTTTCGGAAAAAGAAATAAATTTAAAAGAAATCTGACATGTGGGCCCCACATGTCAGTCTCGGGATTCACGGTGGACCGAGTGCACCGAACCGAGAGAGATCCGGCGCGGTGGACCGAGCCCACGCGCTGCGTGTCAAGGCCGATCTGGCGCCACGCGGCCGCCACACCAAGACGGGCCGACGGGCGGCGCCGAGTCGGGCGACAACGGCGGGCGGGCGCTTCGGACCCGATGGTCACCGTGACAGCAGCGACTTCGCCGGCGAGTGAGTGGTGCCAACGTGTAGAGGGGTTATTGCGCACATATGGGCACTGGTTTGAGCACCTTAGGTTGACGGAGTTGGCCGTGGCGAGGGAGAAGCGGCGAAGACTCGGGTTTTGTTTGACGGGCGCTCGGCGATGCTCGGCGACGAGGAGGTGCGCCGCGAGGTAGCTCGAGACTTGCGATCACGAGGGTGCGGTCGGCGAGGCAAGAAGCGGTGAAGACGGCGCAATTCACCGGAGAAGAAGTTCGGCCGAAAAGCCTAAAGCTTGAAATGCGACGGCGCTAGGGCGATCGGGGCGACGAGAGTGGCGGCTTTGGGTTGCGGAGGTCCAGGCGGTGCTAAGGGGGTATTTATAGGCTCGGAGACGCCGAGATTTGGAAACCCCCAAATCGGGTCCGAAACGGCCGGGTTTTTGAATTCCATGATTCTCGGAGATTGAAACCGATTCGGGGTTTGATTTGGTTTGGAACGGATAAGAAATAACCGGAGGCACGATTTGGTGGGGTCGGCACAAGAAGATCGGGACGAGAGTCCCGTTTTCGTACGCGAGGCCGAGCTCTGGCAATGGCGGTCGAGAGCGCAGGCGCGAGGAAGAAGAAGCTCCGCGGAGACGACGACTCCGCGCCGGGCCCACTGGCAGAGAGAGTGAGAGCGAGGCGAGAGTGAGCGTGTGATGGCGATCCAACGGCGCGGAGCGAGCGCGGGTGAGGAAAGCTGGGCTGCGGCTGGAATAGTGTTGGGCTTCGGCCCAGCACTGTTCCGAAGGAATTTCTTTTGATTTTTCTTTTAAATAAATCCAGAAAATGCAAATAGCAATTAGAAAATAGCAAATGGCTTTGGAAAAATTCCAGAAAATTCTATAAAATATATCCAAGCATATAGAATCTAAATAAAATAATTTTGGCAATTGTTGGTGTTGGGATTAAGCACATTAAATCAATTTGTCCTTAAAGTCCATATTAAGCTTTTTAGATAAGTTTTCAAATAAATCCAAATGGTGAATTTTCTTACTACCATTATTTAAAAGATTTTTAAAACTCTGAAAATTGGGATGTTACAAACCTCCCCCCTTAAACGAATCTCGACCCCGAGATTCCGGCTAGCTAGAGAAAAGGCTCGGGAACTCGGTTTTCAACTCTTCTTCGCGTTCCCACGTTGCTTCTCCTTCTGAGTGGTTACTCCACTGGACTTTGCAAAAATCAACGGTCTTGCTTCTGGTGCGGCATTCTGCGACATCCAAAATCCTGACAGGCTGTTCTTTGTATGTGAGATCTTCTTTCAGTTCAATTGACTCCAACGGGGTCTGTCCTTCTGGCACACGAAGACACTTCTTCAGCTGAGAGACATGAAAGACATCATGCACTCCTGCTAACGACTGCGGTAGCTCCAACTGGTACGCAACCTCTCCTCGGCGTTCCAAAATCTTGAATGGACCCACATACCTTGGAGCGAGCTTCCCTTTGGTGTGGAATCTCTTAACACCTCGGAGCGGAGTAACTCGAAGATACACAAAATCCTCCGGTTCAAAGCTGAGGTCACGACGACGATTATCGGCATAACTCTTTTGCCTGGACTGGGCTATCTTTAGTCTCTCTCTGATCATAGCAACTTGTTCTTCAGCTTCCTGAATAATATCTGGCCCGAACACTACACGTTCAGCTGTCTCTGACCAATTTAATGGAGTTCTGCAGGCACGACCATACAAAGCTTCAAATGGTGACATTTGCAAACTGGCTTGATAACTGTTGTTGTACGAGAATTCTGCATACGGTAAACTCTTATCCCAACTAGTAGCATTTGCTAAGGCACAGGCTCTCAACATATCTTCCAATATCTGGTTGACTCTTTCACCGCATCCATCTGCGTGGATGATAAGCAAGATCAAATTCGGATGAGTTCCTGTGGCTTCATGTAGACTTTGCCAAAAACGAGAGGTGAACTGAGATCCTCGATCTGACACTATCTTCTTAGGCACACCATGCAGACTGACTATTTTTGACATATACAACTCTGCAAGGCGATCTCCTGAGTAAGTGGTTTTGACTGGCAAGAAATGGGCAACCTTAGTCAAACGATCCACTATTACCCAAATCGAATCGTAACCTGATTGAGTCTTGGGTAAACCGGTAATAAAATCCATATCGATCTCTTCCCACTTCCATTCTGGTATCTTCAGCGGTTGCAGCAAACCTGCTGGTCTCTGATGCTCCGCCTTTACTTTCTGACACACGTCGCATAAGGCAACGAACTCTGCGACGTCTCGCTTTAAGTTTGGCCACCAAAACTTATTCTTAACATCCTGATACATCTTAGTACTTCCAGGGTGAATTGAATACTTTGAGTCATGGGCTTCCTTCAGTATCAGCTGTCTTAATCCATCGATATCCGTACATGAATCGCCCATTGATCCACAATATATCCTGATCATCCACGGTAAAGTCTTTAAATTTTCCTTCTGCCATCTTCTTCTTGAGGTCGGTAAACTCGGAATCCTTGGGTTGAGCTTCACGAATCTGTTTCTCCAGAGTAGACTGCACTTCTAGACTGGCCACAAATCCTTCAGGAACAACTTCTAGCTGCAGCTTCTGGAATTCCTCCTGAAGTTCCGAACACAACTCTTTTACTTCCAGAGCGTTGCAGTAGCTCTTGTGACTTAGTGCATCTGCAACTACATTGGCTTTACCAGGATGGTAATGAATTCCCAGATTATAATCCTTTATTAATTCCAGCCATCTTCTCTGTCTCATGTTCAAATCCGACTGAGTGAATATGTACTTTAGGCTCTTATGATCGGTGTAGACTTCACAGCGATTACCGATGAGATAATGACGCCAAATCTTCAAAGCATGCACTACGGCAGCTAATTCCAAATCATGGGTAGGATAATTCTCTTCATGAGGTCTTAATTGCCTTGACGCATAAGCAACAGCTCTTCCTTCTTGCATAAGGACACATCCTAATCCTTGACGCGAAGCATCACAGTAGATATCAAAATCCTTGCTGATATCCGGCAAAACTAGCACTGGGGCTGAAGTCAAACGTTTCTTCAATTCTTGAAAACTCTCTTCACAAGCTGGGGTCCAGAGGAATTTCTTCTCTTTCTTCAATAATTGCGTAAGAGGCTTAGCAATCGTTGAGAATCCTTCAATGAAACGACGATAGTATCCTGCCATTCCCAAGAAACTACGAATTTGAGTAACCGTCTTGGGCTGCTCCCAATTCATTACAGCTTTAACCTTTCCGGGGTCAACTGCTACTCCTTCGGCTGTCATCACATGACCGAGAAAATCAACTTTCTTCTTCCAAAAGTCACACTTGCTAAACTTGGCATACAACTGATGTTCTCTGAGCTTCTCTAGGATTAATCTCAAATGGTCTGCATGCTCTTCTTCTGACTTGGAGTATACCAAAATATCGTCAATGAATACTACCACAAACTTATCCAAGTATTCCATGAATACTTTGTTCATCATGTTCATGAAATAAGCAGGGGCGTTAGTCAGTCCAAAAGACATGACTAAAAACTCATAATGTCCATACCGGGTTGAGAAAGCGGTCTTTGGTACATCCTTAGGACAAATCTTCAACTGATGGTAACCTGATCGTAGATCGATCTTGGAGAATACTCCGGCTCCTTTCATCTGGTCGAACAAATCATCAATTCTGGGCAAAGGGTATTTGTTCTTGATGGTGACTTCATTAAGAGAGCGATAATCGATACACATTCTCATGCTTCCATCTTTCTTCTTGACAAACAAAACTGGTGCTCCCCACGGCGACGAACTAGGTCTTACAAAACCTTTCTCCAGTAGTTCTTCTATCTGCTTCTTCATTTCCACAAGTTCATCGACCGCATCCGATAGGGTCTCTTGAAATTGGTGCTTTTTCGGCACTAGATCGATGACAAACTCAATGTCACGGTCCGGTGGCATTCCTGCTAACTCTTCTGGAAATACGTCCGGGTAATCCCTGACTACAGGTACGTCTTCCAAAGAAACTGTCTTCAGACTGTTGACTATCAAATGTCCATCACGTACTGAGGTGGCTAGAAATTCCACTTTCTTTCCTGTGGTATCCTCTATTGTTACGGCTCTTCGGCCACAATCTAACACTGCTTTATGTTTGGATAACCAATCCATACCAAGGATTACATCTATGGTTTGAGTGTCTAGAACTATCAGGTTGGCTAGAAACTCAACTCCAGCTATGAGTAACCTAGCTCCTAAACATCCAACTTTAGAACTTAGCTCTGCTCCAGGCGACTGGACTAACAGAGTATGCTTAAGTTGCATAACTTTCAAATTATTCTTGGTTGCAAAAATTCCAGATACAAACGAATGCGAAGCTCGTAATCAAATGCAATCGATGCAGTCTTGAATTTACCAGAAACTTACCCAGTACAACGTCGGGTGCTTCTTGGGCTCCTTCCAGAGTGACGTGGTTGACACGCCCTCGACCATCGATGCGGTGCTCCTCCGGATTGACCGGTAGCTTGAGATGTTCCTTGATGGTTACCTTGTACTGGTGTCTTGGCCGGTGTGTTCCCAAGGTTGAAACGTACTGGAGTGATAGTCCCATTCTGCGGATATCGGTTGGCGAAATGTCCTGGCTGACGACAGGTAAAGCAAACTCTGGGTGCATTTTGTGGGTTCTTGATGGATTGGGGTTGGTAGTGCGGGGTTGCGGAAGTTACGAGCAACCGGGCGAGTCTTGAAGTTGGTGCGGTGGTCTAGCGAGTGCGTGGTGGAAAGCGGCTAAACTGCGGTGGAATCATTCTTGCCTTCACCGGGTTGGTGACTTCCTTCTTGAGCCATTCTCAAGCGCTACGGTGATCCTCCAATTCCTTGCGCTTATCCTCAAGAATCAAAGCCTTGTTGATCAATTCTTGGAAATCAGGAAAGGTATGGGCGATCAAGTTGACTTGAAGTCCAGTGTTCAATCCTTTCAGAAAACGACTCTGACGAGCCTTGTCAGTGGCGACATCTTTTGCAGCATATCGAGCAAGTTGAGAGAATTTGTTAAGGTAGTCGGTTACTGACATTCCTCCTTGCTTGAGAGCACGGAATTCATCCTTCTTCAGATCCATAATTCCTTCCGGCACATGATACTGGCGAAAAGCAGTTGTGAACTCTTCCCAAGTAATGTCTTGCGGCGTTCCATGCGCTGCACAAAAGTTTTCCCACCATTCGGCAGCAAAGCCTTCCATCTGGTGAGTGGCGTACAACACTTTCTCATGATCGCTGCATTGAGTGATCAACAGCTTCTTCTCAATGACACGAAGCCAATCATCAGCCTCCACTGGTGAGACATGTCCAGAGAAGGTTGGTGGACGGGTTCTCATAAACTCGGCCAACTTGGACGATCCATTGTGACCATGAGCAACTGGGGTTCCATTGTGATGCTGATTGTTGTTGTTCTGGTTATTCATAGCTTGCATCTGATTCATCATGGTATACATCAGCTGGGTTTGAGCTGTCATGAATGCTCCAAAATTCTGCAGATTAATTGAAGGTGCTTGTGGTGGAACTGCTTCTCCGGGGGTCTGTTCCTGTCCTTCTGATACTGGAGTATCGGAACCACTTGCAGCAGCTTGACGAGTCTGAACCATCTGGTGAATCTCCAGGGGTTAGATAAGGTAGCAAGCACAAGATGAGTTGTAGAACTAATCGGGGTAGGTAAAACCCAACAACATATTTTAAGAAAGCTCAACTGAAACTCTTATATTGATTAAGATAATAGTATGGCTTGCAACAAATGCCTAAGGGCCTCTGCAGCTCATACTTGCACACAAAAATAAGGACGAATCTAAGCACACAAAACTACCGCCTAAAGGGCGACTCAAGACTTAATACTGGCTAAGCCTGAAACAACTCGAACAGATACTCGATTAAATAGCCTCCATAGCCTTGACGGTGCTCCCGCCTGCTGTAGACCTGAAAGTGAGCTGGCATCCTTGCAAACTGATCCTGATGTCCCGGGGCTGGTGCAACAGGAGCAGGTGTCCCTGGTGCAGGTACTGCTAGTTCCTCCGGCTCTGCTGCCTCTGCTAGCTCTTCTGGTTCAGCCGGTCCATCAGCTTCCTCCGGGTCTTCTTCTTCAGTATCTTCTTCGTGATCGTGCCGCCCATAAAGAGTTTCTTCCAGTATGGTGATCCTTTCTTCAGCTCTCTGAAGAGTCTCGTAGGCACACTCCAGCTCTGTGGCGGCTAATTCCAATGACTCCTCTTGAGCAGCGACGAACTGGGAAAGATGCACAACGGTGGCGTTGTCTTCTCCTTCCGTAGACGGAAAACGTGCAGCAAGATCCACGTCGGAAGTGCGGGGATGGTAACGAAAAACTGTGTCACGAAGCTCTCAAGAGTAGATATTGCAGATCCTCAGGATGGCAAGGCGCGAAGACTCCTGGATTGCTTCAATCCAAATACTCCTTCGAGCTGAGATGTTCAGTGGTTTGCTTGCCTTGGTGTTCTTCCTGGCATAGACGGTCAAATGGCAGATTACTCCACGATCTCGGCCGTTCACGATCCAAGCGTTGCCACGATACAATGGACGATCAAATCCTCCAAGTACTTGTAACATCTTCCAAAGCTCAGCGGCAAGTTCTCCCTTGCGCTCTCCATAACTCTGAAGACGAGGCATCTGTCAAGATGGACAAGGATATGAAATCAACTTTAAAACAGCGGGGAGAGAAAGAATTTCAGCAATAGTTGAGTCAAGAGAGACATGAGATGAGTTAAAGAGTTCAATTATTCTTGCAAGTTAATATTTGCTTTAGAAAATAATTTTGGACTCACTAAGAACGGCCAATCTAGCTAAGGTCAAGACCTACAGTCAGTATGGCTCTGATACCACCTCTGTCGGGACCCAAATATGCAAATCTGGACTCTCTGTGTATTCTGCACTAGTCCAGGATCACGCTAGTGCACACAGTGTCAACATCGATGAAATATCATATCCATACAACGAATATAAGAATAAACGAGTACCTTTAAATAACAAATAACTGTTGGGACCTTACGGTCGAGTTTTACATTTATTAAGCCATGCAAGGCTGACAGTAAAGAAATAAACTGCAGCGAAAACGAAATAAACTCCGGTGGCTCCCATCAATTTACCACAACAATGGATCGATCAAGACCCTAACGATCAACCTTCGTAGAACTCTTCTTCAAAGCGGTGGCGACTCCTCCACTTCATTGATTTGTTTAGCAAGAGTGAGTACACACCGTACTACGCAAGTCATACCACGTAATGCAATTTATAGATGATGGCTTATTCCAAAGGAATGGCTTCGTGGTTATTTTGCGGAAATGCAACATTTGCAATTGAATACAAATAATAGATTGAAAGCATAATTCAAAACAAATAGACAATAATAAGTTAACAATTGATTTCACAAAGTACACACAGTCTAATCAAGTTATTCACACAGCTGCACAAGTTATCTCACACGGTGACCCTTCCCAATTGTTTTTATGAAAATCTACCCCTCGTGTGAAATTCCCGAGCATGTCCATATCCGAGGACGCGGCTATTCGAATAGATTGGTTTAAACACTCTGCGGTGTACACTTTACCCACACGATACAATCAGTGTAGCTAGCACTAACCATAACAATACCTTTCAGAGACTTCATCTCAAACAATGACACTCCCGATGTGCTTTCCTGCCGTCCAATTTGTTCATATAGCCCTTGGAACGACACACACCGTTGGGCGAGGATGCGTGAACCGTCCCCATGATGTGACCCAAACATAGCGGTACACACCTCGACCCATCACACGCTTTAAATACAACTGAGTTGTCAATGTCAAGACTCCATAACTTACTAAGTCGAGCCCGACCCATACTAGGCATGTGGTCGTCTGATGAAGGACCAGTTCAATGGCGCACAAAGTTAAGTCCTTAGTTGACTAAGGCAAGACTTCCAGTTTTAACCCAAATCACAAAGTTTATATCACACAGATCCACCATTCACACAGATACACCACTTGCCTCAGTCTAAATCTTTTCCCAACCTGTTGATTAAGTGCAACACATGCCATCAATGAGTAATAGCACACAGCACACACAGTTTCATCACACAGTTCCATAATCACTTAGTCAGGTTTATAATTGCATCTCACATGGAATGATGACTCGTGGCATGGCTAAGCAGTCTAATCGAATCTAACCAACCCACGTTGGTGCTACGATAATACCAACTATTAATGAACCAACCTAGGGTGACAAGAGATCATGGCATACAATAGACAAGGTGGCATAACAATTTGGATTAATAACTACACCCAAAAGCATTTAAATAAATACTTGAAATAGAATGCAATACACTGAAACAAAGTATTTTGAAAACTAGGTTCAATATGATCAAAGGTATAACTTTCCTTGGAATAGATCTAGATATTGGTCTTGATCTTGAGGTGCTCCTTCTTCTGTAAAATTCCCCGAAGTATCGACGTCTACTCGCAAACGAGACAAAAGAAACAAAACAAATAAATAACAGAGGCAAAACAACTCCAAAAATTCAAATAAAATCCACAATTAAATAGATCTCAATTTTATATAAATTTACAAATTTGAATGGGCTCAATCGGAGGTCGGATGCAAAAGATATGGGCTTTGGAAGATTGGAAAATCAAATAAACCCTAATTTGGATTTTATTGAATTTCCCGAATTATTTTTATAAAGGAAAATCGAATTATTGCGCAATGCTTGCGTCAGCTGAGGATTTTCGGAAAAAGAAATAAATTTAAAAGAAATCGACATGTGGGCCCCACATGTCGGTCTCGGTTCACGGTGGACCGAGTGCACGAACAGAGAGAGATCTCGCGCGATGGACCGAGCCACGCACGCGCGCAGTCTTTGCGCGATCTGGCGCCACGCTGCCGCCACACCAAAGATCGAAGTTAGCCATGTGGCGCCGAGCCGGCGACAACGGGGCCAGTGGCGCTCGGGACCGATGGTCACCGCGAACGGCGGCGACTTCGCCGGCGATGAGTGGTGCCAATGTGTAGAGGGGTTATTGCGCACATATGGGCCCTGGTTTGAGCACCGAGGTTGACGGATATGGCCGGCGCGAGGAAAGCGGCGGCGAAGACTCGGGTTTTGTCGGACGGGCGCTCGGCGATGCTCGGCGACGAGGAGGTGCGCCGAGGTAGCTCGAGACTTGCGACACGAGGGCGCGATCGGCGAGGCAAGGGCGGCGAAGACGGCGGCGCAATTCACCGGAGAAGAAGTTCGGCCGAAAACCCTAAAGCTTGAAATGCGACGGCGCTAGGGCGATCGGGGCGACGAGAGTGGCGGCTTTGGGTTGCGGAGGTCCAGGCGGTGCTAAGGGGGTATTTATAGGCTCGGAGACGCCGAGATTTGGAAACCCCCAAATCGGGTCCGAAACGGCCGGGTTTTTGAATTCCATGATTCTCGGAGATTGAAACCGATTCGGGGTTTGATTTGGTTTGGAACGGATAAGAAATAACCGGAGGCACGATTTGGTGGGGTCGGCACAAGAAGATTGGGACGAGTCCGTTGTGACTGCGAGGCCGAGCTCGGCAATGGCGGTCGAGAGCGCGCGAGGAAGAAGAAGCTCGCGGAGACGACGACTACGGCCCCCACCGCCAGAGAGAGCGAGAGGCGAGGCGGCGAGTGAGCGTCGATGGCGATCCAACGGCGGGCGAAGCGAGCGAGGAAAGGCGGTGCAGGGTGGAATAGTGTTGGGCTTGACCCGAGAGCATTCGAAGGAATTTCTTTTGATTTTTCTTTTAAATAAATCCAAAAAATACAAATAGCAATTAGAAAATAGCAAATGGCTTTGGAAAAATTCCAGAAAATTCTATAAAATATATCCAAGCATATAGAATCTAAATAAAATAATTTTGGCAATTGTTGGTGTTGGGATTAAGCACATTAAATCAATTTGTCCTTAAAGTCCATATTAAGCTTTTTAGATAAGTTTTCAAATAAATCCAAATGGTGAATTTTCTTACTACCATTATTTAAAAGATTTTTAAAGCTCTGAAAATTGGGATGTTACAATGAGCCTAGGTTATTTACGGTGAATTGAGTTCGATGGATGGACTCTTGTCACTTAGTAGACTGCGAATTGAAATTGCTTAGAAATGCTTAGTCCGTAGTAATGGGTGATCATCGATTTTATTCGATGATCTTGATCACACATCTAAATATTATTCCATTATGTCTAGCACTTGCGCTTTGTTATTTTGTAAAGTCAAAATCTGAAAATGAAAACATTGTTTTAGACTTGGGCAAGTGGTTGGATGGTGGGTTATTGGGTTTGTGGATGTCTTGCCTAAGTCAACAAGGACCGAACATCTTGTTACACTAAACCAAGCATTTTTGCGTGCTAACCACGCGAGAGGGATATGGGACCTCTCTTGACTTAGTACTTTGGCGTGTGATATCTCCGAGTCGCAGGAGGGGGTTGTGTGTGTTGTGTGAAAAAGGATATGTGTTCTTGTGTTGGGTGTGCGGTGGTGGAGATTTCGGGTAGGCTCTCCACCTCGAGGAGCATCGTAGTTGTCCAAGGCTTTACCTGCGACGGGTAGTTGACCGAGGCTTTACGATGACTCCGACACAACGTATGGGTTTCTATCCATACGGGCGGCTCGTAGTTAATGCACAATATTGGAAATGTCTCGTAGGACTTAGTGTGTGTGACATACCAAAAGAAGTGTGCTAATCTAGTGGCAAAAAGGCGGTCTGACGTGTGGGTACATTGGTACACCCCTGCAGGGTATAAAACTATTCGAATAGCCTCGTCCTAGGTTATGGACACGCTTGGGGAGGTCTTCCAAGAGTTAGACTACAACCTTTTAAATTAAAATTTGACATGGTTAGTATGAATGGGTAATTCATGCTATTGTTGTGGTGATTAATGGGTTAGTCACTTCTAGGATTGTTGTTGTCATCTATTTAATGTTATATTGTTGTCATTTACTGTTATTTAAACATTAAAAACAGATTTGCCAACTTGCTTTTAAATGTACTACATTATTGCAAATAAAGATTGCTTTGTGCTAAAAATGAAACATACAGCCTCCACTTAAATAAGCTTGCATGTAGCTTATGTATAGGTCTGTTACTCTACACGTAAGTCTTGCGGAGTACAATTTTTGTACTCATTTGCTTTGCTTAACTATTTGTTGCAGAGGAGGAGGGTGAGCCCCAAGGGCCTCACTTTTGTGAAATGTCTTTGTGGATTCGACGACTAGCTTGGCGGTCCGGTCGGTTGCCTTGTGGGTTAAAGGCACACTGATTGGCTCTTTTGGTTTATGGCCATCTTATGACACTTTTGTTTCCGCTGTTCAATTTCTATATGTATATGTCATTTGGCCGGTCGGCCTCTCTTTTGTAATAACTATTTTTAGTTATGTTAACTTCTGGTTTGTTGCTTGCTTCGGTTCTATGTGAATGAATGGAATTGATGCATGAATTTTGTAAAGGGTATGTATACTGCACTTCTGGAAGTATACATGTCTCGAGTCTCGGTTTATTCGATTTGTGATGCTAGGACCAAATGGATGGTTAAGCATTACAAGCCCAATAAACCGGGGTCTCACAGCCTGTTCGGCAATGCTAGAAGCAGCGGCATTTGTGTGTGCAAGAACTGAGGCTAAAACGTGATCTAACGATTTTAATCCTAACTCAAAGATGAACACCTAATCTAAACATTAGGGCGGAATCTTGAGACTCATATCCGTTGTCGGTGTTCCCATCATGGCTTGAGGCTCGGTCGGGGTCGGCGCAGGAGAAGACACCGAAGCGTCGGCCTGAGGTGGTGCAATGTCGAGGTGGTGGCGGAGGGTTTCGATCTTCACCCACTGCAGTGCTTGTAGAGATCGGATCTGTTCTTTGGATTCTTGTAGCCTAGAGCAATTCACACACTCGCCTACCGAGTCCAAACTATTAATATGGCGCTGCGTGAAATGGGACCGAAACTAATTCGTTGTTTGCGCCCCCGATCAGGGCGCGAGTGGGCATTGCCTCTCCTGATTTCTCGGGGTGGTTAGCCGAGATCATCCCAACATTCCCCCCTTTGATCGTAAGGCTAACATCATAAGCCCATCCTCAATAAAATAGCATACTAAGGTAATGCGTCGCATGGCCAACGAAGCGCCATACAACCTCAGTAACTATAGTGTACTATCCCATCTTTGAAATGGATATTCATTATACTTAATGGAGGTTACAATCAAAGAAATTAATGGATAAGATATGGGTTATCAAGCTGGGTCTGCAGGGTGGTGCATAATGAATCCTAACGAGTATCCGTGGAAGTGAAATCAGAAAAGACGATGTTGTCCTCTAGTAGTTCTTGATGAGTTGTGATTATGAGTATGACTATACTTGGTTGGAATCAATAGAGTTATTAAAAGTGTGTAACACTGATGAGATGGTTGATCGTTCGAATTGTGTAGTTTGCTAAACTTGTTGGATTATTTGGTCTCGATGGGCTAATCTAACTGTAGAATGAGGAACATGCGGTTTGTTTGGTGATGTCTCGATAGATAATGAAATAGAATTTTCTTTGATTGGCTATTTGATGATCTTATGTATGCCCGTGGAATATAAATAGAGAAAGGACCATGAATTCGTCCATGATTGGATAATCGTCAATGGTTTATGACAACCTCTAGATTGGAATTAGTGTGTACTAAATTGGTGTGAGCGTTCCTAATAGATGAAGGGTTGACACTTGAAAGTGATTTACTCACGTGTGTTTCATGAGGATGAATTGTGGCTGCATGCCCTTGATAAAAGTGATTTGCTTTGATAGTGAGGTTTGTGTATCAGACAATCTATAGGACAAGTTGACATTGGAATCTTATTGAGATAATAGAAACATTATGGAATAATCTACTGTGTTTCTTTTGGAAAGGTTTATATTGGAATTTAAGAGGTGACCTATGTTTGCATAATGGTGAGATGGTCGGGTAATATTATGCCTTTGATGATAGAGATTTAGTGAGCCCTTGGGCCTTTGTAATGAAGGAAATGATGTTAATGATTATTGAAAAGAGGGTTTTAACCTTGAGGTTAGTAAGGTGGTATGCACTAGATCCTGACTCGTTGGATCAGTGATGATTCTTCTATAGAGAAAGTAAGTTAATTGCCTTCTGTTATATCGACTAAATGAAATGTTTGGAGTCTGGCATTCATGGTCTTTTGGGAGTTCATGATCTATGTAGTAGATAAAATTAGTTTGAGCAACATGACGTATTGGAAGGCTCTATTCGGTTCTTAAGTGAGTAATGTGATTTGGTTTCAGACGTACTTCTTGGTTGGGTTGGCAGGTAATGATGTACTCAAAGAAAATTGTTTTATTTGTTAATAGAAATCGGTTACCATAAGTATTTGAGGTCGGAGTTGAGAATTGTAATCTGCAACTTTTCTACCATTCTGCTTTAAGAGTTTCTTGATTTTCATAGCACTTGTTCTATTATGATTTATGGAGCTTTGAAAGTCTTGTGGGACTTATGCCCTCAACCGTGGGCACGTATTTTGTTTTCTGAGATCATTACTATTTAACTGTTTCTCTTTGTCTCGTGCTCACTCCAAGGAGCAACATTTTCTTGTGTGTTGGAATTTGTGTCTGATTATCTCTTCCCTTTTGAGAAAAGATTTAACAAACTTATGTTGCCAAGTTTTATAAAGTGTCATTTAAGTGGTGGTTGGTGGTGGACAAGTATAAAGCGTTGATGAGATTTTATGAACCAATCTATGTAAAGAACAGTAGAGGATGAATTGGTTTGGACCTATAACTTTTGGAGAGAATTCCATGGAATGTTTATCGTTGGAATAAAATTGATTAGTGTTACAACCAGTGGAACTCATAGCGAAATATAATCCAGGAACCCTCGTTCATACTGGAATGTTGGGATTATCGGAAATATGGGAATCTTGATCGATTTATTAGAGTATCACAGATGGGGAATTAACCTTGCGAGGTTGTGTAGGTGGTTTATAAAGGTTTAATTCAATGAGAGTAGGATTAGCGAAGTAATCTGATTGTAATGTCAATTGATGGGATAGTAGGGATAATTGAATTATCACCTGGTACGACTTGGCTTCAGTGAGTAACCCTCTAGAAGTTAGAATTTCGTTAAAGATAACTTGGTTGAGAATATGTTTTCAGGTGGTTGTTAACGATTGAGTATGATTAGATTATGGGGATTTTAGTCAGCGGATTCGAGAGTTTCCATATCAGTTACATCAAATACATCTATAGGGTCCTTGAAGATTAAAAATTTGGCCCGGCGTTCTATGCTAGAACCTTGGAGACTATTGATGTTGTGCTGAGATGGTGAAACAAAATGGATTCTGAATAGTACGATGTTCATTAATAGAATCCCTTGGGTGTAGCAATTGTGTGTGTGTGCTAAGAATTTCGGGTTGATTATCCTTGAAAGATTGAGGTGAAGTGATTGTGGGTGAAAACCATGATGAGGTGCATTTGGAAGTCATCTATCAAAGTAATTCCGTCAGTTCAGAGGTTGGCTAGGGTATGTTTTTGGGTGAAAGTCATTAGGGTCTTTTACAAAGGTGTGAATGGTGAATTCGGTTTGAGCATAGTGATGAGATTGCGAATTTAAGAGAAATGAGTTAGTGTGATATGGATGAAATGGGGTTCCATGATTTCAGAGAAATTCAATTTCTAACAGAGAAATTGAAAAAAAAATATTTCCTCGAGTAGTGAAACGCTCTTTGATTCTTGTTTGAGCCATGTGTTTATGACGGATGTTTTTCGCAAATGGAGTTTGACCTTATGATTGGCATGCGTGGATCTTATCAGTTCAGAAAGAATAAAGAAAGTAACTGGTTTGGGTATTCAAGTGGTTTCGCTTTCGGTTTGGGATGTGCTCATTGTTAAGATGAAAAGGTCGATCGAGAGTTGGAACCAGAATTCCATGCGTCATGTGTAGAGTGTCTGGTTTGGTACCACAGGGAAGGTTGGCCCAAGGTACATCGGTTTGATTTTTGGTTGCTAGCATTTCACTAGAACCATCTCGGGTCCATGCGCGGGGTACACAACGTTTAAATCGACCCGATGTCGAGAGAGTACTTGAGTCTGGGGTATGAGATTCATCTGGGACGAGGAACCACAAGTAAAACCTTATGTTCGAGTCTCGTCCGTGGAGTATACCAGATAAGATTAAGACGAGCGTTGTGGTGTGGGATGTTGGGATCCATCAAGGTGCGGTGGTCGAATCGGGCCGAGTGGAGAGTGACACAGGAGCTGGAGCCATGCATGCTAGGTGTAAATGTCCTTGAGTAGAATGACGAGAAAGAATTGGTCGAATTACATTTAAGGGGTAGAATGTAATACCGGAATTGAATCGGGTAATTAGAAAATAGCCGGGAGGAGAAAAGACAATCAAATGAGTAGAAATTCCTGAAAAGAGAAGGGGTTTTCCGTAAATCCTCGACAACCTGGGCCTGGGCCGCAGCCCAGGAGGGGCCCATGTGGTGGCCGGCCAAAAAGGGGGGGTTCCCACCCCCCAAACCCTAAACTCCCCACTCTCCCTCTTCCTCCCCACTTTGAGCCGCCGCCTCTCCCCACCTCTCCCTGCTGTGCGCCGCCTCGTCAGATTTGGGTACGTTAAGTTCATTTTCTGACCTGATCACCTCTTAGAAAGTTGTAGATCTCGGTTTTAGATTTCTTTGGGCACTGAGATCATCTGATTTGGACCAACGGTTTAGGAGTTATGGTAGTTTTACCGCGACTGGCCAGGAGAGCTGACGAGTTGTGGCAGATTGCATTGTCTGCTTATTATGAATTTTTATAGGCCGAACTAGAAAAGCCACCCAAAATTAATATTGTAGAGGAGTCAGAAATCTTTCCAAGCTGATAAAGAACACAATTTTTAGAGTTGGCAATCAAAAGTTATGAAATTTTTACCGTCGCTGTTTTGCTAACTGTCAGATTGCAGAGACAGAAAACTTAGAAAAACTTTACCTGAATATAAGAATTAGTAGGAGGACGAATCAGGAGACCTGTCCAACTATACTATTGTATCTGGTTTTGTCATGATTCCAGAGAGTCCAAGATCAACCCATTCCGAGTTGCGTAGCAAAAGTTATGGTGGTTTTAGTATTCTATCCAGAAAACCCAACGTGAAGTTGATGTTTTTTTAATTGGCCTGGTAGGGGTATTACTTCGCCGATTCAGTAAGACTCACCAACTAGACTTAGTTGGAGAATTTAATTATATTTCCAGAAAGTCTAAGAACATCTTATTTGGACCCCTGTACTAATAGATATGGATTTTTGAAGTTGACTGTCCACCGAGGGGACAGATCGACGTTTTGGGTCGGGATCGAGTTAGGAGTTTTGCAAATCCATGGTTGTTGTTATATATGTTGTTTTGATCCGCTGCTGTGTCTTAGCGAGTGTTATAACCATTATTCAGGTGGTGGACCGGTGCAGGCAGCAGCTCATTCTGTACATCCCTCGTTCTCTCGTGGTTAAGGCAAGTACAGTAGTGGTAAATTGTGTGTGATCATTTGTTCATGTTTACTATGTTATGAGTATATTATGTTAATCATGGATGCTCGAATGTTATGGACATTAATGCCGTAAATGCTAGAAGTATGCGTAAGTTTCATGTATGCATGATGATTTAAAGTATTGACCATGTGCATCACGATATCATATTAGAGGCATGGTCACGTGGTGATCAAGCATTAATTGAGGTCCCTGTCATGAATATGATGGGCTTTTGGGTCCCCATACTTGTGGATTATGGGCTAAGGTCCCTGTGCTAGAAGGCACGGGTATGGGTGTGCATCGACGGATTCACACTCCGCAATACCGGTATATGCAAAAGAGAGAAAGAAAAGTGCATTTGAACAGTTTGCTATCGATGGATGTTGTTAATTGCAGTTGTGTTGGCTATTGTCTTGCTATTTGTACTTTGCTGAGTCTTGGACTCACTCTTGCTGATGTTGTGTTTTTAGGTATCTCGTTTGCGGACGGTATGCATGGGAGGGAGTAGGGTTGCTTTTGTTGCACTCACTACCACATATTCTTGAAAAGATAATTATCATTTAGACCGTACCTTTATAATAAGCAAACTGCTTAAGGATTAACTTTGGCTATACTTGAATGCATTGGTTTATTTGTAATAATGAAAGTGGTAAATTTTAATTATGCTTGCTTATGTTTTAGTTGAGTATATTATTTATGAATGCTTCGATGAACTTTGGATGTTGAAATAGTGATAATTTTATAAGCATCTATTGGAATATCTGGTAAACTTAGTTATACAAAGGAGGTTCTGCCGAATTTTTTTGTAGTGTCTTGGATTTGTATTTGTGATATTCTTATTTTAGTAGCATCCCAGGCTCATGTTGGGCTGGGGTGTTACAAATGTTAATGAGAAGCATTGCAATAACGCAGTCGATGTGCACTGTCATATGCTCGCATCAAAAGTCCAAGCACGTACTTCGTCGATATCACATTATTCATGGGGTCATTGAGAGAGGTGATGTGAATATATACAAAGTGCACACGGATTTGAATATTTCAAATCCGTTGACAAATCCTCTCCCGCAACCTAAGCATTAGGCGCACGCAAGAGCAATGGGTATAAAATACCTATATAATTGACTCTAGTGCAAGTGGAAAATTGTTGGTGATATGCCCTATAGGCCATGATAGAGATGATTGTATCACGTCTATGTTTATGAGTTATTGAATACATGTTATTTTATTCCTTGAATGAATCATCAGTTATAAAGATTAACAAGTATGTGACTTGTTGGTGAAACTCTTTTAACTTATGATGATGTCGTTCTAAATGTATCCCTAGTCGAATATCACTGGTCGGAACACTAGTGACTCTATCGATAAGCACATGTATTGATTGATGACCATGTTTCATTGGTCATGGATATAGGGATATCGAATCAATAATGTTGACACCTGTTAGAGAACATAGTGTTGTATTGACCCACCTTCAGACACTGCTGAGACTGTTATGATTTCATGTGTCATCAGTTGGTCTCAAGTAATGATGATGTATAATCCTTAGACTTGAGATCAACATGGTTTCCTACATGTGTAATAATACACTTAGGGGTTGTCAAACGCTGCTCGTAACTGAGTAGTTATAAAAGTAGCTTTCGGATATATTATGAAACATGCGGAGGAATGTGACTAGTCAAATATGGGATTTGCCCCTCCTAACATAACAGGAGAGATATCTCTGGGCCCCTCGATGTGGTCGGATAAAGAAAGTGTATGACCATGCCACTAGTGGTCGAAGAGTTCGACCACATGAAGTTATCCGACACTTGATCGAGAAAGTATTGAACAAACCATGGATGACATAATATCTCATCTGGAGTTCAACCAGATATCATGAGGCAAAGAGAGAATACACGAACTGGTCATTTAGTTCGATCAGATACGGATTAGTTGTATGGAGATACGAGCTGGTCGTAGGATAGTCGAACATGATCACTAAGTGGTCGAAACCTGGTCGTAAGGAGTTACGAACTGGCCAAGACCAAATATGAGCTGGTCGTATAGAGATGCGAGCTAGTTGTTAGTGACAAGGACCTGGTCGTAGATCATATTGCATTAAGATTCATCCGGTATAATTCATGTGTATTCGGGAATCGCTATGTCCTGCTAGGAGTCACAACCGATTACGTATGAACCTAACGGGTCAAACACTTAAAGGGTTGAAACAAACGTGTTCGAATTAGATCCTTCATGGGCACTATGTAAGGAGATGTTTGAAGCTATTGGTATAGACACACGATACAACTTGACGTGAGTTGCTCCAAACCCTAGCCTTCCCGTGCGACTTGGTGCTAGCACACCGGCATACGGTGTTCCTTCCCCGGATGTGTGGATCTTGTGGAAGCGCTACTGCGGTTGTTGTTGTACTTGAGTACGACCCACTACTTACGAAGGAAAGCGATTGGTTGCTAGAGGAGACGATCGACTATGCTGGACAATTTACTATGACCACTACATCGACGCGCTCTTCATTGGACCAGGGTGCTCCAGCTCTTCTTCCACTGCACATCGTGTCTGGTGGTAATGATTTGTGATTTCTTGCCTGCATGGCGCCTGGTTTACATGGTAGAATTTTTGAATTGCCGCTAGTGTAGCATACCCGTATCCCTTCACCAACGATTACGCTCGAGTCACGCCCTCCCTCCTATGCCCGGTTGTACGCCCTCGAAGGGCCCGTAGAAGTGGCGCCACCCTTTGCTTGGTGTCAAGATGCTGCAAGTGTGTCAAATCAACCGACGAGTGGACCATTGAGCGGCGCTATTGGTGCTGCCCAAACTTTGTGTGGACTACCTCGATAGTAGATTTGACACACCGAGCCTGACGTAGAGAAAGAAATCGTATTTGAGTGCACACCACTATTTTGCTTCCTGTTACGCCGTAACCACGTCTCTCTTCCCACTGCAGTCTCTGCCGCACCTATGCAACTTTAGCCAGTGGATCGATTGCAAGATCCACCCCAACGACATGTGGATGCTGCTGACAAGAAAGAGCTGGGCCAAGGAGGACTGCGAGGGTCGTGGAAGGCACCTCGAATAGCTATAGGCTGAGATGGACGAGAAGAAGAGGCGGGAGAGACTGCACGAGGAGTAGAAGCACGAGCACGAGCATGCTCAGCGACGCGGGACCGAGAGGGCACGGAAGAGGGCCGTCGTGGCGAAAGCTAAGGAGTAAGGCGAGGAGTACAATGCTGAGCTAGGCCACAAGGGCAAATGACCACGTTTCACACAGTAGTTCGACTCTCTTCGTCCGTATGTCCCATGTATTTCTAATTTTCGAAAGCCATGCAAGTACCATCCTTGGTTCATTAGCCTGCGTGCCATGTAACCCCCTTGTCGGATGAACCACCGTGTTGTTATAATTACGATATTTCTCCAAAGTTCTCCACCATGTATGAATTCCCTAGCGCATCGCAATATCACTTACATTCGTACTTACGAATCATTGCTACCTCTATCGTCCTCACAAAATTCTTCAGAAATTTACCGCACCACAGCAACATATGATGATCGCAAAATGTTATTGCAAGTCTAACAAATTTCGTACCCTTGAAATTTTACGAAAATCATAAACAGAAAAGACAACCTTGTCACCACCCTTTTATTTCCAAAAAAATAAACAACATACAAACAAGATTTGCTAAATGTATTACCTACAAAAATTTACATTTATTCCCACACAATTATTTCCAGCGAATTAATAAAATATTATTATTATTATTATTTAAAATCGTCTGGCAGTTGAGCGACAAGAGAAGTAGTCGCCCAACCATTAAGCGACGATTAGAAGTCACTCAACCACTGGGCAACTACTCCATGTGTAGCTTGATGGTTGGGCAACTTGAACCAGTCGTCTAATGGTTGAGCAACTAGGTCCAAGTCGCCCAACGGAAGAGTGATAGAGTATTATTTCTGTAAAATAAAAAAGACATATATATTACTGTATTTTAGAATAAAATAATGATTATTTAAAAAATTCTCCTTTGACCATATTGTTCATACTATTTTCGCAATCTTATTTTTATAATGTTCAAAACTATTATGCATTTCTATTTACATAAAATGATGAATTCAATTATTAGGAATGTTAGTTAATGTTAATTTGAATATACACTCATTTGATGTTGTTATCTATGAATCATTGTCGACGTAGTATAGTAAATCATTGGAAATGATTACATTATTGATAGATTAGTATAGAACAGTAGAATTGTTTAGACAAGCTATATCAGTTATGATCATCCTGTAGGTGGGAATTATTAATACCCATTATGAAAATCAGTTTGATAAATGTATGGTAATAGGTATTGCCTCTGGTTTACAAAATAAAATAGAATGGTGAAAATCTATTTAGACTTAGGCGGATAGTAAGTTCAATCGGGTGTAACTAGAGCACGAGAACTTGTAATGTGATAGTTCTACCCGAGTCATATTAAGGATCGACGCTTGTGTCTATCCAAACCAATGTTTTAAAAGCGGGTCTACTAGGTCATATATTCGGCCCTATACAAGTAGCAGGTGGCCTACCTGTTACCATGTAATTGCTGGTTATGCCGCATAATCGGACTGATTATGTCGTCTAATCACTACTTGGTAGGTGACCTGTCGAGTACCGATTACCGATCTTTATAACCATAATCCAAACTTAGCATTATCGTACAATATGTCCGGAATGGAACGGACCTGGCCAGCTAATTTACCGTATTCTAGCATTAAGGTCACAGGCTGTAATTGTTAGGTTTTTATGTGCGGGCGATGGTAAAAGACATCTATGTTTGTCAGGGTTTGCACCAGGCGATCTTAGAAGACCTCCATGTCCGGGCAAGTTATGCCTCACAACGGTGAGGTTCGGATCAATGGGGTTAAGTTCATCGGGTGGGTTGGTGTTATAACATGGTATTATAAAGTCATTGTGATAATTACTTAGTCGCGCACGACCAAGAAAATACGTCATAACCAATATTATATGTTGATTATCCTATGTGGGTTAAGTTCTACAAGCTCCACACCCATCCAAAAGGCCTAAGCAGGATTTTACCCATGTGGTACGTCCCCCAAAAACAGTGTTAATGTACAAGATGAAAATGAGATCTTGTAATAACATGACCAGATGGCAATGGCTAATATACATAGGAAAAAAAAAATACTAGTACCATGGTACAGTTGAACTAACAAAAAATTACATATTACAAACAATCTTTTTACATGGCTGATTATTAGCCTTGATAGTGTCCTTGACCATAAAAAGAAACAGCTCCTGCAGGCCTACTACAAACATTACTACATCTTAAAATCACGCGCGGGAACAATTTAACAGCAACCTTAATTACCAGGGCCAATATATGTATCTGTATGTGACTATGTATATGCAACCATGTGTGGTGCTCATTACTAAAAGGACCCATCGAGCAGAAGCTCATGCGTCTTCTTGACCATGAACAGTGACTCGTAGACCAGCCCAGCGAGGGGCCCACCGACCAGCGGGCCTAGCCAGTAGACCCAGTGGTGGGTCCACACGCCAGTGGCCAGAGCGGGCCCAAAGGACCTGGCCGGGTTCATGGACGCGCCGGAGAAATTGCCTCCAGCGACGGTGTTGGCGCCGACGATGAGGCCGGTGAGCAGCGGGCCAAAGCCTGGCACTGAGGTCCGCGGGTCGAGGATTGTCGCGTAGACCACGAAGAGTAGGGAGAAGGTGAAGATGACCTCCATCACCAGGCCCTGGACGGGCCCTACGCCTTCACCCAGGGCGTGCACCGGAGTGGCCTGCATTGCACATTTGGATAAATGGAAATGGTATTTACCCTGTTCAGATTACACGTTGAAAATATCATGAAGGCAAAATAACAATTATATATACTTAACATCAGTGCACTTCTCATGCCGTTTGAATTTGCTCTGCAGCTTACTAAAACCATATATGGTTTTTTGTGAAGAACAGATTGTGTCATTTTTGTGCTCGGTCAGCTTGATGAGTTCACTTGGCAGATGATGAGGTGGCCATTTGTATTATAGCACAGGTGTGATCTTGGAAAAATCGGAAAAGTATTGACTTAGTGATTTAGTCCCTTGACTTTCAGGCTCTCATACACATTAGCTCTTGAACTTCTCAAAGGCCAGTTTTACTACCAGCTCGATAATTTTGCTAGCAAGTAGCGCTGCGTCACAAAAACTGAGGAGCACAATTGGACTTCCTATGGATTTTCAGGTTTCAAATGCTATAGGAGAATAGAAGCTTATCCAGCAGAGAACTAGGACACAGAGCGATATGCAACTTATGTGTCATCAATCACACGAGAAAAGAGAGACTTTGACTGTAAGCACTGCTCCAGGCTTCAAGCCTTGCAACTCCAAAACCGAAAGGCTAGATTGGACTAACACTATGATTATACAACCTTACAAAACTAATTTCACCGCTAGAGGAGAGCAGTACTAGAGAATTGAGCGTCAGAACATGATAGTAGTACTGAATAGATGGAACGATTATACGTGAAAAAAGATCATCATCAAACCACAAGTTAGGTTGTTCAATTGCTTGATCCAGCAGGTCAGTGCTCACTTTATTAGCAGCAGAACAGGGGAAAGAGGTTAAAAGTCGTTCTTGATGAAAATCAGTTTCCCCCCAAAAGATTAGTTTAAACCATCAAACAAAGGTCTGGTCCAACCCAATAAAAATGGATCTAGTGAAATATCAATAAGCCCAGCAGCCCATTGAGGCCCCTTAAACGGCCCAGCTCCACTGTATGGTGTGGCTTTCCGAAAGAACATTTGAAGAATCTGACGGCCCAGCCCAAGCTCAGCCGGGCTCGTAAAATTCTTCTGTGCAGTCAGGATTCATGCCTATTGAGTAGTGAGACAGGACGACACGAAGCGTATGGTTCAACGAAAAAAATCAGCTTTTCCCCCTTTCTCGGATCTTAGGTTGCATAGGTAAATATAAGAGCTAAAGATAGGGCGATAGGCGCGTACCATGCCGCCGGTGAGGTACCGGAGGAGGACGCAGGCGAGGGAGGAGGCCAGCAGCTGCGCGGCGACGTACAGCACCGACCTGAGCGCCGAGATGTGCCCGCGCGCCAGCAGCGCCACCGTCACCGCCGGGTTCAGATGCCCGCCGGACACGTGGAACCCCGCCGTCACCAGCACCCCCGCCGCCAGCGCCTGCGCGATCGCCACCCCGGTCAGCGCCGCCATCGGCATAGCCGCCCCCGGCAACTCCGGCGACCCTGCATGCGAACCAACTATGAGTACTACTACTACTACTACCTCGTGCCATATCAAAAGGTTTTAAAAGGAAAAAAAAAAATCGATTGGAGAGGAGGTGGTCAGCGACGGGCACGTACCGGCGGCCATGGCAGCGGCGACTCCGGTGAAGACGAAGAGGAAGGTGAGGACAAGCTCCGCCAGCACGGCGCGGACGCAGCCGGCGTCTGCGACTTCGCCGTTGTCGCACGAGTCCACCAGCTTGATCATGGATCCTATATTAAATTCCCCAAGGCTTCTTTCCTGTTCTCGTTCTTAGGGAGGGGAGGAGCAGAGAGGGGTAAAAGTGTTTTCCTTTTGAGGGAAAAGTGCAGGAAAAAGTGCAGGGAGATATTTTCCTTGGCTGATGGGTGGGCGTGGGACACTGAGTGAGGCCTGGTTGGTGCGCGCTGTGTTTTATAGAGGAGGGAATTGGACCGCATAGGTACCCAGGCGACGAATTTTTTAAAAATGTAATATTTTTTAAAAAAATTACAAAACTAGATAATAATCTCAAAAAAAAATTATAAAAATATGTTTCTGTCGCCAGTTCATTTGGCGGGAACTGGCGACAGGCTCCTGTTATCAGTGGAATGGCGATAGGGATCCTCAACAGTGGGGCTGAGTTCCTGTCGCAAGTACCCCTCAACAGTGGAGCTGAGTTCCTGTTTAGATATAGCAAATGAGCTTAAAAAATTATAAATTTTTTGTGTACCTCCCAACATAGTGTTTTTGGTTGTATAATTTTTTTTATAATTTTATCCATTCTGAATTGTTCTTTAAAATTCATTTAAGTGTACTATTATAGAAATTTGTAAATATATAAAATAAGGTCCTAAAATTATTAATTTTTTTTGAACACTCCTCACATATTGTAATTGATTATGTAACTTTTTATAATTTTATATTTACTGAAATTATCTCAACAATTAAGAGTTTACACAATTAAGTACACTGTATTGGAAACTTAAATTCAGAAATTTTTAGATAATTTTAAAACATGTAAAATTCTGAAAAAAAAATTACATAATTAATTACACTATGTAAGAGTTCACATAAAATTTTATAATTTTTGGAACTAATTTTATATATTGATAAATTCTTACAAACAGTATATTTAAATAAATTTTAAAGAATAATTCAGAATGGATAAAATTATGAAAAACTCACACAAGAACACTATGTTGGGAGGCTACATAAAAAAATTCAAAATTTTGTAAGCTAATTTTTTATATTTAAAAATTCTTAGATTTCTATCGCTATTTGAACTCACGACGGTAACCTATTTTTGTAATTTTTTGAATTGATTACTTAATTTTGTAATTTTTTTAAAAAAATATAAACTCCTCATGCGACTAGTCAAGTACGTGGCCGGCTCTAGGTGTCTCTGTCTAACACAGAAAAGCCTGTGTGTCTGACATGACCGTAAAGAAAATGGAAACCAAAGGCTTTCTTATCTGCAAGTTAGTAAATGGAAGCTGATTTATGTATTATTTATTTGGGAATTTGCACTTCAATAGACTCCGTTCAGAAGGTGGGAAGTGCAAAATCCAGACAGATGGTTCAATGCCTTGGCATTTTGACCATTTTAATTGAACTGTAAACTTCCTGTTTGTTTTAGCATGCTTGAACTAGCAAGCTTAATCTGTGCTACAAATGTGTAACACTGTAGTTGCTTAGTGCGGTGGCTGCGCTCCCCGGAGTATTGTTTATTTTTGTCTTCGTACGTTCTTTACATACTGCAACATTTTGATGGCATTGTTGGTATCGGATGCGTATTTCATCGGGAAATAGGCACTTGTTATTCTAGGAAATATGCCAGACGGCAACCAGAAAACACCATCCCTACTAACAACTTTTCGTCGGGAGATTGAAGTTTATTTTGCTAGATAAACAGAGCCTGAACTCCGATCGCGCCACGTGTCCAATCATACTTTGTCCCAAAACCCCCCCTGCAAAATTCCTTAAACACCCTCTCTTCACTTAGCGGCAACTCCTTGTCCGACCAAAAGCTTCCCGGCGGCAAATCATTCCAGATGGCCGACACGTCGGTTTCGGTGGGTGACTTTTACGGTCCACGTCACTATCCCCCCCGTTTTTTTTTAAGAGAAAAGAAACGCGCTGATGAGTGATGTGCTTTATCACAAGACGAAACAGAACCGATTCTTGATTAATTTTGTAGTCGCTTTCCCATGAGAGATAATCCAATCTACAATTTGCTACCTTTTTGCCGGCCTGATTGAGAGCGTTGCGTCAAATTGTAGTACAAAAAGATGGACCGGACAACCGGTTAAGCTGAAAAAAGCCAGAACCGATAGCCTAACCGGCTAGGTTCAACTCAAAGAACGCCAATGCAATCGGACCGGGACAAACCGGCCGAACCGACCGGGTCGTGTTTAGGACATACATAAATACCCTCTTTTTTGTGAATTTCAGGGTAAGATTGGAATATGAGTAGATTAAGGCATTAGGGCTTTTCCTTCCTGCATAATCTCTCTCTCTCTCCGACCGTCGCCGCCCCTTCTGGTTTCTCGATCCCTCACCGCCTCCCGATGGTGTGAGGCGACACGGACTCCCGGCGTCGGCGGGGCTTCACGTAGAGGGCTGAGGGCACCACATGGCAAGAGCCCTTCCAACGACGCGGCCAGCCGGTAAGGAGCTGCTTCACGGCGGCGAGACGACGGTCATGGGTGCCAGCACGCATGAGGCTGGGAGCCTAGGACGCTGGTTCACACCTTCAGCCCTTCACTGCTACTTCACGCGTCGACTTTAAGCCTTTAAGATGCTGCTTGCCACTTGACCGCCGCTTTGGTCCTCGGCGATGACAATCGGCGCTCAACAAATTTCGGATTCGATTTTAAGGTAATTTGTTCATGAATCATAGCTAGGGATTCTTGTGGTTCATTGTTTCTTCATTTCTTTGACCGCCCTGCCACTTCTGGTTTCTCGATCCCTCACCGCCTCCCGATGGTGTGAGGCGACGCGACTCCCGACACTGGTGGGGCTTCACAGAGAGGGCTAAGGGTACCGCATGACAAGAGCCCTCCCAGCGACGCGGCCAGCCGGTAAGGAGCTGCTTCACGCGGCGAGACGGCGGTCATGGGTGTCAGCACGCATGAGGCTGGGAGCCTAGGACGCTGGTTCACGCCTTCAGCCCTTCACTGTTGCTTCACACAGACTTTAAGCCTTTAAGGTCCTTCACTACTGCTACTTCAACCCTTCACCAGTTCACCTTGATTGGATGGTCCTCGGCACGACAGTCGGCACTCAGCAGCTCGGTAGTCGGTTTTAAGGTAATTTGTTCATGAATCACAGCTAGGGATTCTTGTGGTTCATTGTTTCTTCATTTCTTCGACCGCCGCTGCCCCTTCTGGTTTCTCGATCCCTCACCGCCTCCCGACGGTGTGAGGCGATGCGAACTCCCGACGCTGGAGGGGCTTCACAGAGAGGGCTAAGGGTACCGCATGACAAGAGCCCTCCCAACGATGCGGCCAGCCGTCAAGGAGCTGCTTCACGGCGGCGAGACGGCGGTCACGGGTGCCGGCATGTGTGAGGCTGGGAGCCTGGGACGCTGGTTCACACCTTCAGCCCTTCACTGCTACTTCACGTCGACTTTAAGCCTTTAAGGTCATTCACTGCTGCTGCTTCAGCCCTTCACGAGTCCACCTTGGTCGGTTGGTCCTAAGCATGACAGTCGGCACTCAGCAGCTCGGTAGTCGGTTTTAAGGTAATTTGTTCATGAATCACGGCTGGGGATTCTTGTGGTTCATTGTTTTGAGTTTTGACCATGAGTTGTAGAATGTAGACATTTAGATCTGAGATTATTGTGTTTGCCCTGCTCCATGTATGCTGACATGAACCGATGAATTGTTGTTCTTGTTCTTGGGTAGTCCCAAATTGGCAAATTGTTGTTCCAATAATTGGCAAATTAGCAAATCTGCTCCATTTATGCTCCAATATTTGTTGTTCTTGATCTTGGGCAGTCCCAAATTGGCAAATTGTTGTTGATAAAGCTTAACACCTTTTATTATTATACATCAACAATTTTGTAGTAGGGTCACAATGTATTGGAGTATTACATAATTTACATTAGCTTTGATGTTGGATTACCAATTGTCAAAACTGAATTTGTACTCGGAACAATTTTGTAGAAGGGTCACATTTTCCGAGGTACTCGTATGCAGTGGCTATTTGAACCAGTTTTGTAAGTTCATGTGTATGTGGTGCACATAGCAGAACTCTAGAGAAAATATCTTGCGCCAAAGCAGGACTCAGAAGGCCCACAAAGTGTAATCATTGTGCCAATCTATACAGGTTGATAGGTCTTCTCAACCTCAACTTGCGGGCTGAAGCAATGCGTAATGTCGAGTGACTACTACGATGTTTTTGTTTCTTCTCATCATAGTTAGAATGACACTAGAAATGGTGAAAATGTGATACTTGACCTAACCACGGAGGGTGTGTTTTGCTAGCTTATGCCTTTTTTTATTTGTATAAAAAAGGAAAATCCATTAAGACCCCTACAAGATCATCTATTTTTCAATTTTCTATTATCATTTACTTTGTCTCAATAAGTTAAGTTAGCGTGCAAATACCCTCAGGCCGTATGTTTAGCGTCATTTCTCATAGTTTTCATTATTTTGGCACTTGTTTCAGTGGTGTCAATACTTGTTCTAATGATGATAATACTTATTTCAATTATTTGGATGATTTCAATAATTGTAATACACTTTTTTATAAACATGCGACCTAGGGGGCATTTACAAGTCAACTTAACTTACGAGGAGTAAAGTAAACGAAAATAAGATATGTGGGGCAAATTGAAAAAATAGGTGACTTATAGGGGTGTTTATGAATTTTTTAAAAAAAATTAAAAAGAAATTAATCCACATGAGCCCACGTAGTTTCACCAATAAAATGTGAGATTGGCCATCAAACGAATGACACCAAAGAAATGTTAACATGATAAGAAGGAAAGAAAAAAAAAATAACAAGCGTGAGGATGACACCAAATGAAGATAAGGAATCCAATATTTGCCACCGCACAGCATTTTAAGGTACACTACCAAGATTAGCACAACTCGATGAGAAGCTTGGCAGCGTAAAACCGCTATAGCCAGGATCTTGCATTCTGGTCAGCGATCTCCAGAGGGTTCAGTGACCAAAAGTTACAGTGCAATGTAAACAGAAGATTTTTCAAATAATATGAATTGTTTTTAAGATCACTCAATAGTTTGAACTCAAACCCAGAACAGCAAGCAGAAGAACAGAACAGATTTGATTTTCCTGGAGGATGAAACGGATCAATCTTTTTTGCTGCTACCGAACTTAATTTGACCGATTGCAACCGTCTTTGAACAAAATATCCTGAGATATTTCTCGCACTTGCAACCGTCTTTGAACGAAATATCCTGAGATATTTCTCGCACTGTGCACCATCCACTCAACCCAGCTGGAGGGGATAACGAAAGTGATCTTTTCCTCGCAGCGACAGCGTGGAGGCCCCCAGTCGTACAACTCGTGCACTCAAATACTCCTTCCTCAATGGCTGATCAAGTGCTGCGTAGAATTGAAAGAGATGTCAGGTTCCAAACGTTACAAAACATGTCGACGAATTAAACGCGCAGCCGCATCTCCTCCTAGCGTTTAAGCGCTACAAGGTGGGGTGACCGCTGCTGCTTTTTAGAACATTGAAATATAGAGCGTATTATGAACCTTGATATATGCTCGGTCAGCTAAAATTTCTGTGCACAAAGTGTACGGGCCTGTTTGGTTTACAATCCCAGGTGGCCATACCAAAAACTAGGAAAAAAAAATGGTGTTTGGATCGTAGCTATACCAATTCACAGTTAATGTCGAAATTGATGTGTTTGGATTACAACTATGCTAAAATTTACCAAAATATGAGTATGACACGTATATATATTTGGCACCAAAATATGCCAACATAGGTATCGTTTTGTTGATTAAATAGGCTGCTGCCACCTCATCAAAAACATGGCATTAGCGCTGCCGAAACTGGCCCCAGGAATCGCCCCAGCAAAACAACTGAGATGCATTACTGGCGCTGCTAAATTTTCTATGGCACGCAAAAAGAATTGGTATCAATCCAAATAATAGGTAAATTCCTTTGGCATTACCGAAATGGCTGGTATCTAGCTAGTCTCTTGCTGCACGATGCATCTCATCTGCTTGGTTCCCTCTTTGAAATCTCAGAATGAAACCGAAGGAAGATGGCTCTCCGATGTCTGGTCCCCGGCGGCGACAAGCTGACAGGCTGCCCACCTACGTACGTACATCCCCAGATTCAATTACTGAGAGAGACGAGACGCGACGCCTTGTACATCAGAAAGATCGGAGCATATATATCTTCCTGTTGGGAATCCATCCTCCTTTTCTCTCTTTACACCACCAAACCCACGATGAGAAGTTCATTTTGCCAAAACCAAGGTTGCAAAATCCATTTCTATAAGTTTTTTTAGATAATAAAAATCAAAGTGACTGATATACAATATATTTATTTTATTTGCTTTATAAACACTCTTTCGATCGTTATGTACTAATCATACAAGTAGAGTGGCAGCATTTCAAATAAATGGAAGTGGAAATATCATATAATATGAGTATGTATCAAATTCTTCGGTTCACTTGGCAACACATGAGATTTTTGGATATTTTGATGGCTTTTTGGTAATTTTTTATTTTGAGAAAAGAAGAAATAGAAAAGGAAAAGAACATAGAGAGTGGGGCCCACCTGTCGGTTGGAGAGACGAAGAGATAAGGTTGGATATTGTCTCCAACCCAATCTCCTCTCGATGCGAAGTCTGCGATCTTCTCGACGTAGAACCTCTCGATAACTTGTGTATCTTGACGAACCATTAGCTGATCCCCCGCGTCAATGCACGGACTTGCAACTCTATGGAAAATTCGCCCAAACACATACTTGATTGGATCCTCGCTGACCACAAGCGAAGATCGTCGAACCCTCAATTCCCAGCGGAAAAGCAAGAACGATCCCTTGTTCTCAACGCCCAATTCCCTTTGTTTTGGCTATAAGCACAACACGAGAATCAAGCAAAAGCTTTAAAAATATATTAAACGTGGTATGAGGTTACAATGAGGGTCTACCCCTCAATATATAGTACCCCTTCTCCTCCTCATGGCTGGCAAAGAGGCCCTACTTCTATTCTAATTAATTTGGAGACCTACTCCAATTCCGACACATTCCGAAACAAAAAAGGAAACTATGATTTTACAACTGTCACATTGAATTATGACCTTTTACTCGGATCATCTCGCCGATTCGAATCCGAATTTGAGGTGATTCGAATCCGAATTGAATTATGAGTTGATTCCGAGTTTGAATTTGGTTGGGCTTGTGGAAGTTTCGAATTTGACTTGGATTTTTGGGCTTCTCTTCCCTTGCTTGTCTCCCACGAGCGTCTCCTCCATTGTGATGGTATTTCTTCAAGAACAACCTCATATCCTTCATCTCCGTTCATTATTGAATCTTCCAATCTGAGCACAAGCAAAACACTAGTTTTAGGTAGTATGAAATTCTCAACTAATTTAAAAGTAAATTCGGTGAGCAGTTCACTGTTGGATAAGCTTCTCTTGTTTTTCAACTCTCTTAGTAAGCTCATGTTGTTCTGAGTTATTTAATGAATTAAAAATATTATATGAAATAACGTAGCTAAGGATGCCCGCATCATCCTCCCTTTCTTCAAAAAAAAGCCGTCCTCGGCTTTTGATAGCCTGAAAATGTGCTAGACGAAGAAAACAACGTATATGCATGGTATATGTATGAATCAATTATTGTGTTCTTCTTGTTGTTTTGCACAATCGATAGCTCAAAATTATATTTCAAATTGCCCAACTGACTCATATGATAAAATTTAACCTTCCCAACATCAAAGTCAACTAAAGTGGGTGAAAACCAATTGATATCATTCCATGCTTCAACTGCGCTACTCTGATTAGTGATACATTTAAGAGATAAACAAGTAGGCATCATGTTGCGTTCTAAACAATAGACACTTGTATTTAAACCCATCTTAAAGAGACTGTGACATTGATCAATAGATGGTTTGCGCAAAACATGTAATTTTAAATCAACAAGATTATCACAGGTAATGCATACTCAATAAACTTGAAACATGTTGTTGTCTACACCAAAATCTCCGATCAAATTGAATTTATATGTATGTATGTAGCTATTTACTAGTGATCTTAAATGTGAAATTTCAAGAAACTTCTTAATAACACTAACTACCTCTTTTGGTTTATCGAATATGATATGACACAAAGAATCATTAAGGGATATTCTAGTAAGAACTTCTGTATGAGTAATCAATTCCATATTATGCAAATTAAACATATCAAATTTAGAACTTGGAATCATCAAAGGAATAATGGAGTTCTCAGTTTTACGCACATTGTCTTGATGATCTATCGATTTAGTACCAATAGTGTTACCTTGATCGTCCTCCTCGGTTGTTGTAGGTGCCATGGTATTGTAATGTCATCATGTAACCACGGGGTATCATGTGTTCCCTCTCCAACCATGGTTATATCTTCATCTTTCTCTTCCAATAGTGAGGGCTCTTGAATGTCCAACTCCTTATTTGCTTGGTCCACCTGCACAATGTGTGATACAACACTAGAAATAGAGGGTAAGTTGTTAGGTTCAAAAATAATTTTACTTATCCTATCATCTATCTCTCCTTTTCTTTTGGTGTATCTCTCACACTCTCAATTGGGATGCTCTCAACCTCGCATATGGTGGACTCACACACTCACTCTTTTATCACTCTCACTCAATTTGGCTATGTGGCTCTCATTCTCACATGGGTTTTGATACATCTCATCCTTGTAAGACCGTGGGCGACAAGGGCACAACTACCACCAACCACGACCTCCTCACGTGTTGCGGGTTGTGACGGGCAAAGACTACTCATCACCTCGGTCGAAGAAAAATTCCCATGCTCGATCTTCTTCTCAAGTGACACACCAGTGGATGAATTAGAACTAAAGAGTCGGCGCAGATTTAATTGATATGATTGCATGTGTTTAAGTCTCTTTTCTGCCTTCATAGCATATTTCACAAGATCATGCAGACTATGAAAATATTCATCTTGAAGTGCAGCAACGATCTGATAATTCAAGCCTGCTTTGAAGTATGCCTTTTCTTGATATGCACTAGTGATATTGGCACGACACATTGCATGATTCAACTCAATATAGTAATCTTGGACAACTTTGCATGCTTGTGTAATGTTCTCCACGTGGCGTAGTAGTTCCCGCTCATAATAGGATGGAACAAATTCTCTTCTCATGACCCTTTTTAAATAGACCCAAGATGTAATGAATCGTTTTCCACTTAGTTGTTGCCACCAACTAGAGGCATAGTCCGTAAAAAACAAAGTGGCCACTCTCACTTCCTTGGCTTCTGATTCGAACTTATGGGATTCAAGCTCGAACTCCATGTTTTGTACCCACTCAAGACACTCCTCTGGATCATTACTACCATAGAAGGGAAGATACGTATACTCGCGATCTGCCATTGTTAGCAGCAAAGCAACGAATATGTATGTAGGTGTATGTGTATCTCTCAAACTCACTTGTCTTACCGAATTACATTCTTACCTTTCCTAAGTGAATTGAGGTGACAAACTCACACTTGATATTACAGGTTAAAACAACGTGAGAAATGAGCGAATTTCAAGAGCAAGTCAAAGCACGACAACAGGTGTTTTGTGGAGCTTAGTATGGATACCTACTTAATTTGAAAATTATAGGTATTGTAAGGCTAAGTAAATATCCAAACTAGAATTCAATACCTAGTTGCCGATCACAAAGATATAAGTGAAAATCAAAGCAACTCACACGCAAAGATATTGAAACTTAGTGCAATCAAGGAATGAGCTATGTAAGATATAAGTGAAGAACAAAATAGCTCGTATTGCACAAGTTATAGAAAGACGCTAGCTAGTTGCAAATAATGAAACTAGGGCACAAGATTGCACAAAATATTGATATTCTAACAATTGAATCAAGAATGAGTGGAGATTTTCGCTCAATTTTATGGTTCGGCTATGCGCTTTCTATTTCTTTTTCCTTTTCTCTTTTCTTTTTCTCTTCTTTCTTTTTTTTCTTCTCTTTTTCCTTCCTTTTTTTTTGAACTATTGCCAAAATTCTTGTTCTACCAAAAATGAGCAAAAATTATTTCCCACCTTTTGATCTTTGAACAATGGTAAGAACACAAATATTAATATGCAGCCCTAAGCAATGATTTAGCTAGTCTTAAATAGGTTCAAAGTATTCGCAAAAGGATTGAAAGGTTCACAAAGGATAAATTGGTTTCTCACTTTTTTTGTGTTGTTTTTTTTATAAACACAGAAAAAAATCAAACTAGGCTCAAATAAAAAGCAACGCAAAAGAATTCAAGATCAGCAAACTAAACTTGATTCTAATGAACAAAAACTTAACAAAACTCACTAGAATAAAAAATTAAATACTACGACTGAAAAAAAAAAATTGTACGGCTTTTTCGTGTATAGGAAAAAAAATAGATAAATGGATAAATATCCTACCGAGTCAACGGAGCTCTGATACCACCTGATTCGGGGTGCCCGATCTTCTCGACGTAGAACCTCTCGATAACTTGTGTATCCTGACGAACCACCAGCTGATCCCCCGCGCCAATGTACGGACTTGCAACTCTATGGAAAATTCGCCCAAACACGCACTTGATTGGATCCTCGCTGACCACAAGCGAAGATCGTTGAACCCTCAATTCACAGCGGAAAAGCAAGAACGACCCCTTGTTCTCAACGCCCAATTCCCTCTGTTTTGGCTATAAGCACAACAGGAGAATCAAGCAAAAGCTTTGAAAATATATTAAACGTGGTCTGAGGTTACAATGGGGGTCTACCCCTCAATATATAGTGCCCCTTCTCCTCCTCATGGCTGGCAAAGAGGCCCTACTCCTATTCTAATTCGGATTTGGAGTCCTACTCCAATTCCGACACATTCCAAAACAAAAAAGGAAACTCTGATTTTACAATCGTCATATTGATTCGATCATATCTTTCGATACAGGACGAATTTCGGAGTGAGGGAGGATCCGTTGGATCGGGCTTGAAATTAGCTTTCCAACAAGCCCAAAAACACACAAATCGGACTTCGTATGAGAAAGTTATGACCTTTTTACTCCGAACTGTCCTGCTGATTCCGAATCCGAATTTGAGGCTGATTCCGAATCCGAATTGAATTATGAGTTGATTCCGAGTTTGAATTTGGTTGGGCTTGTGGAAGTTTCGAATTTGACTTAGATTCTTGGGCTTCTCTTCCCTTGCTTGTCTCACACGAGTTTCTCCTCCATTGTGATGGCATTTCTTCAAGAACAACCTCATATCCTTCATCTCCGTTCATTATTGAATCTTCCAATCTGAGCACAAGCAAAACACTAGTTTTATGTTGTATGAAATTCTCAACTAATTTAAAAGTAAATTCAGTGAACAGATTCACCTGTTGGATAAGCTTCTCTTGTTTTTCAACTCTCTTAGTAAGCTCATATTGTTCTGAGGTATTTAATGAATTGAAAACATTATATGAAACAATGTAGCTAAGGATGTCCGCATCACTCTCAGCGGTGTGTTCGGCTTGGGGCTCTCGCGAGCAAGGCGGCGGCGTAGGAGGCGCGCGCTAGCCTGGGCTCTTCGGAACTGGCCATTCACAGCCACCGCGTTGCGCACTCCGGTTCTCCTCTTCAAAAGGTCGTCCCCTTTGTCTTCTTTACGGAACCCGAAATCCAGTGATTTTTCTCCTTTTGGTGGATCTTCTTCCTCTCCGTTTTGGTCTTCGGTTTTGGGGCCTTAGAGCTCCCGCGCCGCCATGGTCGAACCGGCACTGTCGGTGGTGAGCTCCGAACCTTCATCTGTGCGCATCACGCCGGTTCCCCTCTGTGCCCTCTCCTATGTGGATCTTTTGTTTGGGAAATTGGTGCTTGCACATCTTAGGGGTCTAATCTAGTTGGCTCTAACTTGACTTCAGTGAGGAAGAAATTGATGAGTAAATTGATGTTTCTCAAAATGCTATCAATAATACATGTGGAAATGATGTTTCCATACTCATGTGAGAAACCCTGCCTACTTGTTATGCATGGTAGCATTTACCTAAGGAAACACCAGCAATAAAACATGAACTTCTATAGTTTTATGTCAGTAACTGTTGGAACCGGCGACAACCCTTTGCGCGAGAGAACAATCACAGCAAGCACACAAAAACACATGGGAATTTGTTTATGAGGTTCGACAAAGCCTACGTGATGAGAACAAAGAGTGTTCCGATCTTCCGATAGGATGATACGTCGATTTGTAGAGGTACGACTTTGACGATACAAGCTTCTAACCGACTACGACCAGAACACCAAGCAATCGCTAAACCACACTCCGAGTCGTTATCAATCGTGCTAAGAGCGCGGTTGACCTGAACACGAGGTTTAATTCCTGCGAGCAATCGAAGAACACGCAAGAAATAGAAAATAAGCAATCTGAAATTGCAAATAGGATTGAAATATTGGATAAAATTTATATTCTGGAGCAGTATTATGATTGATCTAATCGACACAAGCCAATACACGGAGCTGCAATGAATCTAAACTTTAACTAAACAAAATCTAAGGAAACTAGACGGATGCAGCCACCTTAAATAGTGGAGGGGAAGGCACACATAGCTAGGAGATAAGGAGTGATACTATTTTATGGTACCGTTCACGTGAACAGTACAACCCAATAGAGGGGGTGGCTAAGGAGGTGGTCGGTTCAAATAACCTAAAGTGGTGACTGTCTTTTGGGTCCAATGATTGATACAAGGCCATCGGCCTAAAGTGAGGTGACACAATACCATATATAAATGAAGCAAATTCATCGATCCGTTAGAGTAGAGTTTGACGTGGCCGAATCGATGAAAGTAAAGTAGCCCAATTAGAGGTGGAGTATCGGTCGTATCCGGAGGGTTGATATCCTCATCACTACGTCCCCGAGAGCTGAATTGTGGCGGCTCCATCCATATGAATAGTTTTTTTCTTTCTGAATAAGGTTACAAGTGGTTGGCGGTATATATTTATACCCCGATTACATGTTCGACTCGAACTCATAGTCCGTACCGCTTTTCGGACACAACTCCTTTCTTTCACCTTGTTATATATAAACCATACACAACAGTAACTTTGCAAATTTGTTATGATTTTGAGGTCTTCCACGTGCCTGAATAACCACATCATCACCATCAGAAATTCAGAATTCATAGCAGGTTACAGAGTGTATAATTTCTGACAAGGTTCAATGCCACCATGCTACCAATATCTGGAGCATTTACATCGGTTTAAAATACAGCCTCTACAAACTACAGTTCAAAGTTCAAACCCAGATAGTGCACTAAGTTCAGAAGAATTTAAAAACATTTATGCAGCGAAGAAGCCACAATGTACCATGCAGCCCCTAGACTCCCAGCACGGTATCTTCATCTGTAGAAGCACTGCAATACACACCAAATCAGGCAATTGATGCACTAGCACACCAGCTCATATGCTACATAATTACAAGATGAAAATGGGCAACGCTCTATATGCATCTGTTATCCATGCAGTTCGGAATTTTCTTCGTAGTGTTTATCTCGCCTCACTGCATCTAAACATATTCTGAATTCAAAGTTTGCTGTTTGTTATGTTAATTGCATTTCAATACCTGTAAACCAGTGATATATTCAACTTGGCTTGCATTGTGATCATTCCCATTGACAACTGATCTCCACTGAACTGGCAGAAAACATTCTTGTCGCGGGCTATAGATCAGAAAAAAATATTGACTCTAAAAGCGAACTGCTTGTATTCTTGAGTTAGGAAATAGATCTTTAATCTTTATATTCTTGGCTTAAGATAAAGCCTTCAATTATATCTTGGTAAAAATGAGATAAGACACTATGCATGAATTTCTCTTTCAGCACATATTCTTGGGTTTCAAAATGGATTGCTTCAGCCTTCAATTCTTTGCTTACATCAGAAATTTCCATTCTTATGAAGCAATCATATTTTTTTTGTTAAGTCAAAAAGATACTATGCCTGAAATTCTCTCTTTCAGACCACTCAACTTCAGATCTAAAATAAACAACATATTTTCCAGACTAGTGATCAGCGTATGCAGAAGCATGGGATTTATCCTAGAATAAAAAATAAGGTGTGTGTTCTGCATGAGTTATTCTTATACCATTTCAGGTCGTACTCAAGCTAGCAGTTTTCTTACCTTGCAGATCATGAGATCTGGGATTTTCCAAAGGAAAATCACGCCATACATCCCCTTGTACAGGTTGGCTTTCCTGATCTGTTAGGTATTAGAGTATAAGAAAGATTGAAATCCTATACCAGGCAGTGATTGTACTGATAGTAAACATGACTTCACATTTAATTGATGCGTCACGATCAGGGATTGAAATCCCGGTCTCAAGGAAATTCCCGGTCGGTTACAGGACAATTCAAAAAAAACCGGGCCGAATTTGAATTTCAAAATTTAAACTTGGTTTTTTAGCCAATTGTGAAAAATGGTAATTAGCAAATTTAAATTTAGAATAATACAAATATTAATGAGAAAGTGTTTCAAGTTGTACATAAAAAGTCATCATTTATGTTTTAATAGTGCTAAATATACTAAAAACTAATGTTTCAATACATAATCTAGCAAAACAATGCCTAAACCAACTAGGGAAGGACATTATGGAGTCAAAAAATCAAAATTGAATTTAAAAGATCCCGGCCGGTATTTTTTTTTCCCGGAGCCGGTAAACCGGTTACTGGCCAGTATTTCAATCTCTGGTCATGATTATAAAACATTACATTCACATTGCTCAGAAATGTACTTCCAAAGCAGAGCTCCTCGTATCATAGTAGTTGATTGCAAGTGATGAATAATTCTGCTTTTTACATGTACAAAAAGTATTCTCGTTTGCATAGAATAAATCGAAATAATTGGTTTTTAAATGTTGCGACTCTAGTGAAAAATGAGAATGGACAAACTTCTCACTGTTTTCAAGTTTCTTCTTTTTGACGTTTTTTAATTTATAGTTTTAGTTTTAAGCTAACCAGATGATTGAAAAAGAAATCTTAGACAGGAATTTGTTCATGTTTGCAGAGTTTGAAGGGGACAATTAATTAATTTCCAAATTTACAAATCAAGTAAAAAACCTGGAGACCTAGACCAAATACTAGTACCAATCATATTCCCATGAGGGACAAAAATCAGATATCAACAAAGACAGCCGTGGATTGAGAGAAGAGGTTGGATGGATGTTGTACCTTAGGTTGGAGGACGGAGGCGCGGGCGGGCGCTTTGGGGCGGGCGGCTCGGTGGAGGTGGCCGGAGGCACGGGCGAGCGACCAAGGGATGCAAGGAGGACAAATCCGATCGGGCGGAGGTGGCCGGAGGCCCGGGCGGGGACTCGGGGGTGGGACCGGTAGGAGGAGGGAGGCGGCACCTAGACGGGCGCAGAGCGCGGTAGGCCGGAGGCACGGTCAGGCGGAGTCACAACATCTGGAGTTAGGCAGAGGCGCCAGATCCAATCAGGGCCAGAGGTAGGCGGCGTCGCCGCCAGGCGGAGGCGCCAAATCTGGGGGAGGAGGACGGAGCCGGCGAGGAGGGAGGAGGTGGGTCGCCGGCATGGCGGAGGCGCCAAATCTGGGGGAGGAGGACGGAGCCGGGGAGGAGGGAGGAGGTGGGTCGCCGGCAACAGAGAAGGGAGGAGGACGAGAGAGGACAACGGCAGCGCAAGCCGGCAGATGAGGAGGGAGCCGGAGGCGAGGCGGTGGCGCTGAGGAGGAGGGCTCCGAGGGAAGGAGGAGGGAGGAGATTTGCACTGCCGCCGACAGGGGAGGACAGGGGAGGAAGAGCGGGCGGGGCGGAGGCCACGGGTAAATTACGGAACGGGGGTTAAGGGAAGCTGTGGAAGCTTCCTCTGACGGCTTTCGTACGTAACACGAGACGACTTTAGGAAAAAATTGAGAAAAAAAGTTAGGCATTTGAAACGGCTTTATGCTTTTTCAAGTAAAAAGCTAAAGTCGAAATCGTTCCAAATACCTCTTTTATTAACCACAAATTCAGAGAAGGGTGGTGGTGTAATACCTCGACCCAACACTGAGCTCAGAATGTCACTAAAATACACTACATATCAATTTTAACATCAATTAACAACAAACTATATTAAGCATACTAAAGATAAAGCCTGTTAATGGGTCACATTAACATAAGTATAACGATATGACAATCATGGATAAATAATTCCTAGGAAGCATGGCAAGATAATAAAACAAGATCAACGCAAAACCAATCGAACCAAGTCTATTGAATGAATAACCAATTCCAACCTATCATCTATGGCTAAGCAATACTATCATGTCCTAATTAGAAATCATCAAGCTATAAAATGAGTTCTCATATCTAGTGAATTAAGTAATCATGTGTATGATGTGGATCAAAGTGAGTTAGCCCTTCCCAAGCGAAACGTCGTCAACGATCACCTAAAAAGGACAATAGAGTAAGAGTGAGTCCACGACTCAGCAAGCAAAATAATAAACAATGATCAATTCAACCATAAACATTATCATCATCAATATTACTATTTATTCATCTTTCTTCTTGTACTCAAGTCTCAATTTCTCTTATCATTAAATGCAAGGTGTCTCTACGCTACATGTCCACATGCAACTTCTTTTGCGTATACCAGTATAGCGTGAGTGAACACTCGCGATAATGTACACTCTCAATCTCGTCCTCCAAAAGGAACGGGGATCTCCTCTACTCCCGTGGAGTCTCTACAAAAAAGGTAGATGTGTGATCATCTTGATTACCTTCTCTTCATGCAATCCTTATGAATGCTCAAATTAACATAAGTTCATCAATAATATCATCATCAAACATTCTTGGATTCAACAATTCAATTAATATCTTGACCATTCATATTACTTACGAGTAAATAAGACGAAAGCATAAACAATATAATGGTAATATGTGATAAAGAATACAAGGATTCACCATCGATTACTGTCTACCAAACACTTATCACTTTATCCCCTTGGAGCTGGATAACGAGACAGTAGCAAGACGCTAGAAACTGCACTCCCTAAACAAACAATTCAAAACACATATCAAAATCACATCATCACAGTACCAAACAATACACTTAATCGCCCTCGCACTTCTACACCAAAACAACACAATTAACCCAATTCTACCTAATGCACTATCCGCTGTTCTAGTAATAAAAATGCTCTAACTTATTTACTCGAACTCCAAATACTACCAACTAAGACTTTCTGGAATCCCCACGAAATAGCCTACAACTTTCTAACTATGATGAACATCTGATTCTACTATTTTATTCCATGTTTCCTTTCCCGAAGACCATCCCAGAATCTATCAGGACAGTCCTCTTCTCAATTTCGTATCTTTAGTTCTAAAACTTGAAAAAGTATGAACGATATCTATTATGGAAACTACACTAAATTTCCTAACTTATTTACGTTATCACTACATTTTAATTTTATCATCTACTAGGTGAAATCTGTCCATCTACACAACATCTGCTAGCTACATCTAAATTCTGAATAGACCTTCTTAAGGCCTTTACGTTTTGCTCACTACTCCGATTCTAATGATCCAGACTTTTCTGGAAAAATAATGAAATTATCTAACTTTTTTCTAATTAGACCAACCTCTAAATCTGATCCTAAATACCCCGAATTGCCCCCGCAAAGTTCTGCATCTAACCTCGACGAACTAGGGCATGCTGAAAATTAATCTTCCCCTAAGCCAAACGATATACGAACTTAATAGTGACTAATCCAAAGTAAATCCTAGGGATTAACAGTATTTACCCTTGACGAACACAAAGATCACGAAAACCCTGCGAATTTCCTCTCTTTTCCTCCCTTCTTATTCCTTCCTTCTTCCTCTCTCCTCTTTCTTGTTTCTTCTTACTGCTGGTTCCTCCATCTGGTTTTCCTTTGCCACGTAGTCAAGCATACAAGAAAAAAAAAAGGTGTGGCAACACTAATGGACATGCATGCAAATAGCAGTGGCACATGCACTAATTGCACATGTGCACGCAACTAGCAGCGCCAGCGCATGCATGTACGGAAGCAAGGGGCAGAGCGGCGCAGGGCGCAGGGGCAGCAGCTTGCTGCTGGCTGGAGGTGACATCTAGCAGGGGCAGCGGTGCACGACAAGCAGAGTGGTGGGCGGTGGCTTAGGGTTTGGGAGTCGTCCCCTGGCTTCACTTAAGGACCGGTCAGTTCCCCTCTTGGGCCAAGAGGCCGTTGGTCGAGGGCTTAAGTTTTAATTCCCCACTCCGAAATCTGAAATTCCACTTTAATTTCCTTTATCACTCTTTTAATTCCCTAAAGTTTAAACGAGTGGATGTCAAAGTCCAATGCCAATTAGGTTTCGAAAGTGGGTGGGGATGGGGGATAGTAGCTCTGACTCAGGTGGTATCGCTATGTCAATGAAGAAGAGGTGGGGGTTGTGCCGCTGGCACTAAATCAATGGTACCGTGGGACGACGATGGTGGATTACCGATCATACGACAGTGAGAAGTTTCACAAGTGGTTTAGGTGGTGGTAGCCGCTAGGGATTTAGGCGGAGAGGATCGAGGAGGAGATCCATGGATTAGATTCAATAACCTAAAATTCCATCGAGGGTCACCACAACTGTGCTTTATGTGGGAGAACATTATATTCAGCCGTACATGCTCAGAAGCTGGCTAGTTGTTGTTGAGGAATCGTCGCTGGCGAGTCCAGTCCGATCGATCACCTCGTAGACAAACATAGAATCGCACAGACTAATGCAAGAATAAATAGTAGATTGAACACAGATATATAGGGAGACTTCTTTCTTCTCTTTATTTCTTTTCTCAAAAGCACATACAATGGTTGGGGGTCTCCTCCTATATATAGTCTAGAGGTGGATGAGGAGCCCACCATGGGCCAGGCCTGCAAGGCCCAAGCCCATGTTTCCTAACACTCCCCCTTAGGCACTCATCTGACATGTTCATATCTCATCAAAACTCCATAAAAACCCAGTGGAAAAAATTTAGAGAAAGAGTGCATGATACAAGTTCTGCTGCGTTGCGCGAATTGCCTCATTAAAAACCTTAGCCGAGAAACTTCAGGAAAATTCGTCAAGAAAAAAAGTGTTGATGATATGCCCTAAAGACAATCATAGGGATGATTGTATCACGTCCATGTTTATGAGTTATTGAATAAGTGTTATTATGTTTCTTGAATGAATCATCAATTATATAAAGATTAACTAGTATATGACTTGTTGGTGAAACTGTTTTAATTTATTATGATATCGTTCTAAATGTATCTCTGGTCGAATGTCATTGGTCGGAACACAAGTGACTCTATCGACTAGCACATGTTATCGACTAGCACATATATTGATTGATGATCATATTTCACCGGTCATGGATATAGGGATATCAAAGCAATAATGTGAACACATGTTAGAGAACATGGTGTTGGATTAACTCACCTTGAGACACTGTTGAAATTGTTATGATTTCATGTGCCATCAGTTGGTCTCAAGTAATGATGATGCGTAGTCCTTAGACCTGAGATTAGCATGGTTTTCTACATGTGTAAGAGTTCACTTTGGGGTTACCAAACGCTACTCTGTAACTGGGTAGTTATAAAGGTAGCTTTCAGGTATACTATAAAACATGTGGATGAATATGACTGGTCGGATATGTGTTTTGCCCCTCATAACATAATAGGAGAGATATATCTGGGCCCCTCGATGTGGTCGGATAAAGAAAGTGCATGATCATGCCACCAGTGTTGAAGAGTTCGACCACGTGAAGTTATCCGACACTTGATTGAGAAAGTATTGAATAGTCTATGGATGACATAATATCACACCTAGAGTTCAACCAGATATCGTGAGGCAAAGGGAGAATACATGAGCAGGGCTTTCAGTTCGATCAAATATGGACTAATTGTTTGGAGATACGAGCTGATAGTAGGCTGATCGAATATGATCACTAAGTAGTCGAAACCTTGTCATAAGGAGTTATGAACTGGTCGAGACCAAATATGAGCTCGTTAGTGATAAGGACCTAGTCGTAGATTGTATTGCATTAAGATTCATCCGATATAATTTGTGTGTATTCGGGAATCATTATATTCCGCTAGGAGCTGCTGACGACTCATGATCAGAAAGGAGTTTTCGAGTCACTTCCGATTATGCATGAATCTAATGGGTCACATACTTAAAGGGTTGGAACAAACGTATTCGGATAGGATCCATCATGTGCACTATATAAGGAGATGCTTGAGGCTATTGGGATATAAGAGACACGATATGAGTTGACCTGAGTTGCTCCAAACCCTAGCCGTCATCTTCTTGAGAGAGCCTTCCCATGCGACTTGGTGCTAGCACACCGACGTACGGTGTTTCTTTTCCGAACGTGTGAATACCGTGGAGGCGCTACTGCGATTACGGTTGCGCTTGAGGACGATCCAAGACCTTGACGAGGAACTCGATTGGTTACTGGAGGAGATGATCGACTACGAGGACGATCGACTACGTTGGACGATCGACTACGGTGAACGATCGACTATGACCACTACACCAACACGATCTTCGTTGGACCGGGCTACTCCAACTCTTCTTCTACTACACTGCGCGGTGGTGGTAACGATATGCGATCTCTTGCTTGCATAGCATCCTAGTTTACGTGGTAGGTTTTTTGAATTGTCAGCTATTGTAGCCTACCCGTATCCCTTCAGTGGCCATCCTGCATAGTTTTTTATCTCGATCAGTCGCATACACTTGATATGTGGTAGTAGTAGATTGGATCTATTACTGGTCGGGTCTAGTAATTTGGATCGGCTCATGTGGATGGAATGATCTAGACACTGGTTGATAAGATCAATCAGTGTACGGCGACAGTAGATGGGTTTATGAGGTGGTATCAGCTAAAGGACTAGATGTTTTACTCGACTTGTTTACGACTACCTTGCATGATACTCCTACCGGTCAGAATTCTGCCATCAGAGTATACCACAGTGTGTGGTCATATCAAGGTAGTGATCAGATTGGCTCGGAATAGGGTTAATATGATTAATCCAATGATTTTCATGACTCGATTATGTGAATGAGATTCATGTCTTGGAAATTTTCAAAACCTTGCCTCTTGAACCCCACCCACTAACCAGCTAGCGGGACCACCGTGGTCGTAGCTGCCGTATATGGTATTATGTGTTCATATCACCTGATAGAATAGGATTCTATGCATAACTCGTTTTCACAGGGATTGATGTGAATAGTATGGCCCATTGTGTATGTGATGCATGTATGGAGGTCGAAGGACATGAAGCATGGTTATGGAGATCGTCATGATAAGTGTCATACTATTTTACAATTTAATTTGATTATCTATGAATGTTTATACCTGTCAAGCTATTTGATCATGTTTTATTATTAGATGTTTTAACATGGTAGAATAGTATCCCTCAAGAAAAAAATTAGTTAATTTGATGTCTTTCCAATTGTTGCGTCTGTCACGATTTTGATCGTTAATTGGTAGCTCTACCAAAGTAGAGCGCCATTGACTATCTCAATAAGATTGTGTGGGTGTCGAACACCCACATGCATAGCATTGGTTTAACTTAACAAGGCTATCAAAACGGTTTTGGGCCATGGAGCGTAGTGTTGATCGCCGGGGCATAGAGATGCTGCCCAACAAACAAGAGTCATATGTAATATGATTGGCAAGAGGTTGCCTACCTAATATTAGTAGGTTTCTAGTAGTGATTCCAGAGCTCACTAAGACTTAATGATTTTTGGATCCTAAACTCACTATATGATATTTGAGGGAAATATGGTTTAGAATATATAGTGGGAGTATCTTTTATTGATTGTTGATGATTAAGTTCTACCAGGTATGGACTGGTCATACAGTGATACGACTAGATCTAAACTAGTCGTATAGTGATACGACCAGAATCCAGACTAGTCGTATAGTGCTACGACTGGGTCCAAACTAGTTGTATGGTGATACGACCAGGTCTAGACTAGTCGTATGGAGATACAAGCTGGTTGTAGACTGGTCGAATACGACCACCAACATGAGTGTCTAATAGAAGATCTTTGTCGGGACCCGAAAATACATCTCAGGAACCTCTCGTGTATTACGAACTAGTCCCGGATCGATAGCTAGCTCACCTGAAAACAAAGATGAAATACCATCCATTTATTCGATTTAACTAGAAAGATCTCAAAATAATAATAATCTGGACCTTATGGTCAATGTTTATAACTTGCCACGCAGAGCTAAAGAAACAAATAAACTCTTGCAGCGGAACGAGAAACTTGGAAAGGCCAATCAACATGCCCACAGGAAATCGAGTGGAGAACGCATCCTAATCAGCAAAACCTTCATAGTCTTCCTTCGAAGAACACCATGCGACTTTGATATTCTTCAACCGATCAACAAAGGCATGGCCGTGGGTACATAAAGCACTCAAGAGTCAGAGGGAAATGTATGCAAATAATATTCATGCAAGGTTTACCAAAAGTTAGCTGTATGGTTCTTTTGCAGAAAATAGCATTTATGTCAAATACAATAAATAGATTGAAATGCGTAATTGAAAAGAATAATAAATACATTAAACAATTTCTTTGAAACAACTAGTGAACTAACCATTCACTTCTCAACCAATGACAAGTGAACTCCCCATTCACCCATCGACACAAACCACCAAGTGAATTACCCATTCACCGAACAAACATTATATTCATCAAGTGAACTTCCCATTCACACTCGACTTATTTTGGAAGAAACTCTATCTCCGTGTGAAATCCCGAGCACGTCCATAACATGGACACGGCTATTGAATAGTTTTACACACTCTGCAGAGGTTGTACATCTTGACCCACAAGACACGACTTCTCTAGTTGGTTTGGCATCCGTCGATACCACTGCTCACTACCTTTGGTAAGCAGGCTAGAGCACGTGACAAAGCCTTTACAAAGCTCCTTCTTAACCGATTACGCGCTAAGGTTTCAACACTTTGAATGTCTCCATCCGGCAGACAGGGCCCCTCTTGCGCCATAGTGAGTCGTGCCCCGTAACTCACTCTTCCAAGACAGAACCAGAAATAAGATATTGCAAATTAATCAGCCAGGTTCCGCCCATACAGGACATGTGGTTGTACGGTTAAGGCTCAGTTCAATGGCGCACAAGATTAAGTCCTTGACAAGTTACTCAGGCGATCTTTCCACAAACTCACAACGTGTTAAATCCACACCCTCAATCCACCATCCACTCTTTGGTGAAAACCATTTGTTTAGAAGAAACCAATGACATCCCTGTCATGGTACACAAGTTTTAACAACGATGGCTAACCACCACAATTCCATATATCATTAAGTCAAGATTAAATCATTAAGACACATGTGATGATGAACCCATCGAGACTAGGCTTGACTAAGCACTAATACGATACCCATGTTGGTGATACAATTATGTCCAACTAAAATTATCCAAGCTAGGGTGACAAAGGATTCATGGTATTCAAATGTTCAATGGAGGCATAATGATAACAGGTAATAACTAAACCCAAAACAGTTGATATAAAGATAGCATGCAATTGTATAAAATAATATACTTTTGAAATCATAGGATCAATATGATCAAAGGACTACGGCTTGCCTTGGAATAAATCCTGGGATTGATCTTGTTCTTGGTGTACTTCTCCTTGTTCAAAACTTCCCGAAGTAGCAACGTCTACTCGTAAAATAAGCAAATAGAACAAATAAATACCAACCAGAGATAAAATCAATTCCAAAAATTAAATAAAAATAATAAATAAATAGAGCTCGAATTTAGATGAATTTACAAATTTGAATGGGCTCAATCGGAGTTCGGCTGCAAAAGATATGGGCTTTGGAAGATTAAAAATAAATCAAAACCCTAATTTGGATTTTAATTTAATTTCCCGATTTATTTTTCAATGGAAAAATCGATTTATGACGTCGGCTGACGTCAGCGAGGAATTACCGCTGGAAAATAAAAATAAAAAGAAATGGTTGACATGTGGGACCCACTGTCAATGACTGGTGCACCGTGGACTGAGTTCAAGAAGGTTTGGTTCGGGAGGGGGTTCGGGTGTACCACGTGGCAGCCAACAGGGAATTGACGAGGTGCCACGAGGACCACGGCTTCCGAGGTGGTCAGATGGTGGCGACCGACCGCGATCCACACGCCAGAGGAAAACTCGGCGAGACCTTGCGGCGGCGGCGTGGCGGCGAGGCGGTGGTGGCGGAATAGCAAAGCAAGCAGGAAGTGGCGGCGAGAAGCGGTGGTAGGGTCGGCGGCGACGGCTCACCGGTGGCGGCGACAATGGCGGCGGCGGTGATGAGCGTTGCGGACGGCGGCGAAAATGGCGGAGGCGGCGGTGGTGGTCGGCGATAGCGGCCGACCGGGAGTGGGGTTATCTGCCGGTGGCGGCGGTGGCGGCGGCCGTGGCGAAACCGGCCAATGCCGTGTGAAGAAGCCGAGGAGATGACGCGCCTTAGGGCTTCGGTGGGGTGGAAGGCGAAAGATCGGAGAGGTGGGTGGCTTTATAGCCACAGGTGGAGGAGAATCCGGAGAGGACACAGAGCGGCTTGGCGTCGGGAAGCTTCGGACTCAGGGAGTCGTGTTGAAAACGATGACACGTCAAGGCGAGCGGCCCACCAGACAATGGGAGAAAGCGGGGTGTAGTCTTGGCTTTGGCGGTCCCCACACTGAGAGAGAGAGAGCGCGAACGCAGGCGAGAGGTCAGCCGAGGCGCGGAGTTGGGCGGAGAAGAGGTGGTTTGGAGCAGTGATTGGGTTTCGCCCAATCTTTTTCGAAAATAGAATAGGTTTTTCTTTTATAAAATCTTGAAAATCCAAATGGCAATTAGAAAATAGCAATTGCACTCAGAAAAATTCTAGAAAATTCTATAAAATATATCTAAGCCCATAGAATCCAAATAAAATAATTTTGATAATAGTTGATGTTGGAATTAATCATGTTAAATTGTTTTGATCTCTGAAATATCTAATTAAGCTTTAACTTTGGTAGAAAAATTCAAATGGTTAATTTTCTTTTAAAACTTTAAAACATACCAAATTTTTGGGATGTTACAAACCTCCCCCCTTAAAGGAATCTCGTCCCCGAGATTCGGGCTGACTAGAGAATAGGTTCTGACTCGGGGTTTAACTTACCACAAACAACGTTCTGAACTGGCTGCACTTCTTCTGCAGTGACATGATTCAGTCTTCCTCTTGCTACAGTTGGTGGGGTCCTGGTAGCTTGATTTGGAGTCTGAAACACTCCTCTTCCCACTCCTGGCACAGAAGTCCTGGCTGGTGTAGGCCCCAGATTGAAAGGAATTGGTGCGAGTCCTTGCTTCTACGGGCACTTGTTGGCATAATGACCTGTCTCATTGCAATTGAAACAAGTAACTCCTGCTGCAGGATTGTTGGTCCTCTGAGGCTGATGATTGTTACTGTTATTGAAATTGGAAATTCCTGAGTTTCCTGCATGCGATACTGGGGTAGGGGTTCTGAATCCGGCAGATGAATTGTTAGCACGAAAGGGCTGCTGGGTACCGGTCCTGACTCTTTGTAGCTGACCCTGATGAGCTCCATGTTGTATCATTTTTCTTTTGCGAGATTCGTCCAACTCACGACGAGAATCTTCTATAAGTACGGCTTTATCCACCATGTGCTGAAAATCAACATAGTCATTCCCGATAACTTGTACCTTCAAACCGGGGTTGAGTCCACGCTGATAAACCGGCGTGCATTATCTGTCGCAACATCTTACGGAGCATAGCGAAAGTTGAGTGAACTTATTGAGATATTCACCCAAAGACATATTTCCTTGCTGTAGTTCTCGAAATTCATTCTTCTTCATTTCCACTATACCATCTGGAACATGAGCTTGACGAAACGCCATCGAAAATTCCCCCCAAGTAATGGCTTGTGAATTCTCATGAGTGCGGTGTAGTTTTCCCACCATTCTGCATTTGTACCTTCCAATTGATGTGAGGCATAAAGAACTTTCTCATGATTATTGCATTGGGCAATGGCGAGCTTTTTCTCAGCGGAGCGAAGCCAATCTTCTGCGTCAAAGGTTCGCGAATGAGAAAATGTGGGCGACGAGTCCTCATAAATTCGCTAACTTGGAATGATGATGGTGTCGGTGGAGCAGAGGTCGCTTGATTGTTACGATTATTACGATTCAACAAGTCGACTATTGCGGCGGATCGACTTTCTTTGAGTCATCATACTATTCATGTTTTGCATCATTGCGCTCATGAATTGAGTTTGAGTGCTAGTAGTTGTGCCATCTTTGGGTTACGTAGTTCCCAAGACTAGTGATCGCCGCTAGTGTTAACGTTGGTATGAGCACCATCCGATCGAGTGCGGCTCGATATGTTGCAGTGTCAACCATCTGCGATGCCTCTCCACAGGTTTGTTAGATAAGATAGAAAAGCAATGTAGACAAGAGGGAATAGCATAATAGATGAGATAGGCAAGATAGGGTAGATGGAACAGCTTAAGTAGGGGAAACAGGTTAAACCCAAGACAAGAGACAAGAAGGCATAGCTGAAGGGCTATGAAAGAACAAATAAACTCTTCAAATTAAAAGCTTAGTGCGATCGCAACATAGCGCAGACAAAGAAACTGCAGCTCCACTTACACACAACCCAAATAAAGACCTATTTCAACAACGATCTACAAGCGCTACTAAAACACTAATAGGATGGCTCCCACTCTGGACTAGAGAGCGAAGACTCTTCAACCTCTGGTTCTGAATCACTGTAGAACACCCACGAGTTGCGAATGGCATGGCGGACTGCGGGCGAACAAGCGCACGAAGTGGTGGAGATACTCTGACGATTGCGGTGATTCGGCGTCCGTCTTCGGTGGGTGGAGTAGGTGTCGGCAATGGAGCGGTGGTGGAGCGAGGACTTCTTCAATTCTTCTTACGGTTTAGGAACGGCCGGTCTCGGCGCTATTTGCATCACATACTTTCAACCAATGCTGACAAAGCGATCCGATGCAATCGCAAATCCTGCGAATGGCTTTGTGGGCAACTATGATTTGCGACATGTCCTCAAGCTTGTCGTAGCACTTCATCTTTGTGATGGCGGATGTGGCTTCCAATCCTCACAATGAAATATACCCTAAATCGGAATCCATTATGTGTCCCTTCACTTTCCTTTCCTTGGTGAAGTAAGTTGCACCTCTACTTGTTCCCAAACTTTGTAACAAGCAATGAAGAACTCCAGGCCAATCGCCTCTTTGATCACGATACACTTGAATCATCTAAAGAAATTAACGAGGATAAAATTTGTCAAATTAAGATCATAAAATAAAATTCAGATAAGATAAGAGACAAAGACCTCTAGCACAAGATGAGGAGAAATAGAATGTGGTAAGAATGGAACAGACTGAGATGAGATTAGAATAGAATAGATTAGAAAGGGACAACAACTTAAGTCATATTCAGTTGATTTAATTTAGAAAATCAGTTTTGAAGCTTAGACTAAAACGACCATGCTAACTAAGGTTGCGTTCTACAGTCGATATGGCTCTGATACCACCTCTGTCGGGACCCGAAAATACATCTCAGGAACCCTCTGTGTATTCTGAACTAGTCCCAGATCAGTAGCTAGCTCACACAGAAAACAGTCATGAAATACCATCCATTTATTCGATTTAACTAGAAAGATCTCAAAATAATAATAACTGGACCTTATGGTCAATGTTTACTTAACTTGCCACGCAGGGCTAAAGAAACAAATAAACTCTTGCAGCGGAACGAGAAACTTGGAAAGGCCAATCAACATGCCCACAGGCAATCGAGTGGAGAACGCATCCTAATCCGCAAAACCTTCATAGTCTTCCTTCTGAAAGAACACCTGTGCAGCTTGATATTCTTCAACTGATCAACAAAGGCATGAGCCGTGGGTACATAAAGCACTCAGCAGGCCGTAGGGAAATGTATGCAAATAATATTCATGCAAGGTTTACCAAAAGTTAGCTGTATGGTTCTTTTGCAGAAAACAACATTTATGTCAAATACAATAAATAGATTGAAATGCGTAATTGAAAAGAATAATAAATACATTAAACAATTTCTTTGAAACAACTAGTGAACTAACCATTCACTTCTCAACCAAACCAATGACAAGTGAACTCCCCATTCACCCATCGACACAAACCACCAAGTGAATTACCCATTCACCGAACAAACATTATATTCATCAAGTGAACTTCCCATTCACACTCTGACTTATTTTTGGAAGAAACTCTATCTCCCGTGTGAAATCCCCGAGCACGTCCATAACCGCGGACACGGCTATTCGAATAGTTTTACACACTCTGCAGAGGTTGTACAGCTTGACCCACAAGACACGACTTCTCTAGTTAGTTTGGCATCCGTCGATACCACTGCTCACTACCTTTGGTAAGCAGGCTAGAGCACGTGACAAAGCCTTTACAAAGCTTCTTCTTAACCCAGTTCTACCCGCTAAGGTTTCAACACTTAATGTCTCCATCCGACCAGATAGGGCCCCCCTCTTGCGCCATAGTGAGTACGTACCCCGTAACTCACTCTTCCAAGACAGAACCAGAAATAAGATATTGCTAATTAATCAGCCAGGTTCCGCCCATACAGGACATGTGGTTGTACGGTTAAGGCTCAGTTCAATAGCGCACAAGATTAAGTCCTTGACAAGTTACTGAGGCGATCTTTCCACAAATCCACAACGTGTTAAATCCACACCCTCAATCCACCATCCACTCGTCTGAGTGAAAACCATTTTGTTTAGAAGAAACCAATGACATCCCCTGTCATGGTACATAAGTTTTAACAACAGTGGCTAACCACCACAATTCCATATATCATTAAGTCAAGATTAAATCATTAAGACACATGTGATGATGAACCCATCGAGACTAGGCTTGACTAAGCACTAATACGATACCCATGTTGGTGATACAATTATGTCCAACTAAAATTATCCAAGCTAGGGTGACAAAGGATTCATGGTATTCAAATGTTCAATGGAGGCATAATGACAACAGGTAATAACTAAACCCAAAACAGTTGATATAAAGATAGCATGCAATTGTATAAAACAATATACTTTTGAAATCATAGGATCAATATGATCAAAGGACTACGGCTTGCCTTGGAATAAATCCTGGGATTGATCTTGATCTTGGTGTACTTCTCCTTGTTCAAAACTTCCCAAAGTAGCAACGCCTACTCGTAAAATAAGCAAATAGAACAAATAAATATCAACCAGAGATAAAATCAATTCCAAAAATTAAATAAAAATCATAAATAAATAGAGCTCGAATTTAGATGAATTTACAAATTTGAATGTGCTCAATCGGAGTTCGGATGCAAAAGATATGGGCTTTGGAAGATTAAAAATAAATCAAAACCCTAATTTGGATTTTAATTTAATTTCCCGATTTATTTTTCAATGGAAAAATCGATTTATGACGTCGGCTGACATCAGCGAGGAATTACCGCCGGAAAATAAAAATAAAAAGAAATGGCTTGACATGTGGGACCCACTATCAATGACTGGTGCACCGTGGACTGAGTTCAAGAAGGTTTGGCTCGGGAGGGGATTCGGGTGTACCACGTGGCGTGCAATGAGGAATTGACGAGGTGCCACGGGGACACGGCTTACGAGGTGGTCTGCTGGTGGCCCGACCTAGCACGATCGGCAACAGAGGAAAACTCGGCCGAGGACCTTGCGCGTGCGGCGGCAAGCGGCGGCAGAGCGGTGGTGGCGGAATAGCAAAACGGAAAGCCGGGGAAGTGGAGAAGCTGAAGGGGGTGGCGGCTGGGGTCGGGCGACGACGGCTCACCGGTGGCGACGACAATGGCGGCGGCGGTGATGAGGGCGTTGCGACACGGCGAAATGCGGAGAGGCGGCGGTGGTGAAGCGATAGCGAAAGACCGGAGGCGGGGTTATCTTGCACCGGTGGCGCGGCACAACCATGGCGGAGGTCGAGGCGGCGGAGCTCGGTGGTGAAGGGAATCTGGCGGCGGTTAAACTTGGCCAATGCCGTGTGAAGAAGCCGAGGGAGATGACGGCGCCTTGGGGCTTCGGTGGGGGAGGAAGGGGCGAAAGATTGGAGGGGTTCGGGTGGCTTTTGTAGCCCTGGGTGGAGGAGAATCCGGAGAGGACACTGGCGCGGGCGTCGGGAGAAGCTTCGGACTCGGGAGTCGAGTTGAAAACGATGACACGCCTGGCGGGCGGCCCACCGGACGATGGGAGAAAGCGAAGTCGCAGTCTTGGCTTTGGCGGTCCCACACCTGCGGAGGAGAAGCGCGACGCAGGCGAGAGAGTAGGCGAGGCGGGAGTTGGGCGGAGAAGAGGCTCACTGGAGCAATGATTGGGTTTGGCCCAATCTTGTTTTAGGAAAATAGAATAGGTTTTTCTTTTTATAAAATACTGAAAATCCAAATGGCAATTAGAAAATAGCAATTGCACTCAGAAAAATTCTAGAAAATTCTATAAAATATATCTAAGCCCATAGAATCCAAATAAAATAATTTTGATAATAGTTGATGTTGGAATTAATCATGTTAAATTGTTTTGATCTCTGAAATTTCTAATTAAGCTTTAACTTTGGTAGAAAAATTCAAATGGTTAATTTTCTTTTAAAACTTTAAAACATACCAAATTTTTGGGATGTTACAATCTTACATAAATGTAGTGCTGAATCTTTGCGTATATTTCTATTATAGATCATAGCACCTACTACTTCTTCTGCGCATACCTTTAATTTGTGATTTATTTTTGAAAAAGAAAAATTGAATGGAACAAATTTCATTGACTGGTTTTTAAATTTAAGAAATATTCTCAAACAAGAAAAGAAGGAATATGTTATAGAGGGTCCCTATCCCGAGGAGCCAAATGCTGATGCTACTCATACTGAAAAGAATGCTTATGAGAAGCATTGCAATGACGTAGTCGATGTGCACTGCCTAGTGCTTGCGACCATAATCTCTGAGCTTTCGAAGTAATATGAGACCACATATGCTTACAATATGATTGTGGGTCCGAAAGATATGTTTCAGGACCAAGCAATGGTAGAGAGGTACAATACCTCCAAGGCATTATTTTTTGTAGGCTGTCGGAAGGCAACCCAGTCAGTCCTCATGTGATCAAGATGATTGGTCATATTGAGAGCTTAGAAAAGCTTGGTTTTCCCCTTAGTCAAGAGTTGGCTACTTATATGATTATCAATTGCTCCTACGAGCTTTGAGCTAGTCATATTGAATTTTCATATGAATGACACAGAGAAGTCAATGACCGAGTTGCATGGCATGCTTAAAGGTCTTGAGAGAGCATCAAAAAGTTCTAATCATGTGATGATGGTTCAAAAGACTACTAGCTTCAAGAAGAAGGGTAAATCGGGAAAGGGAAAGAGCAAAGGAAAGACTCAAGATAAGATTGAGAGTCTCAAAGCTAAGTTTAAAAAGCTCAAACTGGATACTAAGCCTAAATCGAGAATGTTATCATTATCATGAGACCGGGCATTGGAAGAGCGTAAGAAGTACTTAGCGGAGACAAAAAACAAGAGAAGTAAGACTTCTAGTTCGTATAAATGTTATGGAAATTAATCTTGCAACTTCCCGACCGGTTCTTGGGTATTTTATACGGATCGGTTGCTCATATTTGCAATTAGATCTGATGGTGATAAGGAGTGGAAGTTTGGCAACAGAGATGTTGATCTTCGTGTGGGCAATGGAGTAAGAGTCTTTGCATTAGCTATTGGCACTTTACCATTAGCTTTACCCTCAGGATTAGTTATGGAACTAAATAATTGTTATTATGTTCCATCCTTAAGCAAAAAATATTATTTCTGCTTCCCGTTTAGCAGCAAAAGGTTATGAGTACAGAATAAAGAACAATTATTGTTCAATTTATTTTGAAGATATAATTTATTTCCATACTCCATTGGTGAATGGATTGTATATTTTGAATCTTGAGGATGAATCCATCTATAACATTAATGCTAAGAGACTTCGACCTAATGATTTGAAAACCACTTTTATTTGGCATTGTCATCTAGGTCATATAAATGAGAAGCACATGATGAAGCTCCATAAAGATGGTCTCCTATACTCATTTGATTTTAAATTCTTTGAAACATCTAAATCTTATTTACTTGGGAAGAAGATGAATGCACCTTTCTTGACTAGAGGTGAGAGGGCAAATGGCTTATTGGCCCTTGTACATACAGATGTATGTGGACCAATGAGCACCTCGGCCGAGGTGGTTTTTAGTACTTCATAACTTTTATTGATGATTTCAGTAGATATGGCTATGTCTATTTGATGAGGTATAAGTCGGAATCCTTTGAAAAGTTCAAATATTTTCATAATGAAGTGCAGAATCAACTTGGCAAGATAATAAAATGTCTACGGTTTGATCATGGACGTGAATATTTGAGTCATGAGTTTGGTGATCATCTAAAGAAATGTGGAATTGTTCTACAAATTACTCCGCTGGGCACGCCTCAATGGAATGGGGTGTCTAAATGACAACCGAATATTGTTGGACATGGTTCGGTCAGTGATGAGCCAATTTGATCTTCCATTGTAATTCTAGGGATACGCTTTAGAAACAACAGCTTTCACTTTAAATATAGTTCCATCAAAAACTGTAGAGAAGACACCATATGAGATATGCACCGAGAAGAGTCTTGGATTATCTTTTCTCAGGGTATGGGGTTGTGAGGTATATGTCAAATGTTTGATGTTTGATAAACTCACACCCAAGTCCGATAAGTGCTTCTTTTTGGGGTGTCCTAAGGAAACTAAAGGATATTATTTTTATAACCGGGTTGATAACAAACTATTTGTTGCCTGTAATGGAGTCTTCTTGGAGAAAGAGTTTTTTTTCCAAATGAGTCAATGGGACCAAGGTGCAACTCGAAGAAATTAAGGAACCATCTAAAAATATTTCAACTCCTACTGAATCTCTAGAGGATGAATAAAATATTGTTGAACCTGGAGATTAGGCATCAGTCCCACATAGATCAAAAAAGCCATATCAATTCGCTATAAGGTATGGGCATGACATTTTATTATTGAATATTGATGAGCCTGAAAATTATGTGTAAGCGATAATGAACCCAGACTCTGAGTCATAGCTTGAAGCCATGAGATCTGAGATAAAATCCATGCATGACAATCAAGTTTGGAACTTGGTTGATGCACCTGCTGGTGTTACGACCATTGAGTGCATATGGATTTTTAAGAAAAAGATAAATATGGATGGAAATGTTCACATTCATAAGGCACGACTGGTTGCGAATGGTTTCAAACAAATTCAAGGTGTCAAAATGGTTTTCCTAAATGGAAACCTAAGTGAGGTATGCAACCTGAGGGTTTTGTCAATCGAAAGGAAGCTAGGAAGGTATGCAAGCTTAAGAAATCCATTTATAGATTGAAGCAAGCATCTCGGAGTTGGAACATCCATTTTGATGAAGTGGTCAAAGGATTTGACTTTATCAAAACGAAGAACATACATTTACAAAGCAGTTAGTGGGAGTAAACTTATGTTTCTAATCTTATATGTGGATGACATACTCTCGCTCTCAAATGATATTCTAATGCTTGAATCATTAAAACTTCATTAAGAAATAGTTTCTCAATGAAAGATTTAGGAGATGTAGTATATATTCAGGTATAATGATCTATAGAGATAGATCTAAAAGGCTAATTGGATTAAGCCAGAATATGTACATAGACAAAGTGTTGAAACGGTTCAATATGTAAGATTCCAAGAAAGGTTTCTTACCCATGGCGCGTGGTATTAATCTTAGCAAGAGTCAGTGTCCTACAACCACTGATGAGTGAGACAAAATGAGTAGAAATCCATATGCTTGGCTATTGGATCTATCATGTATTCTATCATATGTACGATCGGATGTATCGTATGCTCTGAGTGTTACGAGCAGATATCGGTCGAATCCAGGTGAAGGTCACTGGACAGTAGCCAAGAATATCTTTAAGTACTTAAGAAGGACTAATGATGCATTCCTTGTGTTTGGTGGTGAGGAAGAGTTGGTCGTAAATGGTTACACCGATGCTAGCTTCCAAACCGACAAGGATGATTTCAGATCGCTATTAGGATTTGTGTTTTGTAGGAATGGAGGAGCAGTATGCTGGAAGAGTTTCAAGCAGGGAAAAGTTACTGATTCTACAACAGAAGCTGAGTACATTGCAGCTTCGAAAGCTGCAAAAGAGGTCGTGTGGATTAGAAAGTTAATTAATGAACTGGGTGTGGTTTCGAGTGCTTCTATCTAATGGATCTCTATTGTGATAATAGTGGAACCATTGCACAAGCTAAAGAGTCTAGATTGCATCAAAAGTCCAAGCACATACTTCGGCGATATCACATTGTTCGTGAGATCGTCGAGAGAGGTGATGTGAAGATATGCGAAGTGCACACGGATTGGAATATTTCTGATCCGTTGACAAAGCCTCTCCCGCAACCTAAGAATGAGGCGCACATAGGAGCATTGGGTATAAGATACCTATATGATTGACTCTAGTGCAAGTGGGAGACTATTAGTGATATGCCTTAGAGGCAATCATAGAGATGATTGTATTACGTCTATGTTCATGAGTTATTGAATAAGTTTTATTATGTTCCTTGAATGAATCATATGTTATAAAGATTAACGAGTATGCGACTTGTTGGTGAAACTCTTTTAACTCATGATGATGTCGTTCTAAATGTATCACTGGTCGGAACACTAGTGACTCTATCGACCAGCACATGCATTGATTGATAACCATGTTTCACCAGTCATGGATATAGGGATATCATATCAATAGGTGAATACATGTTAGAGAACATGGTGTTGGATTGACCCACCTTTAGACACTGTTGAGTTCCTTATGCTTTCATAAGTCATCAGTTAGTCTCAAGCAATGATGATGTATAATCCTTAGACCTGAGATCAGCATGATTTTCTACATGTGTGAGAGTACACTTTGGGGTTACCAAACGTTACTCCGTAACTAGGTAGTTATAAAGTAGCTTTCAGGTATACTATGAAATATACAGAGGAATGTGACTAGTCAAATATGAGATTTACCCCTCCTAACATAACAGGAGAGATATCTCTAGGTCCCTCGATGTGGTCGGATAAAGAAAGTGCATGGCCATGCCACTAGAAGTCGAAGAGTTTGACCATGTGAAGTTATTCGACACTTGATCGAGAAAGTATTGAACAGTCTATGGATGACATAATATCTCACCTAGAGTTCAGCCGGATATCGTGAGGCAAAGGGAGAATACTTGAGTGGTCTTTCGGTTCAATCGAATCTGGACTAGTCATATGGAATACGAGCTATTCGTAAGGTCGGTCGAGCATGATCACTAAGTGGTTGAAACACAGTGCGTAAGAGTTACTAATCGGTCGAGACCAAATATGAAATTTGGTCATTATAGAGATCTGAGCTTGTCGTTAGTGATAAGGACCTAGTTGTAGATCATATTGCATTAATGTTAGTCCGATATAATTCGTGTGTATCCGGAATCGTTATATCCTGCTAGGAGGCGGCGACTCGTGATCGAGAAAGGAGTTTACGAGTCACGAGACCAATTATGCATGAATCTAACGGGTCAAACACTTAAAGGGTTGGAACAAACGTGTTCGGATTGGATTTGTCATGGGCACTATATAAGGAGATGCTTGAGTCTATTGGGATATCAGATGCACGATACGAGTTGACGTGAGTTGCTCCAAACCCAAGTGGCTATCTTCTTGAGAGAGCCTTTTCGTGCGACTTGGTGCTAGCACACCGTCGTACGGTGTTCCTTCCCGGGCGTGTGGATCTTGGGGCGCTACTATAGTTCTTTGTTCTACTTGAGGATAATCCACGGCCTTGGTGAGGAACTCGATTGGTTGCTGAAGGAGACGATTGACTACGGTGAACGATCGACTACGACCACTATATCGATGTGCTCTTTGTTGGACCAGGCTACTCCAACTCTTCTTCCCTTGCACTGCATGTAACAATCTGTGATCTCTTGCTTGCATGGCATCCTGATTTACGTGGTAGATTTTTTTTTGAATTGTCAACTAGCATAGCCTACCCGTATCCCTTCAAAAAGACTATGATCCACCCAATTTCATTTAATCTCTAGGATTTATTCTTTGGGTACTCGATCTTCGTGATCAAGTTTCAATAATGAGTTCATGAAGATTCTTCCCCTAAATTCTGTACTTCTCGAAGTCTCATTATTCCAATTCTAAGCCTCCAAAGTCTATAAAAACCCAGTGGGAAAAATTTAGAGAAAGAGTATATGATACACGTTTTGCTGCGTTGCATGAATCTCCTCATTAAAGATCTTAGCCGAGAAACTTCAAGAAAACTCGTCAAGGGAAAAATAGTACAATCCACCCAATTCCATTTAATCTCCAGGATTTATTCTTTTGGTACTCGATCTGCGTGATCAAGTTTCAATAATGAGTTCGTGAATATTCTCCCTAGAATTATGTATTTCTCTAAGTCTAATTAGTCCAATTCTACGTATGCATCTTTCAAAGCTAGACGCTGGAAGTGACTTAGTAAATAAATCTACAAGGTTTTCACATAACTTATTATGCGGTACTTTAATTTTGTCATTTACAATTCATGAGCATATAAGAACTTGGGATTGATACGCTTCGTTAGTTGACTCTTCACATAACCCATCTGCACTTGTGCAGCGCAAGTTGCATTATCTGCATATAGATAATAGTGGGAGTTTGCGCGGTATTCAATCCACACGACTGCTGGATGTGGTGAATCGTTCGTTGAAGTCAAGTACATTCTTGTGAGACCTCGTATAGTGCTATGATTTATGAGTAGTTCGTCGAAGTTGTTATAAGATTTTGCTTAGACGATTTCCATGAATTGTAGTTCCACAACATAGGAATACATAGCATGTGTGTGAGTTGTCTGTATGCGGTCCGATAGGTACCCGACATCTGCATACCCAGTCATAGTTAGGTCTTAGTTCTTTCTGTAGAACAGACCAAGGTCTTTGCTTGTTTGGAGGTATCGAAAAATGACCTTTATTCCCTGCAAATGCCTTTTGGTAGGTTCTGCACTATACCTTGCTCATAGATTTATGACAAATGCAATATCCGGTCTAGTACAGTTTGCTAAATACATGAGTGCTCCTGTTGCAATTAAGTATGGCAATTCTGGTCCCAGGACTTCCCCCCCTCTTCTCTAGGTCTGTATGGATCCTTGTCTTGCTGCAAAGATCTCCCGACCTTGCACTTTCGAAGGGTACACCTTTTCAAAGCCAAACATGTTCAACACCTTTTGAGTGTAGGTTGACTGATGCACTAATATCCCTTTAGGGATATGCTCAAGCTGCAAGCTTAGACAATATTTGATTTTACACAAATTATTTATTTCAAACTCCGACTCCAGGTAAGAGCTTGCTTTCTTAATATCTTATAGGGTTCTTGTAACGTCCCGTTTTTCGGAGTTTTTGAAAATTTTAAAGGAGAGCCATTTGTTTCTTTTTGCCCAAAGCTTAATTTGGAAATTTCATAAATCCATTTGCAGTTTAATATGAGTTAATCAAACTTCAATTAAATTAAAGTTGGTTTGATTGAGTTTTCTGGAATTTAAAATCAAAATTATTATTTTAAGAATTTCCTTGGATTTATTGGATTTTAGAAATTGATTTTTGTTTTATCCGAAATTAAAAATTAATTTATTTGCAAAATAAAAAGGAAATTTAAAGTTAAAAGTATTTTTATTAAGCCTAGAATAATTCAAGGAATTTCTGTGAATTTTTCTAGAATTTTTGGAGTCTATTTGCTATTTTCTAAATTGCCTTTTTATTTATTTGAATTTCTAAAATCAAAAATGAATTTAAAATCCTTTTTCTGTTCTTGGGCGAATCGTGTGGCCGCCTCCTGCTCCTCCTTTCAGGCCCGCTCCGCGGCCCGCTCACATGTGCGCCCGCGCCTCCCTCGCTTCTCGCCGTTGGATCTCCATCCAGCGTCCTCGCAGCGTCCGCGTCGCGCAGCTCGCCTCGCCGTTTGGCCGTTGGATCGCGATCCGGCGTCATCGCATCGCCGCGCCCCTTCCGCTTCCCACCGTCCGTCGGAATCGGACGGCGCCGCTCATCTCCTCGCGCCCTTTGGACTCCCAGCGTCCGTCGAATCGGACGGCTCGTTCGCCGCGCCTCCTCGCTCCGCACGTCCGTCGGAATCGGACGGCGCTGATCATCGTCCGACGCGCGCGCCGCTCTCTCTCCCACGTCGTCGCGCCGCCCCGCCCGAATCCGCCGCGCGAATCGGCGCCGTCGCGCATCCGTCGCCTCTCCGCGCCTCGCGCGCGTCCGCCACGCCGCGCTGTCCGTCGCCGCGAGCTCTTTAAATCCGCACCGCGTCTCTCTTCTCTCTTCTTTCTCTCTCTCTCGGTTGCGTTCGCGCCGCCGCTTCTCCGTTCTTCCCGCCTCGGTCGCCTCCGCGTCGCCGTTCTCGCCGCCGTCTCCTTGGCCGGTCGCCGCCGCCGCCGTCTTCCCGACTCCGGCCGCCATGCCGCGCGCCCGTCTCTCTCTCTCTCTCTCTCTCGACCAGGGCCGAGCCCACGTGGCCCTGCGACGTGGCGCCACGTCGGCGCCAGCGTCGGCGCCCTCTGCCGCGTGGGCGCCACGTAAGCGCGCGCGTGTGTGCTAACTGCGCCGACGTCAAAATCCGGTTTTTCAGTTGGAAAATAAATCCGAAAATCCGAAAACCCTAATTTCATCATTTTATGTGATTTGAAACTTCTTTTGGCTATAACTTTCACATCCGAACTCCGATTTGGGTGATCCAAATTTCTAAATTCATATAAATTCATCCTCTTTCATTTGGTACTGGTTTTGTAATTTTTGGAGTTCATTTGGTGCTGTTTTATTTATTTGTTGCTTTTCTCGCGTGTAGATTAGGCGTTTGGAAGATTTCTTGACCCGACGATCAAGACCCTCTCCTCAATCAACGAAGGCAAGTCGTAGGCCTTTGACCATGTTGAACCCATTTTACAAATGTATATTGTATTAAATTATCATGCATGGCTAGTTTTATTAAAAATGGTTTTGGGAGTAGCTAATTACCAAATTGCCATTATGCCTCCTTGATAAATTGAAAATGAAATGTCTCCTTGAATGACATATATCCTTGGACACCATAGGATGGTTAATACTAGTTGGTCATAATTGTATTGCCAACTTGGGAGCGTATTATTGCTTAGACATGCTTTAGTTACCCGCGAGACCTTCGAGCACATGTTCATTGATTATTGAAATTTGACTAATGGAACTATGGAATTGTGGTGTGAGGCCACTTTTATTAAAAGATGTTGTGCCATGGCAGGGATTGCCATTTGGTCGGGAATGAACAAAAATGTTTTATGCTCGGGCTTGAGGTAGGGAGCTAGAGTGGGTGCGCAATGCACATTGGGTTGTGGTAGACTTGTCTGAGCAGTCAACTAAGGACTTAACTTTGCAAGTCATTGATCTGGGTCACCTCGTGCAACCATAAGTCCGGTATGGGACGGACTTGGCCAATTAATTAGGAAAGTTTTGAGTCGGTTACATTGTGGTACATTTATTGGCGCAAGAGGGGTGTGATGGCGAAACCTTAGCGCGGCGAGCGAGGCAAAATGGAACTTTGTAAAGCCTTGTCACGTGCTCTAGACTACTCACCAAAGGAAGTGGCGGTGGTATCGACGGATGCCAAACAAACTAGAGAATTCGTGTCTTGTGGGTAAAGTGTACAACCTCTGCAGAGTGTCAAAATCTATTCGAATAGCCGTGTCCCGATTCTACGGACATGCACAGTGATTT